>CM031242.1:925878822-926478822 GCA_018340775.1 Taxus wallichiana var. yunnanensis
ATCGAGGACACAATTTTCCTTTAATGGGGAAATCGTAACTATCGTTGTGGGGGTCCGCAACAGAAAGCACTGAAAAGACACCTGTAGGCATGATGAAGAGGGAGAATGTTGATCATTCTCTGTGACAAGGGCGAAGCCAACTAATGATCAACGGAAGCACAACGATGTTCAAAACTTAGCAACATGGTCTCCGAGAAAGAACCAGAGTAATGATGAACAGGGCATTACACCTGTCATGTAGCCCAAGGTCCAAAAAGGTAAGAGGG
The DNA here is from genome assembly GCA_018340775.1 of Taxus wallichiana var. yunnanensis. Classification (NCBI taxonomy): domain Eukaryota; kingdom Viridiplantae; phylum Streptophyta; class Pinopsida; order Cupressales; family Taxaceae; genus Taxus; species Taxus wallichiana. Next base: position 925,879,089 of record CM031242.1, read on the forward strand.
GCCATTGAAAAGTCTAAGAGTCTACAGAGGCTTCCAAGTGTCAACCCGATGCTCCTTCAAAGGAAAATCTTGATCGGGCTTTTAAGCGAGCGCGGAGCCTCCATGCGTCTAGTCTCAAAAAGGGGACAAAGTCGGGTTGAATAGTCAATGCATGATGGCAGCCGATGGAGAGTGCCAAGTGTCCAAACGACACTAGTTCAAGAGCAAGATTGAAAGGTGGTTTGCAAGCAAGCGCCAGACCGCCGCGTGTCCTTGGTCAGATATATGATCCCGCTAAGCAAAGGACTTAGGAAAAAAATATAAGGGGATCGAGCAGGCCACGGAATAAGCCAAGTGCCAACACCGTGCCACTCTAAAAACAAAATGTAGAGGCCACCCTCGGACATGCGCCAACCCTCCACATGTCCAGTTTAAAAAGGGGACCCGTTTTTAAATTGTTTTCCCACCTTTTTTGTACGGACCCGATACAAATTTCGAAGGGGCATATCTTTCAACTCGGGCTTGAAATATAGCAAATCTAACACCGTTGGAAATATCTCGGCCTCGTTTACGCCTCTTGGGAACATAAAATATCATTTTAGGAATGCTTTGGTAGGTAAAAACTAGGAAAAAGTCTTCCAGGCCATTAATGTAAAATCTGATCTCTTCAAGTACCAGATTTGATTCGATTTGATCCACCGAGAGAACCAAAAGTGATATATTGTGAGCAGATTTATAGAAGACATTGATATTCAGTGGTTGAGCTTTCAAAATGGGATTCAATACGTATCTCAGGGTGGTTGGAGTAGGATTCAAATTCTTCCCTCTTCTCTCTCCCATTCTTCCTGTATATTGTAATAGAGGGGCACATTCAAATATTTGGTCATTTTTTTTTCTCCCTCCCTCTCCCTTTCTTCCTTAGGGATGAATGTGAGTCTAAGCCTCCTCTCATGCCTTTGTAATGGTGTTTTCTTGTCTCTTTCCCACTGATGGTGCATTGTGTAACATTTTGGAGCAATAAAATCTGTTTTGTGATGCATCTGTCCATCCTTCACTTATTTTGTTGTCTCTTATTATCTCTCATCATTGTATGGTATACATCGTGCATATTCTCGATGCTTGTTTACAGTCCCGTGAGTCTGTGTTTAATGGGTTTCAAAGTGGTGTCTATGTGAAATCTATCTCTAGTCCGTGGTGCATTCTGTCCACCCTCTCCTCTACTCACCTCTCTCCGTTTTAGGCAGTTGGGTCTATGATCATCCACTTCCTTTTCTAGTGTATCACCACTTAGTGTAGGCTCTTTCACCCCCTCTCTCTCTCTCTCTATCCCCTTGGAATGGTTAGATTAGGATAGTTAGGTTCTACTTGCACTAGAGTAGCTTGTGGCAGGTAGATTAGGAAGCAAGAACCAACTTTCTCTGGAGAGTTTTCCCATTTGTAAAGTCCCACACTTTGGGGAAAACTCAATGTTATGCGAATCACACCAAATGACTTTGCCTTAGAAAAGAAGATCTAACGACTCATTTGGGGTGTGCTATTATTTTGCACTAACATATACCAAGGTCATAAAAAGAAACTTCCCTCCCCCTCCAAATATCCATTAAAACTAAACAATCAATCCCACCCCGTACTTCCATCCATTCGTTGCTTTTGTTGTCATGTCTCTAACTATCATTAAAAGTTCCCTTTATCTTTTATCCAAACACCGCATGAGTAACTCGAATTCTACTGTCTATAATAACCTGTGTTTGGTGAGGTAAGCATATGTAACATTTTGTGTGATAACTCATGAGAGTGAAGTGTTGTGTCCATGGCCATGTTTATCCCAGACTCGACCCATCATTTAAAGAACTCAAGGGAAAAAATATCCCATCTCTCCCTCTAGCATTCAGTTACACCGCGGGTCCTCTCACCTTGGTTCAAGGCAAGACCAAAAGTAGTAGGAATATGCCATCCCCTTTGTACGTGCCCCTCAACCATCCCAAGGCTTGATCCCAAGGAAAGTGCTAGACCCCTCCCCGGCTATAAAACGACACACTACCACCGGTCTACCACCATTCCAAGCATTTCCCCTTTCCTTGAAGAGAATTGTTGTCAATCCAATAGGGGGTGCAGATTTGAGGATCAACATAGGGCTCATTTTTTAGCACTTGGTATCAATTTTTGTGCATTGGTATATATTACATGGTGCTTGAGTAAGTTTTGAGTCAAATGGTGAAGGCATACATATTCTTAGGGGAGAAATATTGCTCTATAAGTAAAAAAGTGATAAAGAAGGCAAAATGAATTTTTTTGTTTGGTTGATATTTCCAAAAAAGTAGAGATCCCTTTGTGTTATCAAAAGAAGAGGTATATTTTCTTTTTAATTAATATCAAAAGGGGGAGAATGAGTTGATGACATGTGTTCCTTAGAGGAGAATGTATTTTTGTGTGTTTTTCCATCAATAGGTTTGCCATCAATGAAAAGGGTGGAGATTGTTCGCATAGTTTTGTCATTGATGTCAAAGTGTAGGTTTTGTTAATTTAAGTTGTTGATGTCAAAAGGTATGTGGAACATGAAGGTTGATCGGTAGTGTCCAATAAAATATAGTTTCTTGTTGAGGATTGTTTGGTCCTAGTGATGGTTTATGGTGTCCCGAGTTAATATGATCGCTTGTAGAGGTCATGAAGTGTTTTAGTTTTCATTGATTTCAAAAAGTGAAATTTTCAACATTTTCTAAGATCATTGATGTAAAAATAAGAAAGAAACTTCAAGGTTGATTAGTAGTGTCAATTGAGATTGCTTGGTCCTAGTGATGGTTCATTGTGTCTTGAGTCAATTTGAGGGCTCGTAGAGGTGATGAAGTGGTTTGGTGATACTAGGATACTATAATGGAGTTTTTTTAAGGTCATTATAGGTATTAAAGGTACCCAAGGTGATGTTGAGGTCATATTTAAACAAGCATGTTTCAAGTGCTTATTTGTGAGGCCTATAGAGTAGAATGAGGCATGGCAAGGTGAAGTGAAGCATGCATCAAATGGATATGATTTGTGAGATCATGGGAAGCATGTGGATGAGTTATAAGGACACTCGAGAGGTGTCTCGTGAGTGCATATGTGAGGAGAAGCCATGGTTTCTAGGTCTACACTAGACCTAATCCTTGAGAAAACATGCCCTAGTGAAGTGAGTTGGAATATTTACAGCATGGTGATGAAAAATTGAGACTTGCTGAGTGTGTGGAAGGTTGATATGATGATGTGGTCTAAAATTTAGGTCTAGGTGATGTCTATTTTGTGAGATATTGCAGTTTTAGTAAAACCAATTTCCTATAGGTGAGTTTTTGAGCTAAAAGTTGACTTTCTAATGCTCTTTAGAGAGCGTGTAACTTACATGGGGACCCAAGTTCTTGGGGATAGTTTAATAGGTATATCATAGAGATTATTGAGGTGGAATGACGTTTTTTGATCATCAAGTTTTTATGAACAATTATTAAGAAGCTAAATTGGTTTTAAACCCTCTTAAAACCCTAACTTTTTAGTGACAACAAAGAAATTGATTGTAGTGGCCCAAAATTGATTATTTTTACAAAAGTGATGATTGGATGTTGTATAATACTCCTCCAAATTTCTCCAAGTGTGATGTATAGGTTTTGGTTGTATGTGGGTTGCACCTAAAAAGGTAAGTTTCTGAAGAGTTTTTAGTTTTCTCAAAAGTGTCCATTATACCTAATGATTAAATTGGAATTTATTGAAGTATGATATTTTTGTTCATTTCCATGATGGTTTCAGATCATGGTTGAGGTCTTAGGGGGTCAAGTGTACCCTATCTTGCATGTCTTATTTTTGGTAGTTTGGAGCAGTCTTGGTACAAATATGTTTTGGAGTTGCTACAGCATCAAATTTGTGGTATGCTTTTAGTTTGGTAATGACCCCTGAGATCAACATGTTTCCATTGATATATCACACTTTAGTTTTTGATAATATTTGAACAAGTTATGGCTTGTTCTCTAAGGACTAATTTTGAGGGTGTTTGTGCATGTTCTTGAGTGGATTCATGATGTGAGATTGTTGTTCTAGTACGTTTCATGGTTGATGGATGTTATTGAATACTTAGAAAATTTTTCTAAGTGAGTTCCATTCTTTGTCAAGTTGTTTTTTCTCTAGAACATTCCCTTGGTCATGCGAGTTGCTTTGTTTTGATGTTTTAGGGCTCATGTTGAATCCTAATGATGGTCTAAAAGGCTCTAGATGTTGGTGATGACCTATATGGTCCTATGAGTGATGTTTTATGATGTTATTATGATGTGGGAATGGATTTTTCTCTATGTTGGATGACCTAGGTGGTTTATGTTCTTAAGACAGTGTAAAAGTAAATTAGAAAGCTCATTTGAGCTAGTTGTTGAAGTAGAGGAAAAGTGCGACCTAGAGGTCCTGTTGTGAAGGTGTGATATGTGTTTGTGACTGTAAGAGAGGGAAATGAAGATGTGAATATGTTCTAGAGAGTGTGCTGAAGATGGCGAGCTAGGGAATATGTTCAAATCAACTTGAAGAAGAAGCATGTGTGCATGGAGGCTATAGAGTTTTTTTAGAGTGATCAAGGAGAAGTGTGCTTCATTGAGTCATTATCAGTTGTGTGAGAAAAATTTCAGAGATGGAATTCATTTCAGATGGATTTTTTTGGTGTCATGCGTCTGCTGGTGGGTTTGTGCCTTCAGAGAGTGGGTATTCTACTAAACTTGGTTTTGCTTGTGGGGTTGGTGGCTCACTAAATGTAGAGATTGGTGCTCCTTGTTGAGTTGGTGCTTAGCTAAATTTGAAACATGGCTATAATAAAGTTTTGTTTCAAAGTGGGTTTTATTCCCCTTGAGGGTTTCCCACTTATATCTTGTGTCCATGTGTTGTTGTGTTCTCATTTTCTCATCTAAATGGTTATGTTTCTTAAGTATGCATGCTTAAAGATTAAGTTGAATTGGATGGTTGATGGATTTGAATGTTAAAATGAATGTAAGTTTTATTTCACACATATTCACCCCCCTCTCAATGTTTGTGCTTCCAACATTAATGTGTTATTTGAGTGTTTAATGTGTCGATGAGTGTTTAGGGTCTTCCATGAATGTTAAGGCTGTATATATTAAGTTATTACAGATGACCCATTAGTGGTTAATTGTTTTATTAGTCTTTAGGATGTACTATTTAGCATTTCATGTGTTTAAATTATATTATTAAGGGTGGCCCATTAGTTCGAGGTGTTACATCAATGCTTGGGATGTGATATCAATGTTAATGGTATTTTATTAGTTCTAAGGTTGTTTGATTTATGTTACCAAGGGTGACCCACCGTTATTTGGGGTGTCATATTAATGTTTAGTGTGTCTTGTTAGTGTTTAGGGTGTTATATCAATGTTAAGGGTATTGCATTAGTGTATAAAGTATCATAATTATGTTAATGAGGGTGACCTATTAGTATTTAATGTGTCATATTAATGTTTGGTGTGTGGTGCAAGTGTTCAAAGGTGACCTATTAGTGTTTAAGATGTTATTTTATTGTTTAGGTGTATTAATTGTGTTACTAAGGGTATCTTATTAGTGTGTTCTTAAACTAATACTAGGTATATGTTGATGTGGGGACATAACTTTTGATCTAAATTTCGAGATCATCTTGAAATTTTCCAGGGAGTTAGATCTTGATTACTAATATGTCATGTTAAATTTTTCATAAAGGTCAGTGTGCTAATTTGGCATAGTTTCAAGGTCGATTCCTTCGTTTAGAGGTCTAAAATTATCTTGGAACCTTTTTTGGTTTTTTATAGAAAATAGAGTTTTAATATGTTTTTATCCACTTTATGAAATAATCCAAGATTTGACATAAGCCTTCATTTATGTAGGCATATTTTGTATGCAAAATTTGGGGCCCATTCGAGGTGTTTTATTTTAAAGATATTTTTGTGTTTTAGGATTTTTAGCATTTAAGGGTATTTCTTAGAGATCGTGGAAACAAAATGTACATCAGTAATGTTGGAAAAGATTAGTGTGGATTCAGAATAATAATAAGGATAATATTTTGAAGTTTTTTGTTATGCCCTTAATTATATATCTTACATTGGATGTATATAGCTAACTTGTGGCTATCACAACTTCTTAGCATGATGTATCTCTTTCATATATGTTATATTATCATTAGTAGGTCGGCCTTGGTGATGACCACAACATAGGAATAATATAAATAGGGGTTAATAGGTAGTAGTTGATCATCATTCGAGCATTTGAGTCTTATTGTATGGTTTGGAGGTTGCCCCCTCGAAGTGGTGAAGCTATTCTAATTACATATTGAGATCATTTATCTGCAATATTGTGTTATTTGGTGTCATATTTCTACCCATAATCAAATTTATACAAGTAATTTCATTACAAGTGGTATTGAAGCCTGATCTCAGCCAACGCGACATCAAACCCTAATTGTGAAGGTTTGGATATATCTCAAGATTGGTAGTGAATTTTTTTGTAATTGTTTTTGTGGTGTGGAAAAATCAGTCAAGTAAGCTCCTATCCAAATTTCAAGCATTTTTGACTTGTTTTAAAAAAGTTATAGTGGTTCTATTTTTTTTTTTCATAATTTGGCTCCATAGAGTGCAATTTTAGGAATTTTTCCAAGTTTCTTATATTTTTGGAAACCTTTCCAAAAATTATCTAGGGTTTCTTTTTTATGATTTCCTTTATCCAGCCAAAATATTTTCAAAACCCCAAACCCTAAAAGTTTTCCCTATTTCATCTACCCTGAGCCCCAAATGCTACATCATGACCGATAGATCTACCCGAGGCCAACTGAAAGGTCAATAAACTCTAGGAATGATCCTGTAAGGAAGATATAGATTTATATTCATCTAGTTTGAGCGTATCCGAGGTGGTCATCTAACTTCAGAAAGGGTAAATAATATGGTGAGTAAAGATGACCTTAATAATGAGCTTCTTCAACTAAAAGGTAGCTCGAGGAGTGAACTTCGGAAGGATTTTCACGCAATGTAACAAGAGTTTTTGCATGATATTTCAAACACAACTCCCAATTGTAGTCATATGGGTTACTCTCGCAATGGTCACATAGATCTAAATCACTCCAATCATGGAGGCTTCTTTACTCATTCAGTGGCTCTCCTCACAAATGGTGGGGATTATTCCAAAAGTGGAAATGCGTAAATTTTATGGAAAGGATCCACTCAATTAGACTACCCAAATGGAAAATTTATTTGATCTCCATCATATCCCAGTAGGACAAAAGGTAATCGTGGCATCCTTATACCTAAAACCTGATCAATTTGTTTGGTATCATTGGTTATGTACTCAAAGGCAGAATAATGGCCTAAATATCACCTAGAAAATTTTCACTAAAGAGATTCAATTACACTATAGTTCTTGTGTTTCAGAGAATTATTTCAGCCAATTAGCAAATTTATGACAAACAGGTTCAGTTAAGGAGTATGTATATCAATTCCAAAATCTTTCCATGCGTGTGGATGATATTACAAAAGAGAATTTGAATGACCTATTTCTTGGGGGTCTTAAGGACCATATTGAGCATGAGGTGTGCATGTTTAACCCACTCAAGGTTTCTGATTCTATTATCATGGCACATAGGGCAGAGGAAAAATTTATTTCTAATAGAAGACAAATTTTTCTAGCATACAAGATCAGTAGAACCTTTCCTCCTTCGTACCCTCGGCTAGTTTGGTTGACACCTCAACAAATTGAAAAAAAAAGAGCCAAAGGGTTATGTTCTAACTGTGATAGCAAATATGGACCAAATCATAAATGTTTTGAGAATTCTTTTTCTACATTAAGGGTCTCGTGATGAGTAAGAATACGAGGAAACATCTAATGAGGATGTGGAAAACCAGATGAAGATTTTGGAGATCCACAACCCACTATTTCATGCTATTCTCTATTAGGTATTAGTACTCCACAAACCATTTAGGTTGTGGATTATCTTAAGAAGTAGAAGGTAGCGATATTGATTGATTCGGGGAGCACACATAATTTCATCAATCATAAGCTGAAAACAAGACTAAATTATTTCATCTACACAATACCTGAATTTCAAGTAATGATTGCTTGGATGTTGGCATAGTCCAATGTTTAGGTAAATTCCATAAAATAAAAATTATGATGGGTGATTACACATTGGAATCTACGATGTTTTTTTATTGCCATGGGTGGAGCTGATACTGTATTAGGTGTTCAATGGCTCAAAAATTTGGGCACCATAGAGATAATTTCTAGGAATTGTTCACGCACTTTCATTCTGAGTGTAAATAAATTGAACTTAGAGGACTACAAGCTAAAGATCCTCAAGTGGTGAGTTCTCACCAAATGTAGAATATTGTTAAAAAGGGGTCCGAATGTTTTGTAGCATGATTGTTCTCCATGGAATTTCAACCACCAACGAAGGTAGTGCATCCTGATCTTTAGAAGGTTATTGATCAACATGCATTTGTCTTCAAGGATCCTAGAGGATTGCCTCCTAAAAGAGAGCATGATCATGCCATTAAATTGATTCCAGATAGCTAACCCCCCAACATAAGGCCTTATAGATACCCATTTTTGCAAAAGAGTGAGATTGATAAGATGGTGGATGAAATGTTGGAAATGGGTATTATTTTTCATAGTCAGAGTGCTTATTCTGCTCCATTGGTGATGGTGTATCACAAGGATGGAAGATGGTGCATGTGTCTAGACTACTGAGAGCTCAACAAGTGCACTATCAAATATAAGTTTCCTATTCATGTCATTGATGATTTATTAGATGAGTTACATGGTGCAATTTATTTTACAAAACTAGATCTGCGTTAGGGTATCACCAAATTAGAGTAAAGAATGAATATATTTATAAGACAACCTTCAAAAATCATTAAGGGCATTATGAATTCCTAGTGATGCCTTTTGGTCTTACCAATGCTCCCTCCACATTTCGTAGTTTGATGAATTCATTATTTAGACCTTTCCTAAGGAAGTTTGTCTTGGTATTTTTCGACGATATCCTCATCTACAACAAATCATGGGAGAAACATGTACAAGATGTCAATACAGTTTAAAAGTCTTAGAGAAACATCAACTATATGCCAAACCCTCAAATTTTTATTTTGGGCACATGAAGTGGAATACTTGGGCCATATTGTTTCTCACGAAGGTGTTAAGGTGGACCTCACAAGATCCAGTGCCATGGTGGAATGGGAAGTCCCAAGAACCCTCAAGCAATTACGAGGTTTATTAGGTCTCACAGGTATTATTGCAGATTTGTAAAAACTATGGCAGTATAGCAACACCACTTATAAAATTATTGAAGAAAGACTCCTTTCAGTGGAATGAGGAAGCTTCTAGGGCATTTGAAAAATTGAAGGTGGCAATGTGCACCACTCTAGTATTGAAACTCCATATTTCTCCAAGACTTTCATAGTTGAATGTGATGCTTTGGGAAATGGAATCGAGAAATATTTATGCAAGAAGGACATCCCATTGCATTTGAGAGCTGAAAACTAAAAGGAAATAATTTGTTGAAGCCCACCTATGAGAAGGAAATGATGGCAATACTACATGCAATCAAACAATGGAGACCATACTTGATGGGTAGAAATTTTAAGGTAAAAACTGATCATGATAGTTTGAAATACTTCTTAGAGAAATGTCTATCTTCATAAGAACAACAAAAATGTGTCACTAAGATGATAGGATATGAATTTGAGATTGTTTATAAGAAAGAGAAGGAAAATTTGGCCGTTGATGCTCTATTTAGGAGGGATGAGTTTGCAGAAGCATCATTATGTACCATCTCTATACTAAAGGCAGATTGGGTAGATCAAGCACAGGAAGAATGGAAGAAAGATAAAACAAGACATAATCTCATTCAGAATCTCTATGCAGATCCATCCATATTAGATCAATTTTTATGGAAGGGGGATACATTTTGGTACAAAGATAGGTTATATCTATGTAATAACTATACACTTAAACAACATGTTATTTCAAAGCTACATTTTCCTCCAATAGGTGGCAATGCTGGGTTCCCGAAAAATTATCATAGAGTTAAGAAGGATTTCTTTTGGGAGGGGTTAAAAGGATATGTTCAAAAATTAGTGGCGAATGTTTATTTTGCCAACAAAATAAGGGCGAGACCATTAAGACACTTGGTCTCGTCCAACCTATGTCTATTCCTAGTGAGATATGGGAAGAGGTATCAATGGATTTCATCACAGATTACCTAAATAAGAAGGGAAAAATGTCATCATGGTCGTGGTGGATAGACTTACCAAATATGCTCATTTTTATGCCTTGGCTCATCCTTTTATAGCTAGTATAGTTGCCATCTCATTTATGGATAGAGTTTAAAAGCTTCATGACACTACCAAAAAAATTATAGTAAGTGATCGTGATCCAATATTTACAAGTATCTTTTGGATTGATTTTCTCTCTTGTCCGGTACCCAACTAACCCGATTTCCTCTTATCATCCCCAATCGATGGGAAAATCAAGGTGGCAAATAAATGTTTAGAGGGATATATTTGATGATTTACTTAAGATAAATAAGAATGTTGGGTGCAATGGTTTCCACCGCGTAACGGTGGTACAATACTTCATTTCATACCTCCTCCAAAATGTCTCCATTTCTGGCACTTTATGGGTGCCATCCTCCATCACTCATATCTAGCTTGAAGGTCAAGCCAAATGTGAGAGTAGTTAAAGATCACATTCAACACCAACACGAGGTACTCTCTAGTCTTAGAGAAAATTTGGCAAGGGCACAAAACCGCATGAAGCAACAGGTTGATCAACATCGTAGTGAGTGACACTTTGAAGAGGGAGAATTTATTTTTGTAAGGTTGCAACCATATAAGCAGTTATCCTTAAAATAATAGAAGAAGGATAATAAGCTTGCTCCTAAATACTATTGTCCTTACTGAGTGTTGCTGAAAATTGGTAGTGCGGCATATAAGTTGGAGCTCCCTCCAGAAGTAAAATACATCCAATCTTCCATGTTTCTTACATAAAAAAGTGATTGGGCAGCACATTTCACCCAAAGAAATGCTTCAAACTAGATGAGGAAGGAAGGATCATATTGGATCATGAAGGTATTCTTCAGACACACACCAAAAGATTGAGGACCATAGTCATTACCGAGCACCGATCAAGTGGAAGAATATGTGAAAGGACCCTAAACATTATAAAGAAAATTACACGACTAAATAAGGAAGGCTAACACCATTTCCACCTCTAGTCAAGGTTCTAAATATAGGAATGTAACATTAAGATAGAAGCTTAAAGGAATGCTTAACTAACATGAATTCAATTCAAAATCTAACTAAACATGCCTACTAATATATTCAATTACCTAACATGGGCCTAAATAGACCTAAGAGGGCAATCAAATGGTTATGGTTGCTACTCCAAACAAGGTGAAATGGCCTCTCTAAATGACTACATGGTCATTTTGGATATCCATCTACTAACCCCATTGAAGGATTTAGGCAAGGTTTGAGCTTGGCTATAAATCATATTTCATATATGAGATGCAAATCAAAGCATGGTGTAAAGTATTAAGGTAAGAGGTGAACTCTTTTTATAATTTTCCTTTCAGGAAAAACTTGTATTTTGGTACATGTGGGACCAAAATCCCCAAATTAGATTAGAATTGCTAATCATGATTTACCTTTGCTAATCATAATTAGTAAATTAACAAGTGATTAAGATGTGTGGAGCCTTAATCAACTGATTAGGGTCAACTAGAGGCTAGGGTAAGATTTTGAAGCTTGTTGAGATGTTGTGGAGGAAAGTGGGGTGATTTTGTGGTTGGAGGGGTTTCAGCCAAAAGTAGGGTATATTGACCAAAACAAGGGCAAAATAGGCTTAATTAGCTAATAAACACTATTTTTTTTGTTTTGAAGAGGATTTTAGCTTACAATTCATCGTAAAGTGGCATCATGAATGCAAAAGGGGTTACATAAACAACAAAGTGTTATTAATTGGCTAAAGTGGTAAGAAACATTAGGTAGCTAGAGAAAACCACTAATTATAACGGAATTGGCAAGAATGAGAATGATTTGTGTGTGTTTGGCAATAAGATTGCAAAAGCAGAATATAGGTGTCTACATTTCCCATGTTTGAGGTGAAGTAAGAAAATTCTCTTCAAATATAGAAGACAAGAATACTCGTAAATTTTTGAGGAAAAATTGGTAGGATGAAGGATGCCCCCTCAAGTCTCGATAGGGTGATAGAAGAAGTCAATCGATGATCGCAAATATGATTGAAATGGATAGAGGAAATAGGATAGAATAGGGCGAAACCCTTGGTATCAAGAAGGAATAAGAATAGGGATAAACATGTCTGTTTATGGCCCTAGGTGATTTGGAAGAAAAATTAGTAATGATAATAAATGATAATGGAGAAGAAATGAGAATGGAGTATATAGGACAAGCCCAACCTTTGCATCCAACATTTTAATAAGCAACTTGGTTATATAATTTTTCCCCTAGGTCTACATCATCGATCTTTATTGAAATGAAAAAAATGTAAGATAACATGAAAAGCTAAATTACTAACATTTGTCCATTGCTATGTAACTCCATGCAACATACATAATGCAATGCAATACGAGAAAGTAAAACGATGCTTAACTCAATGCAACATACACAATGCAATGCAATACAAGAAAGTAAACCAACTAACCTAACAAAGAAACCAATAAAATCACATGCATTCAAACAAACATTGCTTAAGACAATTGTAAATTTTTTTTTGTCATCAAGATGCAGTTCCTGAATGTTCGTGTTGTAACGAAAAGGGTTAAAACTTAAAAATGGTGCCCTAAGCAAGGATATATGTGAGGGGAATAACGGAGGACACAAGTAGTCCCATGGAAAAGCTTTTGTGTGCTACAACATAATCTCTGGAAACTCACTGTTGCATGGGAGTAACACATAGCATGTAACTAAGATTTTGTTAATGGAGGTAGATCACAATGATTCGCAAGTCATTTAAGACTAGAATAAGCAAGAACCATAGAAATATTTCAATGCTCGAGGATAATGTAAGTGATACATGCTTTAGTTGCGTATTTTTCGTTTACCATTTCTTGTAAATTTTTTAAATTTTAACATTTTTTTGGATTTTTAATGATTTTATCCTTTTTTTTGGAAAATTTTGATTGTTTTTTTAAATTTTTATGGAAGAAAATATTATAGAAGAAATAACGAAGTTGTGAGATAGCGTTAAAGGTGATTGTGAGGCAAAAAATGCCCCAGGTAGTAGAAAAAGGCCGTTGGGAAGAAAAAATATGCCCCAACGTAGAAAAACATGCCAAAAATAATTATTTATTGAAAATAACCATCACGACAAGTGTTAGAAGACTTTTAGAAGAAATACGGCAGTTTCAGGGCACTTCGGGGGTGAGAAACACGTCATGGGAGGTAAAAACGTGTACGCAAGCCATCGCGGAAAGTTTGGGAGAAAAGGAGCTCTTGTGGAGGAAAAAGAGGTCACATAGAGAAAAGGAGCTCATGCACAACACAACGGTAGAAATGAAATTCAAGGGCGCCTGTAAGTGCCTATGCCTATAGAAATTAAGAAATGCAAGGGTGCCTAGGCGACTATGCCTGTAGAAATGAAGAAATGCAAGGGTACCTTGGCACCTATGCCTATATAAATGAAGAAATGCAAGGGTGCCTAGTGCACCTATGCTTGTATAAATGAAGAAATGTAAGGGCGTGCTAGAAAAGCTTGTGCAAGGGTGCCTACACCGAGTGCATAACCTATCTTCCGAAGCCATAAATTTTTCTCCCGACCTCGAAACGACTTCATTTTTTTTTACATTGGAAAGGTATTGAAGCGAAATATGTAATGGTAAGATAAATTTGGGTTTTTGAATTATTTTTAGCAATTTTTTTGGATTTTTGAATTTGTTTTACTAATTTGTTTGGGTTTTGATTTTTTTACCAATTTGTTTGGGTTTTTGATGTTTATTTGGATGTTTTGACTTTTCCGACTAACATATTTGAATGTTTTGGGAGTTTTTGAAACATATTTAAATGTTTTTTTAATTTTTATATGTTTTTGAAGCTATGTAAAGGAAGATGAAGAAAAGTGGATGCCCCCATGATAGATGGGATGTACAAGGGAAGAATGCCACACGTATGCGTAAGAAAGTGAAGATGCGAAATTGCCCCTAACATTAGATGGGAATATTCAAAGGAAAAATATTCATGCGCAGAAGTTGATCAGGGCCAATATAGATAGGTTCAACATGATGATGAACATAACCCAATGATGTGCTAGGAAGGAGTAAGGATCCCCCTAGTGTAAGCTGGCCAAGAAGCACATGATAGAAAGAAGTGGAAGATTATTTTTGTGAAGGGGAAAAAGGTGTCCAAAACATGGAAAAAATGCAATCTTATACACATGGATGTTCTGAAAAAAAATAGAAGAACAACGTGAATGTTGTGAATGTAGCTTAGAATCCTCACGACGAAGAAGTGATACCCAAAGGAACGAATCATGAGACAAAATACATACTAGAGTAGGATTCTAACAAGATCCAAAAAAAAGACACTTGGTAACATACTAATCCTATTTGCTCATTGATATCTAGTGTGTGCACGTGGAAATTTATTACCTCTTGAAGGGAATATTTGATAGACAACAAGTGAAGACACCCTAGCCAATGTGTAGGAATGATTTATTTTTCAAAGTTGATTTTTATGAATGGATTGCGGAAGGAGAGTCGTACATTGCTCTAATACCAGCCAGGTGTCCATAGCCCCGATGGAGATGCATTTGATTCTAATCGCAACATTTCTCCACCGCTATCAGAATCCATAACCCCGTAGATATTATTAGGAATACCCCAAGAGAGAGTTATATATCAATTTGCTTTTGCTTGTTTTTGATTTGATTGATTTTTTTTTTTTTCAAAACTTATTTCAGCTCTCTTATTTGAGAAGGGGTTAAGACCCACCGTTGACTTGATGGAAGGAGGCGGAAGTTCTTGTGATGACGATATTGGCTAGTGTTAAAAAATATGTTCAAAAGTTCTTTGCAACAAGTTTTTAGATATTGATTGTAATAGGATCTCTATGAGGTCACATTATTTAATATACCAAGGCGATAAAAGACCAAGGCCAAATGGATAACATAGAGATAAATGTTGCAAAATGTGTGTGGATTTCCTAGCCAAAATATCATTGAAGGGATCAAAATGGTAGGAAGACTTGCATAAGAAGAGCAAGAAAGGGAAGAAATAACATCCACGTGTATTCAATACCGGATTTCAATGTTTGTTTGTTACCTTTGATATATATATATTTGAATTGTTTTTTTCATTTTTTTGTATTTTTATCTTTTTTGAAAGTGGGATCGACAAGGTCACTTGATGTGATAAGATCCAACAATAATGTTAGCAATTTCCTTGATAAGGAAGACTAGACGTGTTTGCTTATCAAGAGTCATATTATCCCCGATCTCAATGATCATGGTGAGCTCATACTCAATAGATGACTATGTTTTATCATGAAACATGGATTTTGTGTGTGGGATCTTGAGGTCCCTATCCAAAGGTTTCTACACTTTACGCCATACTTGATGGGTGTATTGATGTGCATTTTTGAAGTGCGTTTGATTCTGAAATTTAAGATTATTTAAATTGTTGTGAGCTTTGGAGCTCTTGGAATTATTGATCTGAGCTTGATGAAGGAACCATTTTGGTTTCCTATAAGCTACTATGTGACTTGTCTGATCCCGAGAAGTGGGAGAAGAAAGTGGATGAATAAAATTGATGTGAGAAATGATGGTGGGTTTGCCACAATCATTGATAGAAGGACAATATGATGGACACGAAGGATACAATCCAAGAATCGAAGAGGATGGGTTACTGTGTCCCATAGATCAAGATAAAGGACTTCTAGGATGTGGCCCTAAGATATAAGATGAAGGAATGCTTGGTGGTGTCTCATATATAGAAGATGATGGGATACTAGGATGTGGCCCAAGAATTGAAGATGAGGGACTTCTAAGACATGCCCCCAATATAGACGAAGAGGCTACCCGGAGGTGAGCCACATATAGAAGAAAATGGGCTACTATGAGGTGAGCCACATATAGAAGAAAATGGGCTACTAAGAGGTGAGCCACACATAGATGATGAAGGGCTACTTGGAGGTGCCCCACATATAGAAGAAGACGATGGGCTACTAGGTGGTGACCCAAGGTGAGAAGAAAATGGGCTACACTGGAAGGTGAGCCACAAATAGATGATGAAGGGAAACTTAGAGGTGCCCCACATATAGAAGCATATGATGGGCTACTAGGTGGTGACCCAAGGTGAGATTGTGATTGAGGAATCATGCTATGCAAAGAAGGATGTGAAGAAAAGATAGGATCTTCCTCAATGGTCTTAGGATCTTCCTTAATATTTTGACAAAAGGAATCAATTTCTTCTTCCCAATACGCAAGCGTATCAAATTCAAGATTAAATCCTTGATTGTAATCCTCTAGGGGAATGCCATCGTGTGACCCTAGGAATTTCGTGATTGTCTCCTCATCTTGAGATGAATCGATTAGTAGGGGTATTTTTTCTTTGACCATAGGAGGTTGATTAGAAGAAATGGGTCCAATTGGTGTGGAAGATTGAGAAGATGATGACTCAAGAGATGAATTAGATTTGGATCTATATGTCTCACGAGTAGAAGAAGACATGGCTTTGAGATAGCTGATTGGTATTGGCTTTCCTAGAAGATGACATATTTTTGGGAAAAAAACAAGGATCACTTAGAAAATTAGCATATGCTTGTGACATATGAGTCGTGAGGGTGTTTGCGATGTATGCATCGACTTAGATGATTGCGACATGGGAGTCAATTTAGAAGATTGCAACATAGGTGTAGAATTTAATGATTTCAACATGGAGTTGACTTAGATGAATTTGGAGTTACCCATATATTCAATGGAGGAAGAGGTTGTAGAGGCGGAAAATAAGGGAGGTCCTATAAAGTAAGGGAGGATCGCGGCTCAAGAACCAAATTAGATGTTTGAGTAAGAAGACTTGGGACCACACTAATATTCAAATGAGGAAGATGTCATTTAGGTGATTGATAAGGGGAGTCCTGCGAAGAAAGGGAGGACTATGACTTAAGATTCAAATGAAGTGAATAACTTTTATGAGAATTTTCAGAAGATCGAGGTGAATATGAAGAATCAATAATATTTTGGATCGGATTTAGAAGAAGAGTGGGAGGAACCCGAATAATAATTTGGATCAGAAGTGTCCAAACCATACCACCGATTATGAGATGAAGGTAGGGAATAGGTACTGAGCGGGTTTTATAGAGTGTAGAACCAAACGAGGCTTAGCCATGATGGGAATCCTTTGATGGGAATGCTTAAAATTTTATTCCTTAGTGTTGTACGTATAAGAAACCTTGTGATAGCTAATCATTGCTGATGTTTGTGGGATATAAATTCCTAGACTTAGCTAGTGCGATTGAAATCCTTTAATTGGAAGGGAGTCTTGTGTTGATTTGGGTAGCACAATGGAAACTAGCTAGGCACTTTGATGAACATGGGCCATAGGACAAACCAAGTGGTGTAATGACACTAAGTCATAAAAAAAGTGACTATAAAATAGCCACAAATCCAATAGGTCGATATGAACCTAAGGAAGTCAAAGAATAAAGAATGATCTACTCTAGAAAAATAATATATGACATGATATTTCTAAGACAATACAATGATGTCAAATTCTCAAATTCAGTCACACCAAAATTTTACTCCCTATGTTTCTTGAGATAGGTTTGAAACAAAATAGTGACAACACAATATCACTAGTTAGGCCAAGTTTGAAACAAACAAGACCTAAATGCTAAGATAATGTTGACACGATCTTCTAACAAGGTATACTAAAAACCAGTTTCTAAACACTAACAAAGTCTAAGTCTTGTAAAATGGATGATACAAATGTGAGTAGTGTAACAACACTATTTGGACACTGCAATCGACTTTCTACTCATGAAAAGCAATTTTTTAGTGTCAAAATGATGTTATCACGATGCTAACAATGTATCCTCAACACTCACAAAACTCAAGACAAAGCTAGGATGTAAAAACTATGTATAAGTAAAACCATAAATTGCTATCTGTGTGAGTAGCGTAATATCAATACAATATATAGAAATTTTGGTCAAGTTTCACAAAGGAAACAAAACACAAATATCTCAATTATATGGATATAATGTGGGTAGTGTAACAAATCAAAAGAAGATAGAGATGAAATATCCTAACTACGATGATAACAAGTCTTAAGTATTGGTCCTTGAGACAAGGGGACCTACAAAATCATGAGTACATATCATGCACACTTTCAACACTTGTGCTCCGGCATCGCAACTTAATTACGCAAATAGAATACAAAATTAGTGGACATGTGATATCAAGAGGTATCCATATATGTTGTTTAATTTTTACAAAAATGGGCAACAAGAAAACAAGGGTGTAGACAAAGTGGTGTTGAAATAAACTTGGTGTTATTTTGACAAAGTTTTGCCTTGTCTTAGGGCAAGTGAAAAGCTAGGACAAAATGAAACTAAGTAGATTTCATGATGAAATATCATGTGGTTTCAACTTTAAGAGATTATTTCCTTGTTTGAAAAGTAATATTTTTAATCTAACAAAGTTAACACTTTGTGAAAGCTCTCAAGTATAACAACTTTGACAAAAACAATGTCTCTAAGTCGGTAAGCTTCCTAGGTGGTTCTCTCTCGTATGTGTCACAAGTTTACTTATGCGAGCTCGATTTACCAAGGTTTCCCAAGGAGTATCTCAACTTTACTTTACCCCCTTCATTATAATGAGCACCAAAGTGTGTTCAATTATACTTTCACTAGGGTCATAATGGAAATAACTTTGACTCTAATCTTACTAGGACGCACTAGTCAAGTCAGTAGTGTGGAGCTATTTCCTATCATTCACAAGGTTCACTCTTGAGTGAACTACTTTAGGGTTCCTAGGACCACCCCCATTGTTGTAGGTTAAGGCTTATGCCAAAGGTTTTATGTCCTATTTTTAAGTAGACGAGTCATAGCTCTTAACCGAAACCTGCAATACGATGTTTTGAACTTGTGTGTTGGTGTGTTTTTTTATCTTTTGGATTAAGCAATTTGGATTAGACTGCCTTTGGAAACCTATACCACATGTGAATGTTAAAGTTTGGCTTGAAGATATTCCTTCTCTCTTTGACAAGTGTTAGGTCCTTAATAGGTGTTAGGTCCTTCATAGAAATATAGCAATGAAAAATGCTTGTAAATCAACTAATTACCATTAAACTTTGCAAAAACAAGGTTTATTCCCAATTTATCCAAGTGCTTCTTAATGAAAGCTAAAATTTATTTTGATTCCTAAGATCACATTAGGTGCAAGGGAAGAGCATACAAAATTTTAGTCTTGATTGTTTATCAAATGAAAAAGCTCCTAAGCTAAAAGATCAAGTATATGTCAAAAAATGTAAGTTTGTTCCCTTAAGTAAAAAATGAATGATGATTGTTCATACTTACTCCCAAGAAGCAAAAAGTGGTTTATGGGTGTTTTTAGTTCTCAAGATCACACTAGGTGCAAGAGAAGAGCATACACAACCCTATTCCAAACTCAAAACAAAGTATGAAAACATATCACTCATCAAACCCTAAGCCAATTTTGTTAGGAATATTGCTCTAAAATCAATAAATTGACCAAAAAACAATTAAAAACCCTTAAGAAATGATCACAATCCTAAAAACATCGAAATTGAAAATTTGAAGTTTGAGAAAATTTTACCTTGATGCATGGGTGTTCTCGAGTGCACCGAACTCACAAAGATGCACATGCGCTCACAATAATGCATAGCACTCTTATGTCAATTTTTACATAGTTAGTTATGCATGGGCACTTTGACCGAGGCACATGTTCCCTTCTCCGATGTACATGCACAATTTTCACTTAGAGTTAAAAATATAGTGTTGTGAGGGTGCTCCTTCGTATGCACATGCGCCTTCGCATGCACAAACATATTTTTCTTATAGGTGCTCAAAATACCTTCCGGAGGCCATAACTTTTTCTCCCGACCTCAAAATGAATCCATTTGTTTTGTGTTGGAAAGGTATTGAAGTGACCTACGCAATGGTAACATAAATTTGGGTTTTAGGGTTACCAAGAATTTAAGGTATTCATTTTTAGAAAACTAGTCCTTTTCTAACATATCTAAATGTTAAAATTGACTTAGGGTTTGGTGAGTGAATTTCTAGGACACTTCACCTCCTTATATCCTGCAAAGAACATGAAAACACAAATTCTACCACTAATATAGTTGAAACAACTATCAAAATGGAAATTGATCTATAAAACTTTGAAAATTACTCTAAAAATTTGAAATTAATCTAAAAGCTTGAGAAACTAATCTACAAAAGCTTGAAAGTAATCTAGAAAGCTTGAAAGTAATCTAAAAATCTTGAATTTAAACTAGAAAACTTTAAACTAATCTAGAAAAATTGAAATGAAAAACTTTGAAACTAAGTTTAAAAGCTTGAAAAATGAATGCAATGGGGTTTTCTCCCACTAGGCGTGCCAAATGAAAGCACCCTAAACTCTACAAAGAAAATTACATGACTAACTAAGGAAGTCTAACACCATTGCCACCTCTAGTCAAGGTTTTAAATCTAGGAATGTAACATTAAGCTATAAGCTTAAAGGAATTCTTAACTAACATGAATTCAATTCAAAATCTAACTAAACATGCCTACTAATATATTCAATTACCTAACATGGGCCTAAATAAACTTAAGAGGGAAATAAAATGGTTATAGTCAAGCTACTCCAAACAAGGTGAAATGCCCTCTCTAAATGACTACATGTTCATTTTGGATATCCATCTACTAACCCCATCAAGGCTTTAGGCAAGGTTTGAGCTTGACTATAAATAAAATTTCTTATATGAGATGCAAATCAAATCATGGTGTAAAATATCAAGCTAAGAGGTGTACTCTTTTTATAGTTTTCCTTTTGGGAAAAACTTGTATTTTGGTGCATGTGGCACTAAAATCCCCAAATTAGATTAGAATTGCTAATCATGATTAATCTTTACTAATCATAATTAGTGAATTAACAAGTGATTAAGATGTGTGGATCCTTAATCAACCACTTAGGGTCAACTAGGAGGCTAGGATAAGATTTTGAAGCTTGCTGAGACGTTGTGGAGGAAATTGGGGTGATTTTGAGTGGTTGAAAGAGGGGTTTCACCAATCAGAGGGTATATTGACCAAAACAAGGGCAAAATAGGCTTAATTAGCTAATAAACACTAATTTTTTGTTTTGAAGAGGATTTTGGCTTATAATTCATCGTAAAGTGGCATCCTGAATGCGAAAGGGGTTACACAATCAACAAAGCATTGTTAATTGTCTAAAGTGGTAAGAAACATTAGTTAATTAGCGAAACCACTAATTATAAATAAATTGGCAAGGATGAAAATGATTGGTGTGCTTTTGGCAATAAGATTTCAAAAGTAGAATATTG
Source organism: Taxus wallichiana var. yunnanensis (assembly GCA_018340775.1). Lineage (NCBI taxonomy): Eukaryota > Viridiplantae > Streptophyta > Pinopsida > Cupressales > Taxaceae > Taxus > Taxus wallichiana. Next base: position 925,900,615 of record CM031242.1, read on the forward strand.
GTGTCTACAATATGAATATTGATGATGCATCAATGGAGGATGAAGCATTCATGTAGCAACATCCACACTTCCCAACATCGGGGACAATGTGGCTTTGAAGGGGAGGCATGTTATGCCCTTAAGTATATATCTTACATTAAAATCCCCAATGATGATTAATATATTTTCCAATGGTGTTTGAGTCTAATTTCTTGTTTGTAGTATATATTTGTAGCCTATAATGCTTCCTTGTAACCATTTCCATGCTTTTCCTATGCTTTCCTTTATCTCTTTCGCAGCTTTTCCTTAGATTTCATGCTTTAAGTTATGGAACCGCATGCATCAATAGTTACGTAATCGCCCATCGGGTGCATAACAACCGGTATGCCTTGAGTTGTTACATGATCGCCGCAATGGTCAGCATAACCGCCGTCCTGCATAGACCGGTGGTTCCATGTGTTTTTCCCAATAATTTTTTAGCATGTTTTGAACGTGTTTCAACTTCTTCAAACTTGATTTTAGCGCATGTTTCTTAACCAATTTGGATTTCTTTGAGCTCATTTGATGTGTACCAACTTCTCCTTCCCTTCTTGCTATTAATTGTGAGTTAACTGCCCCTTCTTTGAGAGAGGTGGCATTTCTTGCTGCCAAAATGGCTTAGACCATTTCTCCTTTTTCCTATAAGATCCAATCTTCTATCCAGAGCATTGGTTAGAGATTATTGTTTTGAATTGCACTATTATGTTGCCCATAATCCTACCAAGAAATACATAAGAAAGCTCAATTCTCTTGCCTTATTATTCTCTCACCTGCGTTGCTACTAGTATTTTCTTGCAAGCCATTCCAACTCCAACGTTTCTTCATCATTTCTTCCACACAAGCCAACACAGTTCCCTGATTCATTTGAACACCAAGTTGGAAAGAAGTTGAGGGGAAAACAAACCAAAACCATTTCTAGCATTGTCACAGTTCTACAATTTCCAAGTTGGGGATGTATTTGAATTCTTAAAGCTTTCTTTTTTAAATTAGATTTTATTCCACAATCTGTTAGAGTATATTAGTTTCTATAGCTTTCCTTTATTCACACAAAGCTTCTACTAAAATTTTCTTCCCTGCCTATCCCTATGGGTTTGCATGGGAAGTTTTTCTAAAGAATATTTTATATTTGTTTAGTGTTATTGTAATTTCCCTTCATTTTTTTGTAAGCTTCCATAGATCTTGTTGTTTCTTCCAGGGAAGTTTCAGGGAAGAATAACTTCTGAGAAGCTTTTCTTTCTTCCATGACTCTGAGGAAAGAATAGAGGAAATTTTAAATCCACAAGTACAAATTGGAAAAGTCTTGATTTATTAGAATAGATTAGATCTTCTCTGCACAAGGAAATAACCACATCCATTTGTTTTCTTGTTTAGTTATGTTAGTTTTTAGTGTAGAAGAAATTTTAATTAATTAGAAGAAATTTAATTTGTCTATGTGTATTTCCTCTATTTTCCAAAAAGCATAAAAATACAAAAACATTAGATTAAAGTAATTAGTTTCCTTATTTGTTTATTTCTTTCATTTAAATCATTGAAAATAACAAAAAAATAGATTAGTTGCTTTCCTTTTGTTCAATTAGTTAGCTTTCATTTGTTAATTAGCTGTTGAAACACATAGATTTAATTAATTTCAAGGAAAGTAATTGAATTGTTTTAATTTAAATATTTTTGTTTCCATTTGTTAAATTAGGAACATAGAGTTAATTAGAAAGGAATTAACACATCTCCCCACATATCCCTAGTTTGGCTTAGGATTAACCTTTCCCTCTTGTGGTTTTCTTTGTGAGATTGTTTGTTTCTTTTCTTTAGTATTTCACACATCCCACATGACCATTCAAGGCCCTCAACAACCAAGAGATTACGTATATGACCCCCAAGTCCCACAACCAAACACAATTGACCTATTTACAGAACATTGACATGGGCCTTAGAATCTTGGTTTTCTAGACTTCACCACTTCCACCCATTATCATCTCACAATTTCTAGTTTTGAATGTCAAAGTAGAAATGCTTACGAGTTCTGGAAAAATCAACCTGGATGAAACTAGTTTCCACAATTCACACATTTTTCCTATTCACATTTCCTCCCACACTCCATGACCTTGTTTGAAACTTCTATGAGGAAAACACATGAGACAATTCCCCATGCATTCCACAACCCATTGCGAGATTTTCCGTGACACCGATATATGACATAATTTTCTGTGTTCCATTCTCCTCGATCATTCCATCTCACCCACCCAAGTGAGGTAAGCATTCATTGCTTTAGATAAGATATCCCATAGTTCCCATTGAGGACATTAGATTGCCTTGATCACTTGTTAACCATTTTCACCCATTTTCATGTATATTCACCTATTCCACCTTATTTATCCCATTCCATAGCCATCTATTCATTCCATTGTGGTTGTCCCGACATGACCTCGGAGGTCGTGTGCACTTAAGATCACGTGTTGATTTTAAGATGTACAAAATTGGTGAACCCGAATGTGAAGGACTAGTTCCTTTTCATTTCCATTGTTTCTTCCTTCTTTCATCCATCCTTCTCCTCTCCCATTATTCTGGGTATTTATATACCCCCAAATATGTCAGTTAGGAATACAAAGGCAAGCCATTTTGGGTCTTAAAGCATATTATTACCACATGGGTATGCAAAATAATCACCCTCACTATCTAGGTGGGATGATAATTACTCATCCAATTTACCTTCCCCTCACACTCCTCCTCCTCAAGGTGCCAAAAATGGTTCATCATTAGGATCGAGGAGATTGATCAACCTACGTATAGCCCCAACCTGAGCTCTCTGGCTCAAACAACATGACATTCACGGGAGAGAAAGGGTCCAATCCTTGGTCTTGTTTAAGACCACAAATCAACATGCAATCTGGTTCTCTCTCCATCCTTACCTATTTCCAAATGATGAACTCTTGGCATGCTTCACCCAAGTGATGAGTGTTTTAACGTAATAGACCAGTCCTTGAACCGATGCAAGAGTACATTGATGTTCTTCTTCAGAAAAACTCTTTACCCCTCCTCCTACAATAGAAATACATCCAAAGAGGGGTGGCCTCCCATAGATCAATCCATAAAGTAGGACATCATGTGCCTTTTCTTCCCAACAAGACTCAGAATAACATGCCTAAGCCAAATGCAACACCATCTCGTGGGTGATGTAATTTCAACATTGGTGGATAGAGTTAGGGAACTAGAGCTTTCCCATACCTTCTCATGCTACACCTTTTACAGGGCAAGGAAAGATCCCCACCATGCATAAAATTTGGTTATGTGCCCTCGACACCTTCACCTCCTCTAGTTTACATGGGTGTTCCTAACCCTGGAGACCTTCTTACTTGGATCGGGCATGTTAGGTATGCCCTCTCACACTTCATATATGGATATCCTCCATAGGTGCAACCAAAGTGTGTTCTCAAATGCCATTCCAACTGGAAATGTGACATTCCCTGGTTTTGCACCTACTACTCCATACCAAAACAATGTTCCCCCATACCTCCACATGTATTCTAAATCACCACAAGGGGGACATGTTTTCCTTTCTAACTCATATGCTCAGCCTCAGGGGATGCCTTACCCCTACAAATGCTTATGCTATGCCATATCAACCTTCTATTCCTCCCCCACCTCCCCATCAAGGGTCATCCATGGTAGAGTCTTATGCATTGGGTACATATGTTGAATATCTCAAGGAGCCCCTTGAATTTACCATACAAAGTGTAATGCTTCCATGACCACTTCCCAACTTGCCAAAGTTCAAAGGGGAGGGGACCCAAATGCACATATCAAAGCATACATGAATTTTGTCAGAGAGCTACTCCCATGGGATGTAGTTGTAGCTAAAATTTTCCCCAAGACCCTTGAGGGGATTCACTCTCATTGGTACTACAGATACTAGAAGCCTCGATTCATTCATTCAAGAAACTCATTTCGAGTTTATAAAGGATTTTGATATGAACAAACTTTTAAGGACATGAATCAAGAGAATTCCTTCATATCAAGCAAGAGCATAATGAATCCACCGCCCATTTCATTCAGAGATGGTGGAAAGTCCTCTACTCCTCAGCTAACACTCCAAACATGGACCAAATGAGCTTTGTGACTTGTTCCTTCATTCTCTCAATCAAGAAACCAAGGAGGAGGTGAAAAATTTCCCTCTTAGAGCTATGAGGAGGTCTTAGAGGGTGCTCTCCATGACCAAGTGGTAATTGATAGTGGCCGAAAGACATGTATGGCTCAAATGGGAGATTGGTCACTCCCTCTCAGGGTAATTCAAACTACCCAAATGGTTCAAAAAACAATAATCAAGGACCCAAAGTCCTCAATAAGAACCATGGTGCTATGATGATGGCATTAACTAACCAATCCAAAAAGCCAAATGTTGTTAACACCAAAAATGTGAATAATGGTAACAATAATGCCAATACCAAAAACCAAAGGAGTAACAACTTTACTCCTTTTATTAATGCGGTGGAATTTAGTCACCCTCCTCCCCCACCTCAAAAGTCCAGGCCCAAAACCTAGTTCAATACTCAACCAATATCCGAATCAATTCCAAAATCAGTATCAAACCAAGGCCGAGGCCACCAAACTTTAATTATAATAACCAACAAAAAAACAACAATAAAACTATGGACCAAAACAAACCAAAATCAAAGACCTCATGACTACGATCCTGATTTGTATTGTGGTTTTCATAGGGTTAGAGGACATGACACTCATATGTGCCATGATTGCAAAAATTTATACAAAGACTTCTGAGGACCAAAGGTAGATCTTTGTTGAGATGTTTTTGGCTAATCCTATGACACCAATGTAAAACATTCACATGGGACCCATTTCCCCTCAAAATTCTACCCTTGGGGTTTATAGAGACCCCCTTCCAACACATCCCTGAGAATGGAAAGCTCAATCCTCATGGGACTAACAAGGGGATGCCTGTTGGAAACAATGATCATGAAGGCATCTACATCTACAAACCCTCTAGTAGCTCCCCTTTAGATGGTCGAATCAAACCAAGATTGTGGGCTTAGTGGAGCTAGAAACTAAACCCGAGGTTAATGTAACCCATACTCAAGATTATTCCTCACAACCTCTTCCTCATCTACCCTCAATGTCGGATGATATACACCAATGGCTCCTAAACTAGTAGGGGCCTATGATTTAATCATGGATTTGACCAAGACCTTTTCTCATTTTCCTTTTTGGATTTGTTGAAGAATTCACCTACATCGAGAATTTATTAGAAGCATTAGGCCTTGGCCATCTAATTCACATCACCCTCCTCCAGAGGCCCAAGTTAATCACATAGACTTTGATGTCTATCCTCCAGGTCCTTGAGAGGGATGTGGGGTTTGTATTTGACATTAGAAAGATGCCAACTGATGTTGAGTTGGCATGAAGAGGTGACCCTATGTTGTACCTCTAGGTTTGGATCTATAACAACTATGTTAAGCATGTGATGATAGATGATGGGGCTTGTTTTCAACATAGTCCCTTTCTCATTTCTTTAAAGCTAGGCTATGGAGAAACCAATTGTTCTTCAACATGAAATACATTGAGAGGCTATGATAGTCTCAAGGAAATGTCCATTGGGACTATAGTGCTTCTGGTTACCCTTGGACCAAAGACTGTGTTGAATGAGTTTTACATTATAGATCAGAAACCAACTATAATATGATCCTCGGTCAACCCTAGATACATAAAATGAAGGAAATCCCTTCTACACTTTGTTCCAAGAGGTCATATTCTTGCACTTGGGTAAGGTTTTCATAGCTTAGGGTGACCCAAAGCCATTTGACATCCATTTGGCCAATCTAAAGAAGAAACCAGGGGTTCATACTAAATTTGAACTCTCAAATCAATTAAACAAGCCTCAAGGTTCAAAACTGAATCCCAACTTGTTCCTATGATTGAGTTGGAAGCCCCTAAGGCAATCAAAGGGGTAAATCTAATGAAAAAAAGTTTCCATATAGTAAAAATCATATCAATGAAAAACTACAATGAGATAGTTAAGCTTCTAGAGAATGATTTTCCTATCATTCTTCCTTTTGATTCCTTGGGCATAGGCCATGCTCTTGGGATCACTACTCTTCTAGATGATGGCTTTGAAGATATTTGCATGGTTGAGGTTTTGGAAGTCAAAGAGGAAGATTCCATGAATGATCAAACTTCTATCTTCCCCAATGATTGTTGACACTTAACTATGATGGTGTGAAGTGTCACTACGACACTGGGGTAGGGGGTGATCCTTACTTCTCTAGAAGGGAGGGTCATGCCTTTTTCCTTTAGGTTAAACTTTGAATGTACAAAAATGCCACAAAATATGAGGCTCTTCTTCTTGGTCTCATCATAGCCAAGAGGATGGATGCGTCAACAATGTAAGAGTTTTGGGTGACTCCCAACTTGTCACTAATCAAGTCTCAAAAGTTTATGAGACTAGAGAAGAGCACCTACAACTCTACAAGACCATTGTCCTTGAGCTTAGCAAGGGTTTTAACTTCATTTCTATCAAAATCCATACCTAGAGAGAAAATCAACTAGGCTGATTCAATGGCTACTTCTTCCTCACAATTTTTCCCAAATGAGGAGGATTTGAAAGAAACTGAGTTTATGGTCTTAGTTTGATCCAAACCCTTAGTTTGAAAATTCCAACCAACACAATTTTGGCATATGTTGAGGCCAGAATGACCTTCCACTTTGGACTTTCATGGAGAATGATGAGGAAATCCTAGGATTCCTCAATGCATACATTGATCTTCATCTCACACACATATAAGAGGGATTTTCTCTCATACCTCACCCTTCCTCCTACTTTGGAGATCACACATTGTATCCTTCCTCATCGAGGGTCTTGAGATCTATGAGATAGAGGAAGAAGAGTTGAAAACTACCTCCAACCCCACCTGAGTTTGAAGAGGGTAACACCTCTTTGATTGAAGGACCATAGATATCAATATAGGGATGGAGGAGGATCCTAAGATCTTGAAACTTGGTTCTTCTCTTACTCTAGATGAGATAGAAGCACATACGAAGGTGCTCAAAGAAAATTTGAAAATCCTTCACCTTTAGTTATAAGGAAATGATGGGAATCACTCCTATGTGGTGGTTCACAACCTTGTCACAAAGCCCGATGCCAAGCCCATGAAGCAAAAGTCACAACCCATGAAGCCAAAGGTGGATTTAATGGTTAAGGAAGAAGTAATGAAGCTTCTTCAGGTGGGTTTCATTAAACCAGTGGACTATTCCATGTGGGTGTCTAACATCATCCCAGTCCTTAAAAAGAATGGGAAGATACACATTTGTATCGACTTTAGAGACATCAACAAAGCCTGTCCTAAGGATGAATTTCCATTTCCTTCCATCGATGTCATTGTAGATGCAATGATGGCTATGAGTTATTGTCACTTATGGATGGATTCTCTGGCTACAATCAGATAAGGATCTCTTGAGGAGGATCAAACCAAGACTACCTTTACTACTCCTTGGGGACCTTTTTCTACTGTAAGTCATGTCATTTGGCTTGAAAAATGCCATAGAGCCACCTACCAACGAGCATGACATATATCTTCCATGATCTTATTCATAAGATTGTGGAATCTTACATGTCGATGACCTACTACTAAGGCCAAGAAGCATTGTGATCACCCTGAGGTGCTTCACATTATCCTCTCTCGTCTTATCAAATATGATGTAATGTTGAATCCAAAAAAAGTGTGTATTCGAGTGATGGAGGAAAATTACTGGGGTATATCATTTCTTCTCAAGGAATTGATGTAGATCCAAAAAATATTAGTAGGTGGTTTAGAGATGACTCCACCTTCAAATGAATTAGGCATTAGGTATTTTTTGGTAAACTTGGGGCAATCCATAGGTTTATTCCCATATCTAACTTGTGTCATCCATCCCATTAACAACTTGTTAAAGAAGGAGTGTAGTAAAGAGTGGACTTATGAATGTCATGAAGTGTTTGAGTCATTCAAACTTTTTCTCATGTCACCACCTACACTCATGCCACCCAAAGTCTAACCATCCTCTGATCTTATACTCTCAAGCCACCGAGGTCTCACTAGCTTGCATGTTGGCACAAGAGGATGATGATAATCATGAACATGTCATTTATTTCATTAGTCACACTCTACTTGACTATGAGACATGTTATACATAGGAAGAGAAAAATGTCTGAAATATTTTTTACAAAAAAAGGTTAAGGCATTATATGCTTAACTAGGAAATGTGAGTGATCATCAAGTCTGACCAACTACAAACCTTTTGACTCAAGGTGCCTTATCCAAAAAGGCTGATGTTTTCTCACATTGATGGGTGAATTTGAACTCACCTTCATCAACCAAAATTTTTCAAAGGAAAAATTATTATTGATTGGTTGGTGGACAACCCGATAGATTGTGGAGACCTAGTAGACCTAGATTTCCCTATGAGTGTGTATTTTATGTGGAAAAAAGCCTCCCATTATGTATCGTGTCCATGGTATTCTGATATCATTAATCATATTGTGGACCATACGTATCTCTGAGGGAGAAACCTCACAAAAAAGGATGATGGCTACGTGTCATAGCTACCAAGTATGTAATTGTAGAAGAAGTGCTCTATCACAAAGCCTTTGATGACATGATTTTGAGGTGTGTAGATGAAGAAGAGTCAAAAAATATTCTCTTCAAAGCCCACATGAGTCTGTGGGGGTCACTTTGGAGGGCATGCTACTACTTAAAAAATTCATCGATGGGTTATTTCTAGCCCACCTTAGAGCATGATGTTGTAGAATATGTACACAGGTGCCATAAATGTCAAGAATTCTCACATGAGATACACATCCCTACTCAGGCTCTACAACCATTGTGACACCCTGCCCTTTTCTACTTGGGGTCTAGATTTGATAGGGAAGTTTTCTCCCTCATCAACAGATGGCCACAACTTTATCATTATGGCCACAAAATATTTTACAAAGTGGGTCGAGGCCATGCCTCTCACTACTGTACCTAGGTCTGTGATCACTAAGTTCATTTTGAATCAGATCATCTATAGGTATGGAGTCCCATAGTCATTATCTCGGATAATGGCACATCCTTTAAGAATGAAGAGGTGTGTGAGTTGTGTTCACAATTCAAAATATCACATCACACAACCTCTTTATATTACCCTCAGGCCAATGGATAGGCTGAGCTAAAATAAAACATTGAAGTCCATACTCCTCAAAATAGTCAAGGAGAATAAGTGTGACTAGAATTTAAAGTTATTTCCGGCCTTGTGGGCCTATAGGATGTCAGTGTGAACATGCCTATGGGGGAACCCCATTTTCTTTAGTCTTCGGATGTGAAGCAGTCTTACCACTAGAAAATCGAGTTACCTAGCCTTCACATATCTTTTAAGGCATTTTGGATGAAGATGCATATCGAGAGGCATGATTAGTTCAATTAGAAACCCTCGATGAAACTTGACTTAGAGCTGAAAGTGCATAGTGTTTATGTTGACAGGATGTGTCATCAATATAATAAAAATTTTATGAATGAGAAATACATGTAGGAGACCTAGTTTTGAGACTCGATAGCCGGATCGACAAGAAGACCGGATGAAGGAAGAAATTTCAGACCAAAGTGGTTAGGTCCATATCAAGTCATGGAGGACTATAAGAATGGCACATATCATCTGTGTACTTTAGAAGGTGAGGAATTTGGTGAATCAATCAATTCACTTCACCTTAAATGCTTTCTATGCATAATTCATTTTTATTTCCACATGTACATTACTGCATCCACACTACATATCATTTACATAATCATATTGTAATATTGTGAAACAAGAAACTTATTTTTCAAGTGAAATTTCAAAATTTATGAGAATTGGCAAAACATTTAATCATACTTCTTCAACCATTCATTATATCATCTCTAAACTATTCAATCTTTTATCATCTAGTAGATGAAGTTTTGACATTGATCCTACCAAGACCTACACACTTAGTTCTATTCATGGTTACTTCTAGCTTAGGTGTTTTTCCCATAGTCTGTACTAGAAGCTTCTTGGTGTCACATCTTTCCTTAAAATATCTCTTTTGACAAAAATCAATCTAAAACATTTCACCCATGGATTTCTTGTTTTCCTATTTCAACCTCGGTGGTGAGCCCTCACATCCTACTAGTTGTGTGGGGTTGAGGCTAGGGAAATTATTCCTTCCCAAAAGCACAAGTTTAAAAATCAATAAAATAAAAAAAAAAAAAAAACAAACAATAAAATACAAAACAATTTCATTAAACAAATAAAACTACACTTCTTTTCCCTACCAATCTTTGGTGATGAGCCCATGCTTCCTACAGTAGCATGAGGTTGGAAAGGAGGGAAGTTCCCTTACTCACCTATGTCCTTGTCCTTGGTGATGAGCCCATGCTTCTTACTAGTAGCATGGGGCAAGATGTAGGGGGTCCTTTCAAATAAATCAATAAGTTGTAAACAAGTCAACAAGTAAAAAGTGCTTTAAGTCCTTTGAAATCATCATAAAATGAGTTAGATGTATAAGTTATAAGAGATTTAATCCATAAAACCATATTTTTTCAATCAGAGGCCATCTACGGGTCTAAGTCTAGTTAAACTTATAAGAAAACTACATTTTAAACTAGATAGTTAGCCTTGCCTAGAGTTGAGTTGTAGTTTCCTAATTGGGTCTTTGTCAAAATCTTATCTTCATATCATTACTTTCATTCATCAAGTCATATAACTCACATCCTTCTTGGCTCTCGGTGTTGAGCCCTCACATCTTACTGGTTGTGTGGGAGTTAAGAATGGAGTGGGTTCATTTCATTATTATATCACTTTCATCAAATTTTCCAACAAAATAAGAATATCAAATATTGCTTGAAAATCAAAGTTTTAGTTTGCAATTTGTCCTCATATGCATCACATATATATCAAAAAATAAAAAAAAAAAAAAAATATCATTATGTTTTACACATTTACATCATCATCATCATCATCATCATACATGCATTCATAAAAGCATATAAAAAAATCAGAGATTCTACACATCTAAGAGTACACAAATGAAGCAAGTCATGAACAAGTAAACTCTTACACAAGATATCCTAGTTAAAAAAAAAGAAACATATATATATATATATCTATAATAATCAAGTTTGTATACAATTTCACACACTAACAGTGTGGTCAAAATGCTCACAATGAGCAAAAAATCCAAAAAAATCATATATATCAAAAAAAATGATCCAAAAGCAATAAAGGCCTATGGCCTATCCCTCTCTATGGGATCCAGATGAAGGTGCATGACTAGGACTCCTACTTGTTGCAACTCCTATGATGGGAGTGAGAGCCTCCATGCCCAAACTTGTGAGAGTGACCATGAGATGATGAACTAGGAGATCTACCATGGTGGTCTCCTCACGAGAATGGATTCTCTCACCATTGTCTCCTCTCAACCAGCTAGATATATGCAAAAAGAGCTCGGTCCTCATCTTGGTCATAGCTCCCACTAAATCCATGCCAGAAAATGTCATTAGTGTGTCACCCCACCATGATCGACTTCCCTAATCCATGAGTAGCTCATCTCGCATCATACCCATGGGGTGTGCAAAGGTATCCATAAGAATAATATGAATAAGATCTCGCCACCAACCATCTGTATAGCTAAAAACAAAAAAAACAATGGTGAGTTAGAAAACTTTGAAAACAAAAAATATATATATATAGTGCATAATTCACTAACAATTTCTAGTCTAAGTAGTAGAGTTGAGAGAAGAGTATTTTACTTACTCGGATCTCTGGCCTCCAGGATGGGTCTACTAGTGCTGGTGGTGGTGGTGGAGCTACTACAGGAACCTCCTCTACTCTAACCTCCTCCATGGCCACCCATTGTCCCATAATAAACTTCTCATCACCCCCTCCCTCATGTAAAAGAGGCTCCTCTAAAAAAAATTCTCCTCCCTCACCTCTCATCCTCACTCCTAGCTGCTCTAGAAGCCTCTCTAGTGGCTCTCACTCTCTATATCTCTCCTCTCCCTCCTCTCCTCCTCCTCCTCCTCTCCTCTTGGTCTCCATCTCCACCTCCCTCCTCCTCCCAACTATATGCATGGGAGAACCTCAATCTGAAGGATCACCCCTAGTCTAATCTAGATCTGGGCAAAATGTGTGTGTGCCAATCGGGATCCCAGGTATAATGATGGTCCACTTGAGCTTTCCTTTGGGGTAGCTCTAGCCTCTCTAATCCCATATATATATCAAACTACTAGGGAGGGCATCAATGTAAGGTAACCCAAACTATTGGGGAACCCTCTAAACTAGATGGACCTCCACCCGATTGGTCCTATCCACTAACTATGTGGTAGTGTTATATGCCACCACAATAATGACATCCTCACCCCATGGGGATGATGTCATGTCCTAGTATGGCTGTGTGAACCATATCATCTATAGTAAAGTGTCACAACTAGGCTGATGATGCCCTTCTTCAGTGGGGCCATAATATCCATCTCGTTGCTCTAATAGCCCCGGGATATTTATCCCAACACCCCTCTGATAGGGGATGATATGCTCATAGACCCAACTCATCACTAAAATTAGGATGACTAAGGGCCTTTCCCTTCATAGTCAAACAACTCAGTATAAATCATGATAGGTGGCACCAAGTATGTCAACACCCCATGCATATATGTGGCCATGCTTTTCTATACTCTAAATGATCGGGGCAATAATAAAAGAAGCTTTCCCCCCCTTGTCCCCTACCACCAAGTGTGAAGCCAAGATGCCAATAATGGCCTTACGCAAGGTGGGGATAGGTGCAGAGGAAATAATAACAATCTCATCCCATGCTTGCACTCATGTCTAGTGCTGTGCAATCATCTCCCATATAACTAGAACCCACTTACGGATATACAACCACTTGAACTTTCACTCTCTAGAGAGTCAAGATCTCCTTTCGCGACAGAACTCCAAAATCCTAAAACATCCTCAAGAGTGATGGTCCACTCTCCTAACTCTCTAGAAGCTGAAAAGTGTTTCCGGTTCGCATCCCAATAACTCAATAGATCAGCTAACAAGTAACCAAGTGGTGCAACTAATTGAGTCTAGGATATCCTCCATATCCTGACTCTATGTAATAAATCCCTATTCACCTTGAGATAAGTGAATCCAAGATGGGAGGAAACCAATCACACTCTCTGGCCTGACTCTATCTAATGTATGGACCCTGCATTCACAAACATCAAGAAAAGATAAAGTTAGAACCTTTTATGTATATAATAAGCTCATCAAAAACATCATAAAAACATTCAAAAATTAAAAATTTCATCATACTTAGTCAATTTTGGAATCTTCCTCAACAATTATGTAACCGCCCCTCTGTGTAGAGTGTTAGTTGTGTAAACACACCTCCACATAGAGTGGTAGTTGCATAACCTTCATGGAAATTTTTCCAAAGATTTTAAACCTTGATGGTACGTGCAACCAACAGCACGTGGTTTGCACCACCTCTCTATGAGAGGGTGGTTGTGTAATTGCAACCACGATGATTGCATCCACGGAAATCAAGTCATACCCTAGGCCCCAAAAATGTAAAAAAAAGACAAAGATAGACCATTTTTGAAAAAAATAAATTACAAATACCCCTAGGTGCCCCCCTATGAACATTTTAACTACAAAATTACTAAAAATATCCCCTAGGTTGAATTTTTCACATTTTACACATTATGGGGTTAAAATAAATAAATGTGAATAACTCACTAGTTCTTGATCCACTGCCCCTCCCACTGGTTGGGCTGTCATCACATTGAGTGCTCTTTGATTTGATTGTATTTGCATGTGAAACCATCACAGGTGATCTAGAGCTCAAAAATATCTAAGTGGGTGAGTGAAAATGATTTCTAGAAATAGTGATTTTGGTTATATATAACATGTTTTAACTCTATTTTCAGTATGTGTGTGTTTTCATAGAGCTAGAGCGTTACACTAGTAGGTATATTTATATCCCCACGGATATGGTAAGTCCTCTTGTCATTTTATTTTAGTATGTTTTTTCAATTTTACATTATATCTACACTTGATTCTCTTTTACTTCTTGTGGTGTAGCGGAGAAGCTTGGATGGGTCATTTCAACACATGGACGTGTGTCTGATATAATTTCTAACTCTCCCATTTGGGAGTTCCATACTCGGACTCTACATTTTACATCTCTTCATGGCTAAAATGCTTCTCTCGAGGGGGCAATATGTACACCCAATTTTTCACATGTGCTACATTTTCGAATGGTTCAAAATCCCCAATGATGATTAATATCTTTTCCAATGGTGTTCGAGTCCAATTTCTCATTTGTAGTATATATTTATAGCCTAGAATGCTTCTCTTAACCATTTCCATGCTTTTCCCTACTTTGATTTCTTTATCTTTTTCATGCTTTTCCTTAGCTTTTCATGCTTTAAGTTACTGAACCGCGTTTGGCTTGTTACTTCCTGGCCATTTGTGCTTTAACCGCAAGTTTCCTTGAGCGATGATTACGCGATCAATCACAATGGTGGTTGCATAACCACCGGTTTGTAGTCATGTAGGTCATGTTCCATGTGATTTTTCCCGAGACTCTTTCAACGTGTTCTAAATGTGTGTCAAATTCTTCAAACTTGATTTTAGCGCATGTTTCTTAACCAATTTGGTTGTTCTTGAGCTCATTTGATGCGTACCAACTTCTCCTTCCCTTCCTACTATTAATTGTGAGTTAATTGCCCCTTCTTTGAGAGAGGTGGCATTTCTTGATGTCAAATGGCTTAGACCATTTCTCTTCCTTTTTCCTATAAGAGCCAAGCTTCTATCTAGAGTATTGGTTGGAGATTATTATTTTGAATTACACTGTTATGTTTCCCATAATCCTACCAAGAAATACACAAGAAGCTTCAGTTTCTTTTCCTTATTATTCTCTCACCTGCATTGCCACCAGATTGCTTGCAAGCATTCCAGCTCCAACATTTCTTCATCATTTCTTCCACACAAGCCAACACAGTTCCCTAGATTCATTTGAACACCAAGTTGGAAAGAAGTTGAGGGAAAACAAACCAAAACCAGTTCTAGCATTGTCACAATTCTACAATTTCCAGGTTGGGGATGCATTTGAATTCTTAAAGCTTTCTTTGTCTAAATTAGATTTTATTCCACAATCTGTTAGAGTATATTCAATTTTACTATAGCTTTCCTTTATTCACACAAAGCTTCTATTGAAATTTTTTTCCCTTCCTATCCCTATGGGTTTGCATGGGAAGTTTTTCTGAAGAAGCTTCTACATCTATTTAGTGTTATTGTAATTTCCTTCATTTTTGTAAGCTTCCATAAATCCTATTATTTCTTTTAGGAAGTTTCAAGGGAAGAATAGCTTCTGAGAAGCTTTTCTTTCTTCTTCCGTGACTTTGAGGAAAGAATAGAGGAAATTGTAGATCCACAAGTACAAATTGGAAAAGTCTTGATTTATTAGAATAGATTAGATCTTCTCTACACAAGGAAATAACCACATCCATCCATTGTTTTTTTGTTTAGTTCTTAGTTTTTTAGCATAGAAGTAATTTTAATTAATTAGAAAATTTAATTTGTCTATGTGTATTTCCTCTGTTTTCTAAAAAATATCAAAAATACAAAAACATAGATTAAAGTAATTAGTTTCCTTATTTTTTTATTTCTTTCATTTAAATCATTGAAAATCACAAAAAAAGTAGATTAGCCTTGCTTTTCTTTTTAATTAGTTAGCTTTCATTTATTAATTAGCTACTGAAAAACACATAGATTTAATTAATTTTGAGGAAAGTAATTGAATCATTTTAATTTAAATATGTTTGTTTCCATTTGTTAAATTAGGAACATAGAGTTAATTAGAAAGGAATTAACACATCTCCCCATGTATCCCTAGTTGGCTTAGGATTAACCTTGCCTCTCTGGTTTTCTTTACAAGATTGTTTGTTTCTTTGCTTTAGTATTTCACACATCCCACATGACCATTCAAGGCCCTCAACAACCAAGAGATTACATATATGACCCCAGTCCCACAACCAAACATAACTGACCTATTTATAGACATTGACATGAGCATTAAAACCTTGGTTTTCCATAGTTCACCACTTCCACCCATCATCATCTCACAATTGCTAGTTTTGAACATCAAAGTAGACAGTGCTTATGAGTTCTGGAAAAATCATCCTGGACGAAACTAGCTTCCACAATTCACACATTTTTCCTATTCACATGTTTCCTCCTACACCTCCATGACCTTTTCAAGACTTCTATGAGGAAAACATAGGACAATTCCCCACATTCTCGCAACCGGTTTGAAGAGTATTCGGTGACACCGATATTGATAAACTTCTTTGTGTTTCCATTCTCCTCGATCGCTCCATCTCACCTGCCCAAGTGAGGAAAACATTCATTGCTTTAGATGAGAAGATCCCCATAGTGCCCATTGAGGACATTAGATTGCCTTGATCACTTGACCATTTTCACCCATTTTCATATATTCCACCTACCCACCTTATTTAGCCCATTCCATAACCATCTATTCATTCCATTGCGGTTGTCTTGACACGACCTTGGGAGGTCATGTGCGCTTAAGATCATGTGTTGATTCATGATGAGCCCTACACAAAGTGGGGAGTTGAATGTATAAGTGACATATATGATAAAGAACCCAAAAAGGATGGAGACAGAGAATGTGTGTGGATAGTAGAGTAATAAATAAAATCAATATTACATATCGGTTCCCAATTCTAATATTGACAATGTGATGGATATGTTAGTGGGATCTCAATATTTTAGTAAGATCAATCTAATGATTGATACTACCATAATTGAATCTGTGAAGGGGATGAATATAAAATGGATTTCAAAACAAGAGATGGATTGTACGAGTGGATGGTGATACCATTTGGGATATCTAATGCACCCAGTACATTCATAAGGTTTATGACTAGAGTACTGTGAAAATATAATGGTAAGTTTTGTGTTGTCTATTTTGATGATATTTTTATATTCAATAAGATAGTGGAAGAATGCTTGTTGCATTTGAAATTGGTGTTAGAATTTTTACAAAAAAGAGTTTGTACTTTGTATGCAAACTTAAAGAAGTGTATATTTATTTAGAAAAGTCTAGTTTTTAAGGGTTCATCATATTATAGGACGGGGTGAGGATAGATGAGGAAAAAGTGAAGGTAATTTTGGAATGACATACTCAAAGGAATGTGACAGAGGTTTAAAGTTTTCATGGGTTGGAATTTTTTTATAGGATGTTCATTAGGAATTTCAGAATCATTGTTGTACACATAACATAATGCATGAAGGGAAATGATTTTCTATGGATAAAGGTAGTAACATATAATTTTAAATTGTTGAAGAAGAAAGTGTCGAGAGAATTCGTTTCCATATTTCTTGATTTTAGTGAGGTATTTAAGGTTGATTGTGATGCATCACATATTGGGATTGGAATAGTACTACATTAAGAAGGATGACCTGTAGCATTCTTCAATGAAAAGCTAAATGAGCTCAAGAGGAAATATTCTACATATGATGTGGATTTTATGCTATTGTTCAAACATTAAAGCATTGGAGACATTACTTGGTAGCTAAGGAATTTGTACTCTTTATTGACCATGAAGCATTGAGGTATGTAAGCACACATAAGAAACTAAATAGTAGACATGCATAATGGGTTTCATTTTTGTAAGAATATAATTTTGTCTTAAAGCATAAATTGTATAAGAAGAGTCAATTTGCTAATGCCTTAGTAGGTGTGTAGTGTTGTTGATAACAATGGGAAATGAAGTCATAGGGTTTGAGGTAGTTAAGGAATTGTATGAAAGTGATCCAAATTTTGGTGATATTTTGAGAAAATGTAAGGACCCTACAATGGGTAGTGGTTCTTGTGATTATTTGATGCAGGATGGCTATTTATTCAGGGAAAGTAATTATACATCCATGTTGGTTAAATGAGAGAAAATATTATAAGAGAAATACACAAAGTGGGGTTTAGATGGAACTTTAGTATAAGTTAAAAAACTACTCTTGTGGAAGAGAAGTATTATTGGCTGAAGGTAAAGAGGGTCATAAGTAGGATTACATCAAGATGTAGAGTGTGCCAAATGGCTAAGGGCCATGCACAACGTCTTGAGCTATATATGCCATTACTTGTCCCTCATGCAGAGGAAATGGGTTGATTTGAGTACGGATTTTACTAGAAGTAGCAGCTCCTAACACATAATGGGGAAATGATTTTATCTTAATTGTGGTAGATGGATTCTCTAAATGGAAAATTTAATTGCTTATAGGACAACTAGTGATTCTTCTAGAGTTGCATATTTTTTAGAAGTGGTTAGGTTTCATGGAGTTCCAAGAACGATCACTTCAAATCGAGACACAAAGTTTTTGAGTCACTTTAGGAAGACTATGTAGAGTAAAACGAGGACATAACTACAGTTCAATAGTGCATATTACCCCTAAAATAATGGATAGATAGAAGTAGTAAACATAATCTTGGGAAATATTTTACAATGTATAATTGGAGAAAAGCAAAAACAATGAGATTTACCTATACCATGGGCTGAGATTGTTTATAAAATATCAAGAAATATCTCAACGGGGAGGTCTCCATTCCAAATTATCTATGATAGGAACCCCAATGGAGTTATCAACTGATTGTGCTTCCCGGTTAAGATAAAACCACCGATGATGCAAAAGCATTTGTAGAACACATGTTACAATTGTAGGAAGAAGTGAGGAAGAAGCTAAAAGATAGAAATGTAAAATATAAAGCATATGAAAATGTAAGTAGATGAATACATGTATTTGAATAAGGAGATATGGCGATGGTTCAACTCGTAAAGGAAATGTTTCTATAGGGGACATATAATAAAGTAAAGTATAATATTGGGCCATGTAGGATTCTCAAGAAAATGAGTGATAATGCCTAGAAGGTGGAACTACTTGAAAACTTTGTTATTTCACCGCTTTTAATGGTTCTCAATTGTATAAGTTTCCACTTCATGATGAAAATGTCGAAGAGGAACAATAAGTAAACCGTGAGTAGTGGATACCAAAGAATAAAAATAGAGGTTAATGTGTGTCTTAGACAAAAAGACTTTCACTACTAGGAATGTGAGCTACAACATATACATTTGGTATAGTGGGAAGGTTTGTAACAAGAATAAAATACATGGATTCCCGAGTGGGTGTTGAATAAGATTGACAAAGTGGAAAATTGGATTAATTCCATCAATTGAATTAGTAGGAATATAATTCTTTTCAACCAGGGGAGGATGATGCGGGAGCATAACTTCTAGAGACCATATCTTTTGATCCGACTATGGGATTGTCTTGAAATTTTCCAAGGAGTTAGATCTTGATTAGTAATATTCCATGACTAACATTTTCACAAATGTTAGGTGCCATTTCAACATATTTTTGGGGCCAAATTCCTTCGTCTAGTGGTCTAAAATTGTCTTGAAATTTTTTTGGGTTTTGTCTAGAACTTAGAGTTTTAATATCTTTTTCTCCAATTTATGGAATAAGCCAATATTTAACGTAAGCCTTCATTTATAAAGGCATATTTTGTACACAAAATTTGGGGCCCATCTAAGGTGTTTTAATTTTTAGGGTTTTTTTGGCATTTTAGGGGTTTTCTTAGAGATAGTGGGAAATAAAAGGCAGATTGTAATGTTGTACAAGATTAATGTGGATTTAGGAATGATAAGGAAACTATTTTGAAGCTTATAGATTTTTTTCAAATTGTGTGAGTGTTTTAGGGAATTTCAACCTCTTGCAACCGGATCCACATCATATGCCTTACTAAAAACAATGGTTGAAAAGATTTAACACAATCTAAGTGTAGAAAAGGCCAAGACAAAAATTTCACTATATATTAAATAATGGAGGTCAAAGGGGAGTGAGCTCAAGATAGGTTTGGATTTTAGTTAAATTTTTAGTACAATAAATTTTCATTTAAATTGTTTCCAAAGATTATGTCTTTTGAGATTATTTTTCAGAAATTTATTGTCATTTATGCTAAGCTTAATATCACAAAATAAAAATAAAATCAAAACATTAACAATAGTTATACTAGCCTAAGAAGGATTCCACATTTAATGCAACCATCATGCTCTTGTGGAAAACTACTAAACTTGTTAAAGAAAACATAACATACAATACTCAAAGCAAGAAAAATACGACACACACACACACACACACACACACACACACACACACACACACACACACACACACACACACACACACACACACACACACACACACACACACACACACACACACACACACACACACACACACATTAACATATTATAACCCATATGTAACAACTAACATTTTATAGAATAATAGTACAAGGAAATGGATTTCATTGAAGTGAATGTGGTGGTATTCCTTTCTTGATTTATTATAAAACTCATACCATGATTATCCTATTATAGGGGTAAATTACTTGAAAGGATAAAAATATATATAGGTGTTGAAGAGGGTATATATGAATAACTTGCGATTGAGTGTCTTGAAAAAATAGAGATAAATTATTCAATATTATCATCTATTCCAAAGGGGTCTTCTATGAGGTTATAATGTAACATGTGGTGATAGTGGAGGTGAATTTTTCAAAGTGAATTTGGAGGTAACCTTGAAGGTGCGTAGGGGATGACGAAGTATGTTCATCTAAGTGTAAATGTAGCGATGTACCACAACACAATTTTTTTTCCAAAATTTTCATCATGTTCATTAAATTTATATACAAATCATCAGACAAAATATCATCAAATTATTTGATTTTATAAAATTATATACTTCAAAAGAAACAACATTTTACATAAAATAAAAAATATAACATTATATGTTTTTCAAAATAGTACAAGAAATTCAATTGTGATTAAAAATTGATTTCAAATAACCAATATATATACATCAATCATAAGTGGCAACATTGTTTTTTACCTCAATCACACCGGTGTTACGTTTCCTTCAAAAAAATAGTTAATCGAAGCTCTTCACCAAATTTAATATTTTTTATCATCTCCAACATGACATATAGTGGTATTATTGGCTCTTTCACTTCATATTATTTTTCATCGGTACACTCTATACATTGATAATTGGGAGATACAAGACACGAACATCCATAGGTATTGATGAAAACCACAATAATTTTAAATGCGTAAGGGAGTCCATCAATTTACACACCATCATTCATATGGAAAGTTTTATCCAAGGCTATATAATTATGTTATTCCATTGATTTTACATTACAACACATACCATATTTGGACATACTGAATTTTTAGCTCACCACGCGAGTCTAATTCGTAAATCACTACATTGGGCCATAAACAGGTAATATTAGTAGACCAACTAAGCATTCATCGATAATTAATGCTAATTTCATCAAAAGTGAATATCCCAAGACCTGCATTGGGAATAATATAAGGTTGTATCATGTAGCTCCACTTCCAAAATGTGAATTATTCATAAGGTGTTAGAAGTGGTTTATCCATTTTCCAAGTACCATAATATCTCCAGTTGGGAAATTCAAATTCATATCTATTCAATTCATTAGGCGTAAGTTCCAAATCATATTTGGACTCTTCCTTATAAGGTGCAATATGATAATCCCCTCTTTTGCATGCAAATTTGTCACAATTATTGACAACATGTTGTTTCTCTATGCACCACTGCAAATGCTTTCAACTTCTTCCTCTTCAACACATTTCCCCAAATCTTTCTCTATCAAATACATAGTGTCTTTATAATTTTCCACAATATCCATATGGTCTACGCATGAGTGTGTAGATGATTTTAGATGCAATGAAGAGAAAGTTGAATTTCCAAAGGAAGAAATATTTACAAAAATAACAATCATTACATTACTTTATAACTATCAACTAAAACCAAACACCAAGAATAAAATTACAAAATATACTTATTTGGCAAAATATTTCCAAAATTTCCAGGTTACAACTTTTCATATTTCCCTTTCCAGATAAGGAAGGTTCCCTAGTATAAACATACTAACAACGTTGAAGCACATTGAAGGGCATTTTAACAAAATGTAGATAAATAAACTATCTCAAAACTTGAGGAGAATTCTTTTGTATTTCCTCTCTTTTATATTAGAGTAGTTCTACTTTCCCTCTAAAAGAGAAGCATGAGTTTATAAGAGCTAGAGATATGTAGAAGATTTACAAGGGGTTTGTGTGTTTCGTTAGGGTTACAAATATATTTAATCGCTGTATTTTGTCAATTGTTAGGATTAAAAATGTTGTAATAAGAATGCAAGTTTAGTAGATGAGGACTATAAATACTTCAATGACATGACCATTTTTTATTGTGTTACACCCACAATGAATCATTTTGTATGGATGGTTAACATTCTTAGCCATCTTGTCTCACTTGAGGAATCAGTGACATTATAATCTAAAAGTTTGTTAAACTTAGGTCGTTGTGTGGACATGATTTCTTAGTGGTTGGATGAGCGGGGTATGATAGGAAAAGAACTAGTTGGTATTTATTAGCTTCCCCACTGCAACTGATTGTATCCCTAAGTTTCTACATTGAAGATAAGTGTTGTGTGATGTAAACATTTTTTGGGTTTAAAGTTCCACAATGTTTTTGGTTCATTGTGAAAGTGTGTATTAATGACCATCCCTAAAATATGTCTTTCTTAACTTTCTTGTTATAATTAGAAGTATCGTTGAGTTTGAGATTTTAGTAATCGAGGATTTTTCACCTTAGTTGACATTGTGCTCACTTTAATTATCTAGGGACTTTTAGAATACCCTATAATTACTTTTAATCATAATGTGGGGTGATCATTAATTTCTTGTGCGGTGTATCACATATGAAAATAGTGCACACAATAATATTTCACCTTGTGAAAAATATTTCGAACCAATATAAAAAAGGTACCCACATTTATTTTTCTTATAACATAAAGTATAAAATTTTATTCCATGTTATACAAAAGTAAAATTCGTGAAATTCAAACTTTATCACAAGCTCAAATGGCCAAGTTTAGTGTAAAGATAGACTCTGTAACTTCTTTCACATACTCGAAGCCCATGTTAAAATGAGTGTTTTAATTTAGGGTATGAACATATATAGAAGTATAATGCAATCTTTTTGTATATGTTATAGTTTTTCCATATATAAAGCACAATTTTTTTTTTAAATGACTTCAGGATATGCATACGTGTCATGGAATTCATTTATTTAATGAGTTTTACTGAAAAAATGGCACAAGGATATGCAGTCCCATTGAATAAATTTACTCTAACATGTTTTAGTGACACTAACACAAAATTAAAAAGCTATTTGAACTTGATATCAATAATTTACATAAAAATTCAAGTAAAAAATTAACTTACTTTTCTTTTTTATGTAGTAAAAACACTAGGTTATTTGAGCTCCTTCTCCAAATTCACAAGAGTGATAATCAAAGGTGTAGTGAAAATGACATTCACTTGGGATTAAATATGAAATGTGGGGCCACACAGTTAAAATTAACATGACACAAATGTGGCATAAATACTTGATACAATTAGCATCACATTTGTGAAAATTTTAGCACATCATTTTTATGTTTAAAATCCCTTCAAAAATTACAAAAATTCAAATTCATGATTTGACGCAAAATCGACCTTATTTTTGATGTTTTTAAACACTATATGTGGTAGTTAATGGTAGAATTCCGACTATGAGATAGTTAGTCGCGAAGTAAATATGCCTCTAAAAAGGGATGCATATGGAGGTGTAGTGAATGCAAAAACACAACTACAATGGGTTTGATAGAACAAGTTATGCTAGTTAAGGTGTGTAAGAACCAAGCTCGAGGTCGTCGAGGAAGATTGTTGGAGAGGATTCATGGCGATGATGCCCAAAGTGACGATAAAGGGACAACAAGAGGTGTAATAAATGAAAGAGTTGTTGGAGGTGAAGAACCAAAATAAGAATCCATAGATATAGGAGAAGCAAGAATCTTGAGAGCTATCTCAAGAATGGGATGAGAGCCAAGGATGGATGTTATATCATTCTCTAGGATATTGAAGCCATAATAATGCGTTGATTGGATCACAAGTATGGAGGAATACTCTAAATTCAAGAAAATAGTTGAACCACAATGCATTAAGGTAGTACAAAAAAATTTGAAAGAGAACACAACATTTTGGTGGAAGGGGATCCAAAATGAGTATCTAAGGAGAGGAAAATATAGGATAGTACACTGGGATCAAATGGTTGTAAATATAAAGAGTAAGTTCTTTCTCACCAATTATGAAATGTATGTATTTAAAAGTTTGTAGAACTTGAAGTATAAAGATATGTCCATTAGAGATTACATGAAGTAATTTTACTTGATCATGATTAGGTGTAGGCACATAGAAGTTGACCAAGAGAAGGTCGCGAGGTACATAAATGGATTAAGATTTGACATCTAGAAGGAAATAATTCTTGTACACATTCATACTATAGCGGAGGCTTACAAGTTAGCCTTGAAAGGGGAAGATAAGTTTTTACACAAGAGTCAAAATTTAGCATATAAATGAATCCATAATGTGCATGCTAGGGGTAGAATAGGTTACATATATAGTAAGCTATAATAATATAAGCATAATAGTGCGTAGAAACATACACAAAGTAGTGTGTAGGATGATGGAGCATCTTTCTCATCGAGGGGTATTATATTTGATTAAGGCATGTGAAGAGGATTATATGAAATGTGCTTCAAGTTTAGAGTAGTTGGACATCGAGTATTTTGATGAATGATATGCAAGTTGAGAGGAAAGTATTGCAAAAGTAATTGTTGACAGCTTATAATATAGACAACCTTGTTTTTAATGATATGGTGGAGAAGCTAGGGATGAAAAGAATTTTGCATCCCAATCCCTGCAAAATTTTATGGTTACAAAAGGGGCACCAAGTCTTGGTAAATGAGCAAAGCCATATCAAGTTCTAGATTAGGAACTATTGAAATGAAGTGTTGTGTGATGTGACACAAATGGATGCTTTTCATCTACAATTGGGAAGGCCATGAAAGTATTATTCGAAGGATATCCATGATGGGAACATGAATGTAATCCATATTGAGAAGGATGGGAGGAAGTTCAACTTGTCTCCTTTAAAATACAAGGATGAAGGTAAAGTGTGTAATGGATTTTTTTACAAGAGTGTGGTGTCGAGAAAAGAATTCTTATGAGACATGGAGGAAAAAGGGGTGTTACACACTTGTGCCAAGGTAAGTGCACAAATATTGTGCAAAGGAAGAAGAATTTCCCAAGGAGATGCATGAATTTTTGAATTTGTGGATATTATAAGTAAGGACTTTTTTGAGGATTACCACCAAGTAGGCAATATTAGTTACCAAACCGACTTGATATAAGGATTGATTTTTTCAAATAAAGCACCATAAAGGATTGCTTCAAAGGAGAATGCAAAGGTGCGATTGTAAAGTACAAGAGCTATTGGATGTAGGAGTGGTTCGTGAAATTTTGAGCCCATGTGTGGTACCCACAATACTAACACCAAATAAAGGAGGAGAATGGCCTATGTGTGTAGACTTGAGATCCATCAAGAAGATTACAATCAAGTACATGTTTACATTACCGAGGATGTATTCTTGGATGAATTTCCTTAATGGTGTAAAATATTGTTCAAAGATAGAATTGAAGAGTGGTTATCAAAAATCCACATATGAGAGGGAGATGATTCAAGACTGCATTCAAGATGAATTAAGACTTTTATGAATGGTTAGTAATGCCATTTGGGTTTACCAATGCCCCAAACACATTCACGAGATAGATGAACGAAGTGTTGAAGCCATTCTTGGGATAATTTTTCATTGTGTATTTGAATGACATACTAGTATTTAGAAGGAAAAAAAAATCACTTGAATCACCTACGTAAAGTAATGAAGCACTTGTAGGAGGAGAAGTTTCTAGTAAATGTGAAAAATAACACCTTTATGCATAAGTAGTTAGTTTTTTGTTTTTCATAATATACCACAAAGAATTACCCATGGAACAAAAAAATGTGCATGCAATAATGGAGTGGATGTCACCAAAGAATGTGATTGAGGTGAAAATATTTAATGGGTTGGAAAATTCTATAAGAATTTCATAAAGAAATTTAGTAGAGTATGCATGGTGATCATAGAGACAATAAAGAGATATCGTAGAGAGCTCACATAGACGGAGGAAGAGAAAATAGTCTAGGAATTGAAGTGAGGGATTACACTACAACCTTTGTTAGCATTACCAATTTTTGATAAGGTATTTCAATTGGTTTTTGATATAGTGGTACTACAAATTGTGCAATCGTTAAGACAAGAAGGAAAACCCATTGCCTATTTCATTGAAAATTTAAATGAGGCCAAGAAAATATACTCAATCTATCACTAATAAGTTTACGTGATTGTGAAAGAATTAAAGAGGTGAAGACATTACTTGTTGTCGAGTGAGTTTCTCTTATATATAGATCCTCAAGCATTGTAGTTTATTAATAGTTAAGAAGGCTGAACTAGAGGCATATGAAATGGGTTGAATTCCTTTGTTCTAAAGCATCTAAGTGGAAGGTCCAATAGGGTTGTGGAAATATTTAGTAGGAGAGTGTTAATATTGAAATAAATGTGAAATGAAGTCATGGGTTTTGAGACAGTGAAATAATTATAGACAAAAGGTGAAGACTTTAAGGAAGAATGAAAGAAATGCATTGAACTAATGCACGTAGACATATTACCTTGGATAGATTATTTCATTTGAGATAGAATATTATTTTGAGGAGTGTTGTTGTGTATTCCTTGAGGAGAAATGCATGAAAGATTAATCATAGAGAAGAACAATGGATGCTTAGGAATTCAATTTTAAGGTGATTAAACTTTAGTAAAATTGGACTTAAGCATTATTTTTGATCAAATATTAGTGAAAATATGTTTAGAGGTGTAGAGTTTTCCAACTTGACAAGGGAAGAAAATAGAAAACATGGTTTTATCAACCACTCGCATATATGATAGATCATACAAGCACATATATAGAAGACTATGCAGAATACAGTGCATGGAGAAATACATGAGATGTTAAAGTGGAGTAACCAAGGTTGCAAGGAGTGGAAATATGAAAGACACAAGGTCACAAAATTTGAAGTAGGAGATAACATGTTGGAAGATTTTCACAAGGAAATATTTCTAAGAGGAACTTGTTATAAGATGAAGTTAAAGAAATTTAGAGCATGCAAGGTGCTATGCAATATGGGGCTAAATGGATACAAGATTGAATTTCTAGAGGAGTTGGATATCTCACCAATATTTAATGTAGTGGATTTGTACCAATTCCACATAGGAGAGAGAAATGCAAAAGGCACAAATGATCATTACATGGGATAATCTAGTGATGGTTCGTAAAGATGATAAGAATCCTTGGGTTGGAGAAGGCAGATATAAGAGAAGTAAATGGAAGAAATTGAGGACATATTGGACTCTAGAGTAGTGAAAAAAACATGAAGAAAGAAATATAAGTCCAATACTTGGTGAAGATAAAAAATGAATTGAATAAGATGTAACATGGATAAGTGTAAAGGATATTATTCATCTTGGCCATACTTGAGCCCTTCTCATGATACAGGGCTCAATTTTGACTTACCTAAGGTGTTAAATGAAAGAGAATTGCGGGAAAATCTAGAGATTGTATGTGTTTTGATATTTTGGCTAAGTATTGAGATTGCATAAATTTTACCTAATCAAGTGAAGAAAAGGAGATATGACGAATGTGTGTACAGCTTATGTAAAGTGTGTGTGGAAGTTTTGTACAATGCTTTGTATTTTAAAGCATGTAGAAGAATTTCAAGGATAGACTCGTGTATTTTTACGCAATTATTTTGTCAAAATTATAGGCACATATAAATTTTGGTAAGGTATGAAGGTGGCAAGAAGCTCTTGGATTGTGTAATTGGTGAACAAGGTGCTCGGATATATTAGGGATCCATGCATGAAGCTAAGCTAGAGACATGATTTCCCAGAAGAACTAAGGCACTAGAGGACAAAAAATCTAGAAAACAAAAAACATGCTTGGTAGTAGTTGATAGGCCAAGTACACATGGGACAAACCGTCAAACATTCAACTAACAATGAGTTTTTTTAATATCTTTTCAACTACTAGATTAGGTTAGTTCGACACAATTAATGAAAGGTTTGAGTAGAGGATCAAAACAAGTATTTCCTAGATTCCTATAAAGGCAAGGTTCATACTATAGTTTAGTGGATGTTTGGATTATTGTTAAACAATGCGAAATTAAGAAACAAGCTAAAAAATGAGCTAATCCAAGTTAATGTGAGCCATATGGAGTCCTAGAGTGTAAATACTCCCTTTAATATCCATTTATAAAACTATTTTAAGATTTGTAACATCTTCATTAGACGGAGAAATTGTAGATGATGTAATGGATTTAAAAGATAATAGAATTTAGGAATATCATTGTTTCTATTTCTACTATATTAAACTATACAAATAGGAAAGATAATTTCAATATGATCAACCTTACCTTCAAAAGGAGTTAAGGTGGGAGGTTAGTAAGGTACTATGGATAATTTTTAATGATGAACTATAAAATTAGGATAAGATAGATGTCAAATTTTCTTTCTTGATGAAATTAGATGCCCAATGAATGATTGAATGAGCCAACAAAATTCAAAATCATGTTTCCTTTTCCACTTGCATGTGTGTAGACACCAAATCATGCACTTTGAGTCACTATTTAGTCTCGACCACATACTACTATTTACATGATTCTTAAGTAAGAAAAGTATTGATTAACCGATGTCTTTGGCCACCTTACTTTTCTTTATGTTTCTAATTTTAGTCTTGCACTTGTACTTGCTCGATTTTTTTACACCTTTCAACATTTGTCATTCTCGGACACTAGCGCCCACCAGATGCCAATGTCAAGCGCCTCCATCCCCTCTAGTTTCCATTGTCCACTTTGTACTTTGGTCACACTTTTTAGGTCCTTTCTAGCCATTTGAGAATCTTATATTTTTGGTAGTCGACATTTTCGGGGGTTGATTATGAAATTCAAGTGAAGGAATCATATAAATAAAAAGTAATGTGATCATAATAAGGGACCAAGCACTAAATATATACTATCTCTACCTAAGGTTGCATCCATCAAAAGAATCTATAACTCCATTTGCATCCATCTAGCTCCATCATAAAGGACACAAGGCTAGCTCATTTACATAATGCTTCATAGGAGGGGAGTCTATTACTTCCATGCACACATTATTTACATTCTACATCTAGTTACTTGATTGCTACTCAGAAATTTTGACTGGCACAAGAGCAACCTAGGGCACAATTTTGCACTCACATACCTAGAACTACATTGGGTCTGAGATGTAGTGCAACACTCAGTGATAAGTCCATCAATTTGGCAGATGAGGATAGTCTGACCCCTTCATATGCATCTTTCTTTTTGATGCTTTGTTTGGGGTTTTGCAGGTGATTTATCCATTGCAGGTTTACAACCACATCTAACAGACTTGAATGACATACACATGACAAGAAGCGAAGAAGTGAAGACACCTAATGACCGTATAAGAACTAGGTTTTGACCATTTATGTAGACTAGGGTGCCAAAACTCGACCAAAGTGCCCATGGGTGCCCCTATCCTTTTCAGTGCCCCGTCTAGCCAAATCAATGAGATCTCAGAACTTTCTGAGCTTCTCTATGATAGATTTTTATATGTGTCCAGTTGGTCTCCATTGCATGACACAATCTAACAACCTCTTCGAATCAACTAAGGAATATTACCCCTCTTTTCACATTAGGGTTTCATAGTTTCTAGCTTAGTTCACTTGGGTATTATTTTAGTATTCATTTATTTACTTCAAACTTGCATTAGATTAGGCTATTATTTTACATTTTAGTTTAATCATTTTGGTGAACCCAAATGATGAAATACTTTCTTATGAATATGTATTCTCCTTATCAATTCATGACTCAATCATCTTATCCTTCTTTCGCACCTACTAAAGTCTCTAGTATAGTTACTATTGTTGTTGATTTCATGCAAGTTTGTACTCAACATCCTCCTCACTTTGTTACACCTAGGGTTGATCCTTCCATCAATGTAGTAACTACTCACCGCGCTTGTCATCCCATAGTTATACCCACTTCCCTCCCTCCACGTATCACTTCCTTGACTCTTCTCGCTCATCCTAAGGGCTATGATATCATTGACCAACTCCAAAACACACCAAGTGAGATTTCCCTCTATGTCCTATTGCTAATGTACCCGAATTTTGTCAAACATTAAAAACAACCCTTAGTGTCATTCATATATAAAGTGATAAATTTAGCAGTTTCCTTCACATATCTCATTTAGTCTCTCAAAATCTGCCACACACTATATCATTTACTCATGAGGAAATATTACCCTTTGCCAAAATCAATCCATGTGCACCATTGCTTATTATTTTTGTCATTAGAACCACTTGCATCAAATGTGTACTTATTGATAATGGGTCGATCATCATCATATGTGCTCATTCCCTTCTCAAATAATTAGGTATTAATGATAAACTAATTTCTAAGAACTCTACTCTTATTTGGGGTTATGACTCTACTACTCGCACATGTCTAGGGACTATTTCACTACATATTCGGGTCGGGTATAAAAGCATCCTCACCGACTTCTATGTTATCAATGCCTCATTTCAATTCAATTTGTTACTTGGTAGACCTTAGATCTAGGAAATGCAAGCGGTCCCATCTACTGTCCACCAATGTGTCAAATTATTGCATGATGGCTATGAACATACTATTTCCGTAGATCCGAAACCTTTCAATTTCTATTGCATTGACCTAGATACTAATATTCCCATCCCTCCTACACAATGTATTCCATATAGTATAATTGGAACATATGACCTTGGTTAATCTAGCGCCTCATAGTCTTCCTCTACCACTCCAAGTATTCTAACTATTTCTACTCACACTACGACAATTATCTCACCCACTATATCTACTATGATGACCACTACTTGATCCATCCACAGAATCATCCCACTCCTCTACCTAATGTAACTCCTCTAGCAACATATTAAAAAAATCTATACAACAATACAATGGTAACAATACGATTCTTATGATGAAGTCGACGCCGAAACTTATTGATGAAGCATTAGGTCAACTCAATTTTACTCCTATCAATGTAGACGAATCCTATTTCAATGACACCTTTTTGGGTGATGGCCCTGGGTGAATAAAAATTCAAGACACCTCCTTCCACCAATGCTATGATACTTTATTAGGGGTTTGTTAACACCTTAGACGTTGTTTCACCCTCCCCGAATAATCTACATCTCCACCACCAACTTTCACATGCATGCTATTGATCAACAACTATTTTTGGCATCATATTCTAGTCGATCGCACTTGTTTAGATACTATTTTCACACATGAGGGCTTAACTAGGCTTGGATTGATGCTTAACAACATTTTACCACCAATTCACTCACCTCACCTTTACCATGTTTATTGTCACATTACGGCTGCCTATGGTCTTTGTGTGTTTCATTTGATAGTCTTTGTAGCACGTGCCCCTCACACTTCTCCATGAACACTTGGGAAATATTGTCTTGAATATATTGGTGGTACTTTAGACATCAACCACACTTCTATCATGTTCCCTATGCCATTTGGAAATGTTTCTATTATTAATGATTCATCTCCTACTTATTCTCTGAATATTTCTCATTTGTATGCACGTGATCGGTCTACTTGTACCATTCACTATTGAAGAGTACATCATGAGCATCTATAACTTACACTGTAATGGCTCTTTGTATGATTCACCTCATTCTCTTTCTTATCACTTCTCCAATGCCACTCCAATAGGATTTGACCATGACAATGATGATCTTTTTGATAGTGTCACATGATCATCTTCACCATTACACACTTGGGGGGAATTACGCCCGATCTTCCCCCATCCACACATCATAAACATCTTCACAAAAACTAGCATCGACCATCACCCAATGACACACTCTTGTGCTTTAGTTCACACTTGACTATTGAGGGTATCCTATACACATGAACCTCACACACTTCACCGTAGGCACTACACATCATGCATATTCACACATCTTACATAAATACATATGAAATCTTACATCTTATGTCTCACTATACATCTACACACCTTATCTCATCTATAAATATTGTATTACATACTATACATCCTAGAATACACACTACACATTGCATATCAAATGAAATTTCCTCATTACTACATCTACTACACATATTGCACATTCTACTCATTTACTTATACACGCTACACTCACTACCCAATGACACACTCTAGTCTCACAATCCATACTGGACTATTAAGGGTATACAAATCAAATGGACCTCATCACACTCACACATTTAACCATTCAATATTTTTATCATGTCACATTACTCCATTAGTGATATACGCTATAGGCTACATCATAACTTCTTCTAAGAATCTATTAGTGATATATTCCATAGGCTACATAATCACTCCTTCTAGCATCCTTTAATGATATACACTTTATGATAAATCATCACTTCTTTTGTTATATTTTTATGATATAAAATTTAGGCTAAATCATCACACGTTCTCACACCTCATCTCTAGGTCACATATTATCACTACACATCCATCACATCATGATACACATAACACATAGTTCAAACCATTTCTCGATGGCGCACTCTCATTTATAGTTCATTATTGACTTTTGAGGGGGCATAAACAAATGAACCTTACTTGTATACAATTCCATTCACTTGGGGGCACGCGGATCATATCATTCACTTTGTATTCCATTCCATTCCATCCATCCATAACATACTCCATATCTTGGTTGCATTTACTCTTACTTGAATTTACTTGTACACGTTCACTTTATTACACATGCTAGATAGATATTTTCTATGTCATTATCTTCATCATACACACATGAGCATTCACTTTCTTTTCAAGTGGTGATCACAGATTCTACAAGGCCATTACATGCAACATGTATGCTTGGTGCAATACCTATGAATAGTCCCACAAACAGCTCTTGGGGCATCCACTTTCATACACTACATGTGCTATTGTTTAATTTTGTTTCATAAAGCACACTACATTATCATAATATACATGCTTTGAAATACTTCTTATCTTTCTAACATGCTAATAGGTGCTTTATGTGCAACATTTGTTTTTCAAGATTATTTTCCACCATGGTTATCTCGTTACATTATTTTATATTGCTTGTCATAATATGCTCTTGTTTGAGGGGTTTTCCTTTATTTTGTGTGCACACTTGTATGTCTTTGGCTCTGTTGGCCTTGATTGGCTTGTGACAATGTGACTGATGTCCCATGTTTGTAACCCACTCTTTTCGGTCTATATTGCCTTCTTGGGCGTTTACATTATCTACTTACACATTGTATTTGTAACTTACACTTGTTCTCTACATGTATGCTTGTTCGTAATACCACTTGTTTCCTAGCCACTTGTTTGCATGTTCCTTGGTTTCTACCAAGTACATCCCCTTCCCACTGCAGGGCACAATTTCAATGGTTGGTTCTCTTTTGGAAACATCCTCCTTTAGCAACATCACATGCCCCCAAAGATGGGGGCATCATTTGGGTTAACCAGTTACCCCATACAACTATTTACACACAAGACACAACACAACACCGGTATAACACGCTTTAGGGCTAAAACCAGACTTGGGTCCTTAGTATAGTAATGCCATTCCCGGAGTGCATATAACTAGGAGCAGTTACATAATGATTGGGTTTAATATAGTATACAAAACTCATACACAATGGATTTTATAGGGAAGTTTGTCCTTAGTACATGCGTTGGTACACATCATCTGCAGTGGTGTTTTATTCTCAAAGAGAATTTAAAGGTTAGAGGATAACACTAGAATTTCCTCTCCACAATACTTCTACTTGTGGCATTGGGTCACCCAAAACCCGATAATACATTGATCTCTATAGTTTTGGGAAGCGGTTAAAGGTTAGAGGTTAAAGACCATCCTTACTCAATTCTATGTCTAGAGACTATTTCACTACATCTTTCTATTTTGATGCTTTGCTTGGGGTTTTACATGTGATTTATCCATAACAAGTTTATAATGATATCCAACAAAGTTCAATGACATACGTGAGACAAGAATCGAAGAAGTATAGACACCTAGCAACCATATCGGAACCAGGTTCTAACCATTTCTATAGACTAGGGTGCTCAAAACTCAAACCAGAGTACCCACGAGCACCCCTATCCTTCTCTAGGTGATCCAGTCTAGCCAAATCACTTAGATCTATAACTTTCCAAGCTTCGTGTGATAGATTTCTATCTCTCGTTAAGTTGGTCTCCACTACGACATATTCTAGCAACCTCTTTGAATCGTATAAGGCATCTTACCCCTCTTCGCACATTAGGGTTTCAAATTTTCTAGTTTAGTTTTCTTGGGTATTATTTCAGTATTTCAATATTCATTTATTTACTGAAAATTTGCATTAGATTAGGCTATTACTATTTTACATTTTATTTTAATCAACATGGAACATTTATTTTAGGATAATTCCTATTTTTGATGAAGTTAACACTTTATCTCTTTTTTTGAGTACTTCAAAATCGATTTATTGATTTTATGTTAAAATAAGACTTTTTAACTATATACTCCTAAAGATGATTAAGTCTAGGTTAATTGTTATTAATTTTAGAAAGGTATATTTGGAAAGATGTAAAAAAGGGACGGTTTTTTATTAGGTACTAATTTGTATTTGGTTAAAAGCGTTCGGTTTGAAGATACACCCTAATGGACATCAAGAAAAGTTGATGACATGTAATACTTTAGTAAATGAAGGATGGTCCCATTTTGGGATCATCCCCCAAATGCACAAAGAGTTGAGAAAGAATATATGAATCAAGTACAAAAAGAAGTGTGTAGGTGGATCAAATCAATATGCGAAGTTTAAAAGTAGAATTTCCTCTCATAGTTTAGTGGGGATAATTTAGAGATAAATAATTCAAATTTCTAAATTAAAAGCACATGGATGTTGGAAAAAAATTCCATGGGTAATTATTTTAACCTTTTAATTAAGTGAAATATGAATAATATGCCTAATATAATTGCTATGGTAGCAATAAATAAATTCAACAATTAAGTACATCAATTAACTCAAACAAACTAAGCAATAAAATGTGAATACCTAATTGCAAGGAGGAGAAAGAGGAACTTATCTTATTCACTATGGAAAATGGATTGTGCCAAAGTAGTAACTTGATGAATAGAGAGGTAGAAGTGCCACACGAAAACCTTGGAAAATGAAAATATGGAGGAACATGTTGACAAGGCGGACTCAGAAAGGGGCAGGGGCACCCATGAGTACTAAAGACTCAAATAAGTACCCGTGGACTCATGTGAAAATCCTCGTAAATGCATCTTTTCCATGTCACAAGTTTTTGATGTCCTTCATTTTTGGTTGCTATGAGATGACACAATGATCTCCGAGGTCACTTGGTAACTTGCAATGAAGTATTGACCTATAAAACCCTCAAATAGACATCAAATCCTAAAAACAAAGATACAAAATGAGGGGTCGACTATCCTCAACTATCAAAATGGTGATCATACGATTGAGTGCTGCACTAAATCTCAAACCTAATGTAATTCTATGTGTGGACGTGTGTGGAATCATTCCCGTAGCTCTTGTACGTGTCATACTTGATAGTGAGCAAAGTATCTAGATGTAAAGAAATGTAATAGATGTGTGCATGTAGAATAATGCAATCCTTTTCCCTTGAATGAATGCTTTAATGCTCTTGAATAGCATTTTGATGTAAGCTTGGGTGGAGATAGCTAATGATTAGTGCTTGGTCCTTTATTATGATCACATAACTTTATATTTATATGATTCCCTTGCTTGAATTTCGTAATTAACCCCGAAAAGGCCAAATACAAAAATATAAGATACTCAAATGGATAGAAAGGACCCAAAATATGTGAGTAAAGTAAAAAGAGGTCAAGGGCACCCAGAGGGGACGGTGGTGCCTAGTGCTTGTGTCTAGACTTAGAGAAAGTCAAGGGTCTGAGAGGTCGACCGAGCAAGAAGGTGTGCAAGACCAAAAGTGGAAATAGAAAGAAAGAAAATATGGCCAAAGACATGGGTTAATTAATAATTTTCTTACTTAGGAATCATATGAATAGTAGTATGCAATCAAGACTAGATAATTACCCAAAGTGCATGATTTTGTGTCTACATTTACCCCCACTTTATGTTGTTGAGGAAAAATTGATAACATAAAGTAGATAGAGATGTGTACCTGATAACCATGTAGATCAATGGTGAAAGTGTGTTAAGAGACAAGGAAAAGCGTGGAGTGATAAAAAGGTGGAGCATGGAGACTAAAGATGAGAAAGTGTAAAAAGTGATGAGATAATGACCCTAGGGTGGAAACACATGTTGTAGATGTTGTCAATGTGCCTGTTATTGATTTCGATGTTGATGTGTGTGATGTTGTTTATGTTGTTTTGGATGTAGGATGATGTTGAATACCACTTCCCATACATATAGACATGCAAAAGAGAAGATCAAATGAGTAGTCAAATACGCATGTATATGTTTAAAAATCATGTAGAATGAAAAATGTGAAAAAGGAACATGTGAATCTGATCCATGATGAGGAAAAAGTGTAGAGAGGATCCCGTAGATTTTGTTGACGTTTCAATTTTTCAGCGATCTCACGCCAATTGTGCAGTGCAAGTTTCTCAAGAGATCTCATGTAAATGGTTTGGAAGAAGTGTAGGGATAAAATTCTAGTGTTATCCTCTAACATTTAACTACTTCTAGTGAATGTAGAACACCAATGCAGATGGTGTGTAAAAATCGATCTGTCCGACCATTTCCAATCCAATGCTTTAGATGTAAAAATAAGATGTAATGTGTGTATCTTGAGCTAGAGGACTATCTGACCTATCAAAAGATTCTTTCTGGAATTTTGTAGACTATTTTGCATTGAATAATGTTGTGTAACTACCCTTGTTTATAGGAATCCAATAAGGGCTCTGGTGGTTGACTCTTGTGCTAAGGAACAAATTCTGATTCTGAGCCGCAAAACTGAAGATTTTTCTATACTGGTATTGTGTTGTGTTGTATAATTACTATAGACTATTCTATGGGGTGAGTGATTCACAAAAATGATTCCACCCTTGTTTGAGGTGCATACAACGTAACTAAGGAGTACGTGGCCCAAAAGAGGACCGAATGATGTATTGAAAATGTGCCCTGCAGGGGGAGGGAGTGTGCTTGGTAGAAACCAAGGCACAAAAACAAGTGGCTAGGAGGCAAGTGTTAATAAAAGCAAAAATGCATGTAAAATGTAATCTAGTAAACAAGCGAGACAATGTGTAAACTAAGATGCAAGATGACAACATGTAAGAAGAAAATGTAGACCATGAAAAGTGGGTTGTAAACATGGGACACCACTCATGGTGTCATAAGAAAAATAAGGCCGACTAAGCCAAAAGCAAGCAAGTGTGGACACAAGACAAAAGGGGAAAGCCCGAAAATAGTGTCAAAATGAAAAACAAGAACAAACAATGTAACAAGCAACCATGGAATCAAATAGACCTACAAGAAAAATGTTACACATGAAGTGCATGTTAGAAAGATAAAAAATTATGTTAAGGAATCTATAATCACATTTAGTAATTTACTATGAAACACAATGAAACAATACCACATGTAGTTGACGAAAGTGGATGCCCCGGAGCCATTGTGGGATTGGTAATAGGTACTATGCCAAGCATCCATGTTGTGTGTATAGATCTGTAGAATTTGTGATCACAACTAGAAAGCAAGTGACATGCATGTGCATATGATAAAGATAATGACATACAATATATCTATCTAGCATGTGTAATAAGATGTGCATGTAACAAGTAAATGTAAGCAATACTAAATGTGACCAAGATATGTAGTATGTTGTGGATGAGAATGAATAGAATGCATAGTGAATGATGGGAGCAAAGTGAGACCCCGATTAGATGTGTATGTATGTGGTGAGGTTCATTTTTTTATGCCCTGTTTGTAGTTAAGAATGAACTGTAAACGAGAGTGCATCATCGGAAATGGTTTGAATTGTGTATACGAATAAGATGTACTCGTTAAAGTACAAAGCATAGAATGGAAGCGTGTGAGTGAATGAGGGAGTGATTGATCACATAAGTGTGATGAGGTCCATTTGAGTTGTAGATCCTCAATAGTTGAGTATGGACCGTGGAACTAGAGTGCATCATAGAGTAATGTGGCACATTGGTTTTGCGAGATATATATGTGTTGCATTGTGTTGTTTGCGTATCGAGAAAGATGCCATGAATGTGTTGCTTATGTAAGATATTAATTGGGAAGTTGTCTATTTTTTTGTTTATTGTAAAGATGTCGAGTGTGTAGCAAGTTGTGTCGCATGTGAAAGTATCAAACATGTAGTTTGTTGTGGATATGTAGATCATGCAAGATACATGTGCTAATTGTATGCAAGAGAGATGCGTTGAATGAATTAGGGGATGCATGTTGTGTGATTTAGGATATATATGTCATGAAAGCACTAAGTGTGAGGCATGTCATAAATGTGTCAAGTGTGTTGGATGTTGTGTTGAAGATGCGAGGAGAGTATGTGTTTTTGTTGTTGTCTTTGAGGTTGTATTGATAAATATTGT
Organism: Taxus wallichiana var. yunnanensis; assembly: GCA_018340775.1. NCBI lineage: Eukaryota > Viridiplantae > Streptophyta > Pinopsida > Cupressales > Taxaceae > Taxus > Taxus wallichiana. The sequence continues at coordinate 925,939,425 of CM031242.1, forward strand.
TTTCATGTTGAGTATGTAGTATTTAATGTTGAATGTGTGGTAGAAGGTGTCATATGTGATGAATATTTATGAGAAATAGGATGATGTGCAATGTAGTGTGTAGTATGATGTGTAGCATGTTGTATGTGAGGTTCATGTGTATAGGATGCCCTCAATAGTTAAGTGTGAACCGTAGCACGAGAGTGCGTCATCGAAAGATGACAATATTATAGTGTATAAAGATGTGTATGTCATATGTGAGAGATTAGATGTGAGATAATGAAAAGATAAGACCCATGTTGATGTAGTGGGGGAGTTAATAGTGTGATTCCCCAAGTGCGTGATAGTGAGAGTGATCAAGTAATGTCATCTAAAAGGTCTTCATTGTCATGGTCAAATCCGAATGGTGAAGCATATGAAACCTTGTAAACAATAGTATCAGGTTGGTCGAGTAAAGCACCGTTTAAGCATAAGTTGTACATTCCCATAGTATATTCCTCATCAACAAGCGAAGGTAATGGACATCCATCTGGATACCAAATGAGTGAGATTTGGTGAATAGCCAATAAATGAGTCATTGCAAATGAAAACATGACCAAATGACATGGGAAATTATATATCAATATGATCAGGATCTAACATGAAATTGATTTAATCAATCCAAGATTGGCCAAGCGTAAGTGGAGAAGTGCGAGGTACACACGCAAGAAATACTTGTGAGACAAATGACTCAAGACCATATGAAGCGATAATACAAACAAACTCATGGTAGAGATAATAATCATGAGGTGGAGGAAATATGTCATCAATTGCAAAGCCTAGTTGAGCTAGCCTATCATGTGTGCATATAGTATCTGAGAAAGTAGGATCAAATGGAATGTGTTCCCAATAAGATTCATTCATGAAAAATGTGCATGTAAATGGAGGACGTCTTAATGGAGTTTGTGTATGAGAAGGTGAAGTAGATGGAATGAAGTCTAATGTCTAGACAGCCCTCGATAAAGAATTGTGGTAGTAGTAGTAGGAGGAGGAGGAGGCGATAGTGCATAAGTGAAATATGAATAATATGCCTAATTTGATTGCTATTGTAGTAGTAAATAAATGTAACAATTAAGTATAAAAATTAACTCAAGAAAACAAAGAAATAAAATGTGAAATCCTAGTTGTAAGGAGTAGAAAGAGGGACTTAGCTGATTCATAGTGGAAACTAGACCGTGTCAAAGTACTGACTCAATGAATAGAGAGGTAGAAGCAATAGACAAAAACCCTAGAAAATGTAGATTTGAAGGAACGGCTCTGGACAAGGGCACCCAGGAAGAAGGGTAGGGGCACCCACAGGCACTACAGACTAGAAATAGGCACCTATGACTGCGAAAATGATCAGAAACTCATCTTTTTTAGGTCACAAGTTGTTCGTTTTCCTTCTATTTTAGTCACTATGAGATCAAAAATTAATCATCGAGGTCACTAGAAAATTTCAATGAACTATTGACCTTCAAATCCCTCAAATAGACATCAAATCCTAAAAAATAAAGATGTAAAATGAGGGGTTAGACTGTCTTCAATCTGTCACAATGGTGATTTTATGATCGAGCGCTATACTACATCTCAAACCAATGTATTTCTATGTTTTTGTGTGTACGAAATCATGCCCTAGGTGGATCTTGTGCATGTCGCACTTGATAATGCGAGAAAAATAGCTAGGTGTAAATAAATGTAGTAGATCTATGCATGGAATAGAATAGACTCCCCCTATGAAGTATATACATAATAATTTAGTCCCTTTCCCTTAAATGGATGCTAGAATGGATGCTTTGATGCTCTTGAATAGCCTTTGGATGTAACCTTAGGTCGAGATAGCTAATGCTTAGTACTTGGTCCTTTATTATGATGACATAACTTTATATTTATATGATTCCCTTGCTTGAATTTTGTAATTAACCTCAAAATTACAACTACCAAAAATATAATATTCTCAAATGGATTGAAAGGACCCAAAATATGTGAGTAAAGTATAGTGAGGTCGGGGACACCGACGTTGGTGTACTTGTTAAGTGTTTGTATCCGGACTCATAGAAATTGAAGGGTTGGAGGTCAAACTGGGCAAGAAGGTGTGCAAGACCAAAAGTGGTAGTAGAAAGAAATAAAATATGGCCAAAGACATGGGTTAATCAATACTTTTCTTACTTAGGAATCATATGAATAGTAGTATGCAATCAGGACTAGATAATTACCCAAAGTGCATGATTTTGTGTCTACACCTTTTCCTTCTTTTGAAGAACATTTTTAGTAAATTTGGGTCTTTATAAGCTAAGGATGTAATGTTATGGAGAAATTGGATTCTGCTTTGGAATTCTATCATTATACAATAACTAAGGGAAGTTTTTGGGTTCAACAATCAAGACTAGTCTATAGATTATTATGGATGAGGTTGTACGCCTTGGTTACTGAATATTGGATGCATGAAATATTGAAAATTTTTATGGAAGAATTCATATCACTAGATCTTAGAATGAAAAAAATACACTCAACAATTTATGCTAGGATAAATCTCAATGTAAACCTTGGGTATATCCAACTCCCCTTTCAAGGTGACAATTTTTCGTAGCAAGTGAACCACTTACTTGGAAATGTGATGTTATCATTACAACTCACTTAAACATACTTGGATTATTTTTTTCACATAATTACTTTCAAAATAGGAAGGGATGTTATAGTCCAAAGAATAAAGGGGAGAAAGCCTATGGACAACATAATCAAAATGAAGTTGATTAGGACAAGATTTATCAATATAAATATTGAATATGAAATTTGACTAAGTCACCTCCAAATGGAACATGGAAAAGAAACTCGCACCATGGTGTTGAATCATATGTGGATGGAACAAAATAATAGGAAAGGTAGTAAAAGGATGAGAATGGAATTGACCAAGATAAGATTCCACAAATGTTATAAAGATAAAATCTGCAATTTGAACACAAGTCCTTCATATGGAACATGGAAGAAGAAAGTGTATTAGTATATTGAATCATTTATAGATATAAAAATAAAAAGAAGGAAAATAAGGAAAAGGACATCACAACAATTTGTACAAATTTTTAGAGGAATTTTATAGATAAAATGTGAGATTTTCCTTCTCCTTAAGTCTTATAGAATAAGGAACTGTGCATCTCATCTATGTATATTTCACCAAGAGATAATAAATAACGAGATTATGCTTTAGGGGTAAAAAGGACACTTAATGTCCATAGAAGGAACTTAAACCATCTAAAAATCATGAGCATGAAATAGATTTGAAGAGGAATGAGCTAAAACTAATGAGTAAGGATGTTATAAGTATCCAAATAACCATAACAACAATGGATATGAAAGAAGCATATGAATGAAACAAAACCATAATAATTTCAAGGAAAAGGGTCTACAACAATGTATACAACAACTAAAAAGACACAAATGCATTACTTAAACAAAAACAAAAAAATTAAGGTATGAAGAATACTGATTTTATAGAAGGAAATGCCACACCCTAGCTAAATAAGGGGTGAGAGAAAAAAAGGATGCGAAAATTAATATTGAGGTAAATATAGATTTAAGGAAAGAGGTAAATGTGTGAACCCATGTCGAGAGTACTCTACTGAAAATAGTGGATTATTTTTTCAATTTGGTGTGTAAAGTTTAAAATTGAAAGGAAGTATCAATCACTTATATTTTTCCTTTACTTAATAGAAAACTTAGAATATTGATGGTACTAAGAAGATATGATCTACACCTCCATAAAATGGTGATGTTTTCTATCACTTACAAAACATAGATAAAAGGAGAATCTGCAAGTTTGAGGAATATTTTTTTACGTGATTATATTCTTAATGAACCACTTGAGTCCTCAAACGAACTCCCTCTATGATTTTACAATGGAGGAGTAGGCCTCTCAATTTTGAAATTTTATTAGTATCTTGGAACATCATGGGTATAAATTCTCTCAATAACAGTGCCTTATAAAGGGTCAATCAAATGTCGAAACTTAGCATTGTTCTTTTACAATAAAATGAAATTAATAGAGTATGAGATAAGATATATTTTAGCACTTCATTGGAAGATGTGATAGGATGTTGTGTGTTTGTAAATAAATAAATTAGGAGTTTTATGTGTGCTATGGAACCCTTCCATAGTTAAGGTAGTTATGATTTTTAAGGGATAATAATTAGATGGTATATATAAGATTCTCAAATGTGAATTAGGGACATATAGACCTACACGATCTGACCTAAAAGTGCCCAAAAGAATGACACATGAGCAATCATCACAACAAAATCTAAAACTAGTCAAAAGATGATGGGTTTGGTAGGCATAAGTAGGGCTTCCTTTGAAACTAACACATGTAAACATATGTACACGAATAAAAAAGCAAGATAGAATAAGGATCGTCAAAAATGACCACTAGACCAATAAGCAAAAGAATATGAGGGGTACATCTAAGCATAATAATAGAAATAAATAATCATAATCGAGGATAAATGCACTAGTAGGTTCCTAATCTAAATGAGGAGCCATATGCACAAATTCACATTAAAAATTATTATGAAAACAAGGCTTGTACCAATACTAGGTTACCACACAAACACACCATAAGAGAAAATTTGAATATATATATATATATATATATATATATATATATATATATATATATATATATATATATATGAACTCTATATTTGAAGAATGTTTATAAATAAGGACCCAATACATCATACATTCAGTTAAAGAGCCCAAATTAACTCAATATTTTTATATGGGGTAACAAAAACAAAATGTTTTTATAACAATACATATGTAAATTATCCTATTTTAAGTACTCGACATTTATCTTGTACATTATCACCATCTTTAGAAGGTGGTGAATTGATTCATGAGTCATGTCTAACAATTTTGCATTGAGAACCACATGGTATTCTATTTTCCCATTTCTAATTGCTTTATAGGAGACCACTTGTGGCTGCAAGTTCATCTACATCTTCTTGAAATAATCTTTGTCAAAATTTGACATTGATACGTGTGACCGCAAAAAATATCTTCTCCTTACTTGTAACCTTAACATAACCTAATTAGACATGAAAAATAAGAATACCTAATCTAGGCTTAGAGTGACCTCACATTCTCCGTTGAGTGAAATCATTACACCACATATCAATTGAATAAGAACCCTATGTAGTTCTCGCCATATGAGTAACATTTTTGTGACTAACTCTTGATCCTAGAGAAAACAAGTGAAACTACATGAACTTTGTATAGGCCTTATTTTGGTACAAGTATGCAACTAGATAAAAATTTAAATTTAAATTTGAATAATGTACTTAAGAGCATAATTAATATTTGAAATCTTTAGTGAACAATCTTAGGATTCTATGATACTTTTAAAATACCTCTAGGGATTTTTATATATATGATTCTCAAATTTGAATTAGGGACTTAATGACATGCACAAGTCGACCAAAAATACCTAAAAGAGCAACACACAAGAACTTGACATATTTATTTTTAAAATGGTCAAAATAATACATCTTCGTTGAGCTTAGATAAGCTTGGTACTGAACATGACCTAGAGTTACAAATTTGAATAGAGAATGGATCCTAAAAAGACTAATAAACCATAAAATAGAAGAATATAGAGGACTATATGAGTGAAGAGAAGTACAAATAAAAATAAATGATAAATGAGCCAATAAGTGCTTAATCTAAACCAAAGGCAATATTCATAAAGTCAAGCTAAAAATTATTCTCAAAAGAAGGCTACAAAACATACACAAAGAAAATTTATATTTCCACATGTATATAAAAATAAAAATATTCCATTTGATGTAGCTACATGAATATGGACCCTACACATCATACATTGACTTAAACAACCCAAGAAATTGACTAATTTTTTAAATATGGGGTAAAAAATTAAATGATTTTTTTGATACTACACCATGTATAAATTATTCCATTTTTAATGCTCAATGTTTATCTCACATGTTATCACATCTTTAGAAGGTGATAAATGGACATGGAAGTGAAGGGTAACAATTTTAGTCATATAACCACATGGTTTTCCATTATTCATGTTTCTATTGGCTTGAAAGAAGGCCATGATATTTAATAAACTAAAACTAATTTTGTGAAACCGAGAAAATGATAACTTATAACTTGTCTATGAAGGCGAGACAAGCCTTAAGAACTTGATGGTGCTTCTTATTTATTGGACAAAAATGAACCTCATGTGAGTTTATACACAACCTTGGATTCCTTAGTCATACATTGAATTTATTGGTTAACCTTGTTGTTGATAATTGTGCTCCAACCCTGTTAGGAAATATAATTTATTAGTGCTCCATTAGTAAATAATAATTACGAAGTAATTATTCTGTCAGATAAGTATTATTAAATTGTTATTAGTTGTTATATAAAACAACAATAACAATTATATTTGGTTAGTGTGTTAGAAACAACTCACCTAAGTTAGTGAGTTGTTATAGCTACTTCCTATTATTTAGGAAGTATATTTCCTATATATTTGTATGTTTTGGAATAGAGAAATACAGTGTGAAGAATATTATTCTGTGTGCAATTAATTATCTGGTTTTTTCTGTACATTCCTCTCCTGGTTCCTATCGGTGGTATCGAGTTGGCAGTTCTTCAAAATCAAGAATGATTTTCTTTGCGGGGTAGTTGCATTCTTCTATGCCCTTGTTGATGAAAGATCAGTTGTCACAAGTGGTAGATAGTTTATATAAACTTATTGTGGAGATATTTGTAGGCCTGTATATTTCTCGAAGAAATAATATCATACTTTAGCTGTTGTGTGCATTAGTTTTGGTTTGATCTTATTTGTGGCTTATTTGCAGTCCCTGCTGGCCTACGTGATTTGGAGAACATTTCTTTAACTCGAATCAACATCCATTGTTTGGTGACTCTTCTTAGAATCAGTTGCGACAGCTCCAGGAGATCAACCAATCAAAATTCATCAACAATTCGCAATCCCTAGCAAAGAAATGCATATTACAAGCAATTCACAACTATTGGTGCATTTGTTTCCATGTCATTTAGGTTAGCAATGAATATCATCACATGTGTTCATGGCTCTATTTAAAGTTGTCATCAATTTTGTGCACAATTTTTTTACTCCTTAACAGTGGGAATCGTTGAGGTCAACATTGCTCCAATTCTTTATCAGTGGTATTGCATCCATTCCACGTATCCTTATATCTTCTTTGTGGGATTACAACTTTTAAATCTTTGCGCAGACTTTCATCTGCAGATTTCACCGTGTGGCTGCTCTCTACCTTCTCCATCACTGTGTTTTAGATTTTTCATCGATATTGTCTACGACATTTTCGATCCACCTCTAGCTCGTCAGAACGACCCCCAACTACATCAATCACATTTTTTCTATGCCCAAGCGTAACATTTTAACTGAGAAGCACTAGTCCAAAGAATTTCTTTTGAACACAATTCATACGTGTATCAACATGATGGGAGGATCCATCAAATTTTAACATTGAAGTTGTTCATAGTTCACCATTTCATACATGTCACGAATCTCTTGATAGTTGTCAAACGTTGCATGCGAAGACACTTCTCCTCACATGCTCTTGGCGTTTGGAAATTTTAGACTTGGAATTCCTATCTTTCATTTAACACCAGTTAGGTCAACTATGTTATGTATTAGTCAAAAGTAATCTTACATTAATATTTGTACTCTGTTAGTGGTTAATGATTTATTGTCTTACATATACTTTGAGATTATTGCTTTAATCTTAGGTATAGGTTATAGTTTATCTATGATAAATGAATGGAGTCAAGAGTGAGAATATTATTCTTATCATCATTTTGTCATTCTATTGAGTCATTTGTTTTAATAGTATGGTATCTTTAATCAATTTAGAGTATTACGTGTCATAAATAGGGTTAATTGTTTATTCATTATATCTACGTCATGGTCAAAGTGATTATTATTATTAATGCAAATGTTTTTTCGTTAAGGTTTTTCAAAGCCAATATTTTTTTGTCTTACGAGACGCATTTTTGGTGTTACCCGACGTTTGAGTTATATGTAAGCTCCATGATCAAATCCAAATTGAGCTAGAAACATGATCCTGGAGGTTGGAGGTCATTCAACGACCTCTCGCGATTCTAATGACGAGGCCACATACCAGCTTTGGTGACATGTGTGTGTGTAAAATTTGACTTTAGTAGTTTTCAATAAGTGGAAATTTCACATTGAGGGGGGGAACATGATCCAATGTTTCATTTCCATTATGTCAACTTTTTCTATGTATGTATGAGTGGCAGATTTTAGTAGAATTTCCTATGTTATTCCTTGCAGTAAGATGTGATGAGGGCTAAGAATAGTACTTGGAATATCATGATGTGGTTGTAGGTAAACCACTTGAAAACCTTCATTTGTGGTTTATGGTAAACTACTAAAGCAAAACCACCATTCTTGGTTGTTGGCAATCCATTCACAAAACCATCACTTTGTGGTTTATGGTAAACCAATCGCAAAACCACCATTCTTGGTTATTGGTAATCCATTCACAAAACCATCACTTTGTGGTTTTTGGTAAACCAATTGCAAAACCACCATTCTTAGCTTTTGGTCAATCGTTTGCAAAACCATCCCTGAGGTTTGTGATCATCCTATGAAAATCACTAGATCATGAGCAGGTGCAAGTACAAAGGCAGGTTTTCCCCATGTTCGTACTAAGGGGGGGAATGTTAGGAAATATAATTTATTAGTGCTCCATTAGTAAATAATAATTACGTGAAGTAATTATTATGTTGTAAGTATGTGTTAGTAAATTGTTATTAGTTGTTATATAAAACAACAATAACAATTATATTTGGTTAGTGTGTTAGAAACAACTCACGTAAGTTAGTGAGTTGTTATAGCTACTTCCTATTATTTAGGAAGTATATTTCCTATATATTTGTATGTTTCGAATAGAGAAATATAGTGTGAAGAATATTATTCTCGTGTGTAATTAATTATCTGGTTTTTTTCCCGTACATTCCTCTCTTGTTCCTATCACAACCATTATAGGTTGTTGTAGTATTTTATTCACCACATATGAGGATTTAGGGTTCAAGGTTGACCAAGAGATTTTCATAAGAGGGCACTCTTGTGTCTTATGGAATGTGCTTTGACAGTCAAAATAATGGGTTGTGATGATTAATATATGGAAATTTATGAGAATTACATCTTTAGATCCTAATTATATATCAATGGTTTTTTTTAATGAATTTAGAGAGTTTGATCTCCCAAAAAAATTATTTTTACAACCTAATGTTCATTGTATCAATTTTCTTATGTTCATGATAAATGAATCACCCTTAGGGTTTTATATGATGATCAATAAAGCCCCATAGAGGAAGGTGTGACCAAGAAACTTTATCTAGAGAGATGCTTTGGGCTTGATTTGTTTTGACACAACAAAATCTTTTTCAAATGGGAGAATGTGAAAAGGATGTTTGGTATGAATGGAGGCCCTTCCTTAATTACAAAGTGGTACACTGCTCAACACTTGAAAAATTGAAATAAAAATCCTTTGTTAAATTTTGCACACCTTCAAACTTAACACAATCAAAGTTTCCAATTGAGAGTAGCTAGCTTTTAAGCATATGTTCTTATGGGATTTGACCAACCAAATAACCTACCAATGTAAAATTTCAAACCAACTTAGCATGCATATTATTGTACTCAAGGATTTAAAAAATCAAGGAAAGAATCAACTAGATTGTATTCATTATCTTGTTAAACAATTTCAATATGAATTTCCTTGTTCATTCCAATACCATGATTGATATAAAAGCTATGCAAAATATAATTACATCTAATGATGCATCCACTCTCATGATATATGTAAGAGAAAACTTATCACCTAAAGTATAGTTTAAATGTTTTTAGATGTAATAAATTCACGAGAACACTTGTAATCAAACTAGATCAAGAAAAAATGGCAATATCACAAAATAAAAGGATAATTAAATTTTGAAAACCCCGACATAGTCTAGATAATACTCCATCCCTTACTTATTTCCAAATATTCCATTTGTAAACAAGAGAAAGACAAATAATGGAAGAAACAACACAACAAGTGCAAACATGATTCCTTCCTTTGTGTCTCCTTGCAATCTTGGATGAGATGGCTAAAGCGTGGAATGAATTACCCATATTGTTAAATATATACAATTGATTGAATGTTGATGCTCCATAAATGACTCTTAATGGAAGTATATTGTACTATGATAAATGGATGAATGGTGTGCTTGATTGTGATATCTTTGATCAAATGGACAACATAAAAGTAAGTGTAACACTGCAAATTCCTTAAGCTTCCAAAGATGTAATTGTGAGGAAATGAGCCTCTTATTTATAATTGAAGGAGAGGTCATGGATTGAGGATCAAGATTTGATTGAGTTGTAGGTGAATGAATGCATTTTCATGATTTAGCATGTTGATTTGGTATGCACAATTGGCTTGTTTGAATAAGAATTAAAGAGGGATTTAATTTGAAAAATTGGATCTTGAATTCTTCAATTGTACATGCAATTTAGCTTCCTTTTTGTAAGGTTATAAAACTTGAGTGAGTGAGTTAGTGAAGTGGAGATAAGTGAAAGGTGAGTGTATATTTAGCTTTTATTTTATTTAAATAGTTAATTGAATTAGCTGAGGAGTGTAAGTGTATGTGTAATTAATTAATTAATTATAATGAGAAGTAGATAAATATAACTAATCCTAATGGGATGTAGATGAATAATGATCTAAATAGTAATGTGCAAAGAGTAGTGTGTGTATTTTTAGGGTGTCTACAACATTGAAAATGCAAAATTATAGTTTATATGATAAATAATGGCAGCCCTAAGCTACATGTGGCAAATATCTACTTGTAAGAAGAATAAACTCTCAACTAAATCTATGACAATATAAAGAATTTTGGAGACATGATGTTGGTTTGAAAATCTGTCGGTTAGATAGGTCATGGGGAAATAGGCCAACCATGTGCAGGGCATAGCCCCTCTTTGAGACATCTAAGTGAAACTGGTTTATTGCTATTCTATCAAGCAGAATCAGTGCAAATATACACTATTCTAACTTCAGGGGGTTTGGGATCTCATCCCAAAGTAGAGGTAATTCCAACTGCGAATAGAAAGGTAGGGAGGATGGAACTGAAAGAGGGATTCACGAGAAATGATGTCGAAAAGTGATGCACCACAACGAAGTTGCACTTCCGATGGTAACGCTCAAGCCAACGCAATATGCAATATTCAAACAATGGAAAGAAGATTGCAAGTAAGAAGAAAGGGTCTCGCTCATGCTCATAGATCGAAAAATAGGAAGTACAAATAGGGTCTTTGTGTAACCCCCATGCCTAAACATGGAAAGAACTCAATGACACCACCGACACATATGACGTTGATCGACGTATATGACACCACTAGAAGAGGAGTTACAATTCCAAATAAGGAATGTAACTCCTATGACGTATTGACGCAATGACAATGTCGATTCGATTCTATGACATCCGACACTTGTCATTTGACTTCCTAAGACCTATGCATCTCGCAAGGCGAGATGACTCACCTAGGTGATGTGGATGATGACTGGACAGTCACACACACCAACACCCCCCCTTCATCGAAGCCAAAGAAGAGGTCAAGGTAAGCAGAAAAAGAAGACTCCCTAGACAACTAAGAAAGATGCGCTAATGGGCCCCGCAACTAAAGGCCTGGATAAGGTGCCCATGTACAAAAACATCTTTCTGGAAAGAAGAAGAGGAGAAGGAGGACTATATAGCCTAAAGAAGATGGGTGGTTGCAGCAGACCTCACCCCAAGAAGAGACCGCAAGTGAAGAAACTTCACCTCAGTGAAGGGCTTGGTGAAAATGTCTCGCAACTCGATCAACCGTGCTCGAACTTACTCGTATGTTGATGATGTTTTCATGTATCAGCTCCCATATGAAGTGCATATGAATCTCAATGTGCTTCGTTCACTGATGCTGAACGAGATTTCTACAAATTGAGATAGTGCTCATGTTTTCACAGTAGATAATGGTAGGCCGCCAAAAGTGGATGCCAAACTCTATCATAATACCACCGTAACCAAACAAATTTTACTGTGGCGGCGGCGTTAATCGCTCCTCTCGTATTCTACTTCTATCGATGATATGACAATGGAATTGTTTCTTGTTGGACCAAATGTGACAGGACTCGAACCAAGAGTGAAACCGTAGCCTAAGGTATACTTTCGATGATCTAGATCACCGCCCAATGAGTCTCAGAAATCCAACCAAGTCAATCTCACCCTCTAAGTAATGAATACCATCTCGTGTAAGTGCCACGAAAATAGTGAAGGATCTGCTTTGCTACTTTTAAGTGCAACTCATGAGGCTCTGCATAAATCTGACACGATCCCGACGACATACGATAGATCGGCCGAGTGTGAGTAAGGTAGATCAAGCTTCCCACCAATTGTCGATAAAGGGTACCGTCAACCAAGGGGAAGAGCAATCAGAAACCAACTTAATCCTAGAAAGAAAAGGAGTAGGTGAGGACTTACAATGGACATGTGAAACCGAGCAAGCAAGTCAAGAGAGTACTTAGGCTGCGAGATCATAATTCCCGAGTCAGATTGTGAAATCTGGATCCCAAGAAAGTAATGAAGCAATCCTAAGTCAGACATGGAGAACTTTTTGGCCAAGGAGATCTTCACATAATCAATGATAGAGGAAGAGCTACCGGTGATCAACAAGTCATCAACATAGAGAACAAGAATAATCATGGATTCATCCTGTCGCAGAATATACACATTTGGGTCAGAGTGACACCGAGTGAACCCTGATGTAAGTAAAAAGGAGTCCATCTTGGCATACTAAGCCCGAGGGGATTGTTTAAGGCCGTAGAGAGACTTATTTAATTTGTAAATGAGGGATGGATCATGGACATAACCCGGAGGTTGTTCCATATAGATCTCCTCCTCTAGGTCCCCATGAAGGAAGGCACTCTTAACATACATCTAGTGGACTTTCCATCTGTTAGCGGTAGCGATGGCAAGGGTCAGTCGAATGGAAGTCATCTTCGCAACCGGAGAAAAGGTTTCTGAGTAATCAACCCACCTACTACAGGAGAAACCCTTAGCTATAAGTCGCGCTTTATACTTCTCAACTTCTCCATCAGGTCCATACTTTGTTCGATATACCCACCTACATCGAACAATTTTTCTTCCTTTAGGAAGAAGGGTAAGATCCCAAGTGTCATTCTTTATGAGTGAGGAATACTCCTCATCCATGGCAGAATCCCACTCAGGAATCCCAGAAGCTTTGTAGAAAGATGGTGGATCGAGGCGAGGCGAAGAAGGTGTGAGGTCCAAAGAAGTCTAAGCGAGTACGTCTCTCATACAAAGGATCTCTAATTAAATCTCCAAAGACTCTGTAAAGTTTTCCTAGCCCAAAGAGGTCCTGATGGCTCAGGCTCCGAGTCGGAAGATTCTTCACTTGAGTGAGAAGGGACATAGTCCTCATCATCACTACTGTCAGAATCAAAAGACTCAGAATTTTGAGGATCGGGAGGAGCAGGGAGAGGTGGAACTCGCTCAACAACATCATCATCTCGAAGAGTCGAATCAATCGGGCAAAAGGACCTTAGTGGAAGTTGAAGTCAGGATGACTCATCAAACGTCACACTCCTCTCAATATAAAGCTCATGGGTGGTAGGGTTCAACAATCGATATCCCTTCATGCCATCAGGATACCCGACAAAGATACAAGGTTTGGATTGTGGATCCAATGCCTTGTGTTTCTTTTTGGGAATCTGAGCCATAGCCTTGGATCTGAAGACTCGAAAGTGCTCGACATCAAGCTTGTGTCCAAACCAGGCTTCAAAGGGTGTCATCCCTCTTATCTTGCCTTGTGTGGGACACATTCAATATAACAAGCACAATTCACCGCTTTTTAGCCCAAGATCTTGTGGAGGAAGAGATTTCGAGTGAACCATACAAGTAGCCATCTCCTTTAAAGTTTGGTTCTTTCTTTCTGCAACTCCATTTTGGGAAGGGCTGTAAGCAATTGTACGCTGCAAAGCAATCCCCTCAGAAGTGCAAAAATCCTCAAACCTATTGCTCACATACTCACCTCCATTTTCGGTTTGAAGAACCTTGATAGACCGTTCCGCTTGTTTCTTAGCAAGAGCCTTAAAGTTTTGAAAATTCTCAAAAACTTCAGACTTAAGCTTAAGAAAATATACCCAAGTATAATGCGAAAAGTCATCAATGAAGGTTAGTATATATAGAGCTCTAGTAAAAGAAGGAGACGGAAAAGGGCCAAAAATGTCACTATGAACAAGATCCAAGGGACGAGTAGCTCTCCAGGATTTTCCCTTGTCAAATCTTTTTTCAGGGTGCTTTCCAAGGGTACAACCCTCACAAAGACCCTTAGAAAACTTAACTCGGGGTAGCCCATTGACCATTTTGTTTTGGCTCAATTGTTCAAGGTAACGATAATTTAGATGCCCAAAATGCTCATGCCATAACTTGTTAACCTCATTTACATGAGTGAGCAAGGCATTGGGCATCGAATTAGAAGAGAAGTGGGAAAAGGTATACAACCGTGAACGGTGATCTCGCCTTTCCCTCAGCCATAGTGCAGTCAGAGTTAAGCTCACGAATAATCACCGAGTTAGGACCAAATTCCACTCGCATTCCTTCACCAAGGTGGGTGATTTGGTAAACTGATAGGAGATTGGTAGAGAGATTGGGAACACTCAACACTTGGTTAAATGTTCCACCTTCAATCTCTACCGATCCACTACCGGAAACCGACACATGAGTGTCATCACCCAACATGATTTGGGACATGCCACATGGTTCAATGCTAGAGAATTCAACCTCTGAAGAAGCCATGTGGTGCGAGGCACCGGAATCGATAATCCAAGTTGATGATGGAGCTGATCTAGCTACGAGGGCCTTACCTTTCTTCTTTTCATTTTTGTCTCCTTTGCATTAGAGGACTCACCTTTCTGAGCATTTTGTTTAATGGATTCAGGAACACTTATTTTATTCTTCTCAAGTAAATGAGTTAAGTGATCAATTTGTTTCAAAACAATGCTGCTCGTCATGGCCAATATTATTACAATAGGAGCATTTATACTTTTCCTTCTTTGCTTTAGGCTCAGAATTCAAAGTATGAGTGATGGGCTTAGTTGGGGGTTGGTTGGTATTGGTTTCTTTCTTAGGTTGGTCCTTAGTTTTTTTTCTTCTTTTCATTTTTCTTGCCCTTATTCGCCACAAGGGCATGTGACTTGGATTTTAGAGTCCCCATTTGAATGAGTTTGTCCTGTTCTCGAATGAGTTGGGATGAAAAACTGTCAAAGGAGGGCATAGTCCAAGTACTACCCAAGGCGGCTTTCGTGGCATGAAAAGTTGAAACGAAAATAGAGTATTCAGGACCTAACTTAGAAAGAATCGACAAGATCAATTGAGAGTCTTTCTTATCCACTTTACATTCCTTTAGAAGCATTCTAGTGTGGACAAATTTTGAGAAGAAGGCCTGTAGGTTTTCAAAGTCACTAGGGTTTAACCCTAGTAGTTTGTTCTCCAACTCATGCGCTCTCATGTCATCTTGCTTCCCAAACATATCATCGAGTGTTTTCCACGCTTGATCGGGTGTTGAGGAAGTTTCAATGTGGAAGAGAAAGTCGAGAGGGACATACAGATAAGACCTAAGGCTTCATCACAACGGTTGAACCATTTAGATTTTTCAGTTCATCAAGAGGTTTGGTCTCTAACCCCATGGTAACTCAAAACAGTAACCCTTTACTTCACAAAACCAATATAATTTTAGATTTCCATTCAAGAAATTAAAAGGTGTGAGCACTGGTACCTTAGAGATATCCATAATGAAGAGATAGAACCAAGGAATGCGAAGGAAGGAGAGAGAAAGGAAACAACCACCCTGAACAAAAATTACGCCCCGAGTTTGGCACTTTATAATTCAGTGCGTTGATTACAACCAGATGCGACTATGTTCTGAGAACTAGTTTGTCACTCACCTTGCAATTAGCGTAATAACGCGCAATGGTGGAGACAACAATCAAGGTTCGTAGGGCGCAATAGATCGACACTGCAAGCAAGCACAGAAAGAGAGAAGCAAGAGGGGGAAGAAAGAGCTTTGTGAGAAACAACATCTCACGTCACACGAAATAATCCCTTTGTCATAAGACTGTGGCGACGCGCTCACAAGTCCACAAAAAAAGGAATAGAACAAAGCTCAAGAAAAAATGAGCTGAATTAAGCAATACAAAGACACCCCCAAAATGCGGCACTTTATAAAATTAGTGCATTTACAAAACTAATGATCCCATCATCTAGAGTGCGAAAAAACATGCAACTTTGACTAAAGAAGTGCTCAAAACCGAGCAACGAGTCAAAAGTTATAGCAAAAACTAATTCCCGCAATTGATGAGAAAAAGCCAATAAGCCTGCAAATGGATTAAAAAAGTGCCCTAAACGCATGCAAAAGGTGTCGTATGTATGCCCGTTGGAAATGACATGGAATTTGAGATAGGGTTTGTTTGTATTGCGAGGGGGGATTAGCCACCTGCCAATCTCGACCTCACCCTTCATCTTCGGCACTCGACGGAAGGTTAATAAAACAAGCCAAAAAACTTACAATGCCGATAAAATGTAATGTTTTTTTACCTTATACCTTTTAAAAGTAATGAAACAACACATTTTTTAGAAGAGTGATAAGATAAAAAGAATGCAAACACGTTTTTTAAGAAAAGTGAAAAAAAAGTATTTCTAGAGAGATATTACTCCTACAGAAGAATGTAATTGTCCACATGTGCTTTGGAAAACACCTGCAATGTGCCAAAAACACTGAATGTAGAGAAAAATGCCAAGTTTGCAGTTGTGAGACGTTACAGGCATGACCAGGGTAAAAACGCTTGAATAACCTAAAAATAACACCCGCTGAGGAGGAGAAAACGCAGCTGGGGAGAGAAAAACGCCTTAGGACAGCTTCAAAATGCTTGAACAGTTGAAAAAGCAGCTAGGGGATAGAAAAATGCACAAACAAAGGAGAAAACACAAATAGGGGAGAAAAATTCCCGAGGACAGCAAAAAAATGCCTGGAAGGGAGAAAACACTTAGAAAGGCCCAAAAAAATGTCCTGAACAATTGAAAATGCTCGAAACGAGGAAAACGTGAGTTGTGCAAAAAATGTGAGAGACCAGCAAAAACATGAAAGGTTTTGCAAAAAACGTGAGGGGTTTTCAACAGGCTCGCAAAACATTTTGAGACCAGGCAGAGGTAACTTCGAGACAACAAGGAACCACAATGATGAGGAAAAAGATCGGAATAGTCTGAGTATACACCGGTGAAGAAAAAACAAAGATCCCAACCAGTAATCATAGGTCCACACCAAAAAATGAGCTCTTCTTTTACCCTGTAGGCACTGAATCTGAACACAACCAGCAAGAAACACACAAACAACCCATAAACGACAGCCACAAAGATCTAGAAATATCCAAATATGAACTCAAATTGATAAAGCAAACCAACCAAATACCTTAACTCAGAATCGCTGAAACCTCAATACGAGGTGAGCAATAATTCCAAAATGATAATAAAAAAACTTGCACACGAGGAAATAAGAAGAACCGAAGTAATAAATAGTGAGAAACGAAGAGTGCACATTTACCTAAACCAACTCTGATACCATGAAAGAGGGATTCACGAGAACCGATGTTGAAAAGTGATGCACCACAACGAAGTTGCACTCCGATGGTAACGTCAAGCCAACGCAATACGCAAGATTCGAAACAATGGAAAGAAGTTTGCAAGTAAGAAGAAAGGGTCTGCTCATGCTCATAGATAAAAAAATGAAGTACAAATAGGGGTGTTGTGTAACCCCCATGCCTAAACATGGAAAGAACTCAATGATGCCACTGACGCATATGACACCACTAGAAGAGGAGTTACAATTCCAAATAAGGAATGTAACTCCTATGACGCATTGACGCAAATGACAATGTTAGATTCTATGATAGAATCTGACACTTGTCATTTGACTTCCTAAGACCTATGACTCTCGCAAGGCGAGATGACTCACCTAGGTGATGTGGATGATGACTGGACAGTCACACACACCAACAGAACAAAGGAAGGATATATTTGAAGGAAGAAAAGAAAAGAATTCCAAGACAGAAAGGTCGAAGGTTTATGCTTTGGGCTGGTAGTAAACAAAGCCAAACTTACTTGCATAAACAAAGCAATACTTGATTAACATATGACGATACTAAGAATGGATCCAACAGAATAGAAACATTCTAACTTAAGAAAGATCTAATGCAAATAACACATATATTGAGCATGAAGTCTGAACATATATATTAATATCTCTTTTGTTACAAGAAGGCACAAAGTCTTTATCTCTTCACCTTTTTTTTCATACAAAAAAGTCCATCTGGAATACAACAAGTATTCCAATATTTATAGAAGGAGAAGAAGGAAGAAGACAAAAACAACCAACCAATATTTACAAAATATCTTACAAGATATTTACCAACATATCCAGAAAGTCAAAAGTTGACTTTGGGCAAGTTTTGGATGGCAACATCCCATGATGCAACATGGATGATGTCATCGTAAATGCCAACATACTTTTTAAATATTTTTACAAAAACGATCGAAGTGTACACAAGAGGAGAAACTACTCCTCATCATCTCTTGGCTTAAATGGAGTGTCTTGCTTCTGATCGGAGAGGCGATGTGACACTGAGCTTAGTATTCCATAAACTTGCTGATCATTGTCTCTGGTTAATTATGATCTGGACCCTTGAAATGGTCGCCAATAACTTCACAAGTTTCTTTTTTAGTCTTGAGCTTGTCAGGTAGCCCGGCGTACTCTTCGCATGCCTCAATCAAGAATCCAATGAAATCGCGGCAAGCCAGAAGGTTATTGATTGATTCTCGGTCAAAAGTGACCTTTGGCACCAAACCTTGGGTTGCAATAGCCTTGAAGAGCTGGATTGTATCGTCTAGCCTCCCTCAAGGTGAACGATTCACTGAGCATCCCTGGAGACATCTTTGTAACTATCTGCTCCATGTTGTATTTTGCATCTAGGGCTTTGTCCTTGATTTTATCTATCCTCTCTAGGATATATTCCATTTGATCAACCCGGTAATCCAATGCAACGAGAGCTTTGTTATGTGCCCATGGGTGATCAATGATGCCGACCTTTAATAGGTCGTCAGCTGAGTAGTCAACCATTGCTTGGAATGTTTCATGTTGCAATCTGGCATTGTCCAACTCCTCGAGAGAGGGATCCTGCTACTGCTTGTAGCTCTTTATTTTCCTAATCTATATCCTGGTAGAGTCCTGTGAATTTCTTGATTATTTCCTCACTATCTCTGAGGATTCACTCTATCCAGGAGGACACTGCCATGCCTTGTTCGCCGATCTTGGCATATTCATTTATCTTGTCCTGACTAAGAACTTCAGTAGGTTCGGCGGTAGTTATAGGTGGAGCGTTGCCCATTCTCTGCAATGCTTGGAGGAGATGTTTGTTTTGCTCCTTGAGTATTCTCTTCTCCTCTTTTGCTTCCTGAAGCTTTTTATAGAGAGCATCTACAGTAGATAAGGCCTCTCCTTGTAGGCTCTTAGATGAGGTTCCCATTGTGACTTGGGTCACTGTAAAGTCTGTAGGAGACAAATCTTTCTTCTCTTTGGTGGGATCTGGGTATGTAATCTCCATGACTCTCTCTCCCAAAACGCTCTTAGAGAAGTGAGTTATAGCTTTCTACTTCTTGGGTCCCTTCTTCGGAATGACAGAGAAGTCCATGGGTGCTATGGAAACCTTTCTCTTGAGTTGACCAAGATGGTCAAGAGGCTGCAAGGAAGAACGTTGAGACAGCTTGGTGGTGGCATCGACAATGAGTACAACATGCCGCTGCTTGGGGGCTTGGAGTTACTATTGGGGAAGAAAAGGACATGGAGGCGGAAGGGATCAGTAATTAGATAGAGGGAACACTCAAGCGACAGATCCGTGAGAGAGGAGAAGATTGAAGAGGTGGGAGATGGAAGGGAGGAAAGGAGAGAAGAATAAAAATCCATTAGAATAGATGCTTCAATGACAGGGGAAGGAGAAGGAGCGGAAGAAGGAATGGTGGGTACCTCAGTAGTTGTAGCTGTGATAACATCCTAAGTGGATGTATCCATTGAAACTTTGGTGGTCTCTTCTTCTTTACCTGGAGACACCAGGTCGACCACTTGCTTCTCAAAAGTAGTAGGAGGGCTTTCAGGAGTTTCTTCCTGTTTTCTTGGTTCTCCCTCCTTATCCTTTCCTTTTCCTTTCGCACTTGGGCCGTTCTTGGAGGCACTCTACCTGAAGGAGAAGTAGTAAAATTTACCTCGAGGTAGGTGAGACATTCTGTTTACACCAATGTTTGGTGTGCTACAACATGGGCTTGACCCTTTCCTGAATGGTCTTCGGTGCCTTAGCTTTGTCGATCTCTGTGGATGATTAATCATCCCCATCCGTGTCAAGGTAAACTTGATCAATTTCTTGATCAGGTTCTTGGAATCCTTTTGGAATGATGGCTACACCATAATGGACGATCTCCTCTAGAGCCAGCCGGGAGTGATCCTTTCGCTTGATGTCTATTTCATGTGTCAGGTCGATGTAGATGTCCTCGATCTTAGGAACATGGATGGGATCAAATTTTGTCTTTGAAAGGCAACTCCGACAATCGAAGGTGGGTCTTGCTGGGAAGTTGTGCTTCAAATTCAGCAACTCAAGCTTAACATACATTTCCCGAGATTTGGCAAGTGTGGTGCAGGTGTATCGACCAACTGTAAGGGGGAATGGAGTTCCTCCTTTCTTTCTCTTCATGCACCTCTCGTGGTATGTGATTAGTTGCCTTGAAAACTCCAAGAGAATCAGCTTGGGCCCTGCATACCTTGGTAGCTTTTTCTGGTTCACCCTCGAAATTCACCGCCCTGAGATAAGTGAATGTGGGAAACTGCGTGAACAATGCTCCCCACTTCTTTGTGACAGTGATCACACTCGGGCTAGTTCGACCATGTCTCATGTTTGGTCTTAGCAAATAGATCACCTCATAGAAGAAGGCATCATTGACTTTAGAGAACTAGGGGATGTTGTTCTCGAGCTTTAGCTCTGGGTAGTATTCATATATTTTGACCTGGGGCCATACCCCATTTCGAGCTAGGCCTGCGAAATCTCTCGCTGATGTTGCAACGTATACAACGTAGGAGTTCATATAGAACTTCCCAGTTGTGAGGACCTGTTGGAGTTGCTGGGAGATGGTGTCGCTGATGATTTCTCCCCAGCCAAAACACTGATCAGGCACATTCTTGCTCATGGTTTCTAAGTACCTCAACATCCATTTATGGAAATAATGGGCATCAAGAAGCCCAAATACCCCGTTCATGAAGGTGATCAGATCACTCGGTTCCTTATCAAGTCACCGCAGCTGGATGGTCTCGTGGCCATCTACTCATCGCCTTTTGTTCTTGAGATAGAGCTTGTTCATCATTTGCACGCATTTGTCCTCATTGTCATCCCATGCCTTCTTGCATGTTTCTAGGCGTATGGTGACATATTGTTGGTGATGAGGAATCCCGGGTTAATTCAAAAGGAAGAGTCACAAAGTTGATGATCGTCTTTCCTCCTTATCTTCGACACATCTAGTGTCTTTATTGTAGAAAGCAACGGAAACCAACATGATAAATTCATTGTTCAAAACACTTACCGGCAACCCACCGCAAAGTGTAATCCACCGCCCACCGCTTGTTCATCCACTCGCCACTAGTTGTCCTGTTGGTTCTCACCTAAGTCTTACAAATCAATGTGCCCAAGCTCGGAGTCTCGATGCCGAGATCACTCTTCTGTATGAGTCGACATCCCGACTTTCTCGAGATTTGTACTTCATCTCTTGTTTAGTCAACTTTGCTTTTCCTTTAGACTTGGTTGGCTTTTTGCTTGATGAAGACATGTGTGAGCTCGAGGATGGTTGTTGTTGTTTTGCAAGGAGAATCAAGGAGGTCCAACACAGAAGAGCCATGTCAACCGTCATGTTATTCATAATAAAAGCTTGCAGAAAGAAGAATGAGAAATTATAAGGCTTAGGGCGCAAGACACAAGTTCACAACATGTTGCAGAGGCTTAAAAAGGTCTGGGCGCACTTTTAGGGAATACAACATGTAAAAAGGTGTGGAAATGTTGACAGGAGAAAAGTTGCACTTAGGTTAGAAAGGGCACACTTTTGGAGAGTGTTGCATGACAGAAGGTGGTGCCAAAGGATAAAGTGCAGGGTGCAGTTTACAACATACAACATGCCATGTTGATGTCAAGGATCATGCGCCTGTGCCTTAGGAAATTTGCTTTAGCTAGGCGCTGAAAAGGATGGTGTTGCATGGATTTTAAGTGCGCCCAAGGCACAATTTTGGAATATGCTTTGCAAAGGAAATCAACGCGCCAAAGGGGAAAGTGCTTGGCGCTGTCTTGAAGGTCACAACATCCTATGTTGATGTTGTGTGGATGTGCCTGCGCCCTTGCAAAGATTGCTAAGTATTTATACTAGGCGCTGTTAGGGATATGTTGCAAGTGAGGACAAAGGCATCAAGGCGTGATCATGGGGGTCAACATGAAAAAATAGTGCGCCAAAGTTTTTATAATTTTCTGCAACTTTTCAGATTTCCTCTCTCTTTTGGTTTATTCAAATGGTAAAGAGAGGTTTTTTAACAAGATAATAAGCAGTGAAAAGGAGGCCTTAGGTTTTTTTAGAGGCAGGGGCCTTCCAGATTTGACAGATTTGGAAGGAGAGGAAAAGGGGCTTCCAGATGGTTATAGATTGTTAGGTTTTTTATTTTTAGATGTAACCTTTTTAGATTTATAACAACCCTAAAACCTAACAATAATCGAGAAACAAAAGCCATAACAACAAGGACGATAAGCTACTTACCCAGTTTTATAAAGGATGAAGGACGACATTGGGGTCCATAAGCTCAAAAAATGGCACGTGGGGGTGACAAGGACAGCTTAATAGGTGCAAAGAAATACTTTTCACAATTTTTAATTCATGAAAATGACAGGTGTTGAGCACCTATTTATAGAAAACCTGGCATTAATTATTTCACCGACTTTATTTGGCGCACAATCTAGAGTGTCGACACGGGTTTAAATGCGCCTTGCACAATTTCATTAGTGTCGACATAATAATTTCAAAGGCCTTAAGACGCATTTCATGATGTTAACATGAGAATTTCAAAGTGCAAAGGGTATAAAGGGGCACAATTTTCATGATGTCAACATGATATCTCTAATACTTGCAAAATTTACTTAGCACACATTTTGGTATGTTGACATACCACTTCTCGCGCCTTAGACACATATTTGGCGCGCATGTTTAATAATGTTGACATGTCATTTCCTGCACCAAAGGGGTGCAACTTCATTGATGTTGACATGTCATTTAGGGCGCCAAAGGATTTTCTAAGGGGTGCACATTTTATGGTGTCGACACAACATTTCTTGCGCCCAGTTCAAAAAGGCGCAATTTTTGGAATGTTGACACCCCAAAAACTGCACCGACTCTAAAGAAGCTAAAAATGGCTAAGTTCTAAAAACTTGTTTTTCGAAAGGGAGTTTTAGGCCATTTTGAATGTTGTCAGACTTCTTCAGGGGACCAAAATAGAAATTTTGGTATGGTTATCTGCAAAATTGCCCTTTTCAATTCTCGCAGATAACACAAGCCAAATATATTTTTTTCTTGTTTTCTTCAAATAAATTGTGCCTAAATATCACATATATTTACATAGTCAAGTTTTTAATTATAAAGTTAAAATTTCAATATTTTTACTAAAAATTGTTATAGGAGAATGGTAGGTTGTGTGACTTTTCAAACATGCATGATATATAGATTGAGTTTACAACTTTGCTAGAATTACACTATCAAAATTGAAAAGTTTTACACCACAAATAAACGATAATACATGAATTGTTTAAGTTCTTCTCAATTCTAAAAGTGCATAACATATAGATTGAGTTTGCATCTTTGTGAGTGTTACACTATCGAACCTCATTCACATTGAATAATAGTGAACAACAATAATACACAAATGTTTAAGCTCTTCTAAATTGAACTCCTCATTCAAGACAATAGACCAACTCGTAAACTCTTCTCACTTAATATCATTAATCCCGTTAATCCTTACTTTAAGTTATACAATTTATCTCAATTTTGACCTTTTATGGGCACTAATAACATCCATAGTACCATAGGTGTGAAACAAGGTTGTCCACTCTCACCTACACTTTTTGGGCTCTATATTGATGAATTAGAGGATCTTATCTCCACAACCTCAGGTAGCATGAATGGTTGTAGCCTCTTTGGGATCTACATTTTTATTTTATTGTTTGCAGATGACATTATTTTTCTTTCACACTCAATTACAAGACTTCAAAATCAGCTTGATGCATTGAGCAATTTTTGTGATAAGAAAGGCCTTGAAGTAAATCTTGCAAAGACAAAAATCATGGCATTCAATACAACCAAGAAAGTAACATCTACAATGAATTTGATGTACAAAGGAAAATAGGTTGAGGTGGTGTACTCTTACACCTACTTGGGTGTGGTTTTCTTTGGACTGCCTTTTAGCTTTGTTCGACAATAGAAGCAAGACTGAGCAAAGGGTATGCAGCTTTGACAACCTTGGAAAGACAATGTTTTTAGCTTCAATTTCAAGATATTTAGACAAAGATTCAACTTTTTCATACATTGGTTACACCAACACTATTATATGGATGTGATGTTTGGGGTCCATATTTGAGATAGAATGATTTCAACCGTATGGAAAGAGTTTTCATTTCTTGTTATCGAAGAATATGTTATGTTTGTGGAGCTTGTTTTCATGTTAGAGTTTGGTACACCTTCCATGTGTTACACTCGGATATTTTTATCGCCGGTGAGCGGGTCAAGGGGGTTCGGGGGTGAAGCCCCTGAAGCAAATTTTCATGGGTGGTTTATTAACCCATGGGTAATGGGTAACCGTTATGGGCTGGTTTTGGGCCCATGGCTTTTCGGTACCCATTGTTTTGTAAAACGCCTCTTCGGCTACCTATTGATGTACTTATATATAGATGGACATACAATAGGATTGATATGAGTGTTTTTGTGAAGGTGAATAGTGTGTGCGAATTCAAGTGCGAATTCAGGGGAGGGTTTGTTGAGCGCAACTCCAAACAAGATCTGGTTATTGTAATTGTGAAGATTGTTGGCTTGTAATAAAATCTGAGCAAGTGTTCTTGGTGGATGTAGCCCACATTGGGTGAACCACGTTAAATATTGTCTTCGTGTTTTGCATATTTCATTTCTATAATTTCTATTCATACTTCTTATTATTGTGATTCTCGAGGAATTATTCTACATTAGATTATATTAATTCCTAACAATTGGTATCGAGCCTGATTTGGTTTGGTTTGAAGTGTTGAATTGCAGGGAAAGTTTTTAGCTTGAGTGGGAGCTATGGCAGATGATGGAATATCAAGGGTTGATAAATTCAATGGGTATAATTTTAGTCTTTGGAAGATGCAGATGGCCGATTACCTTTATTAGAAGGATCTTTATAGTCCGTTGTCTGAGAAGGTGAACAAACCCTCGAGTATGACAAATGCAAAATGGGATTTGTTGGAACGGAAGGCACTTGGAATGATCCATTGTGTGTCTTGCATCTTCGGTATAATTTAATTTTTCAAAGGAAAAGACTACAAAAATCTAATAGATGAATTAGGGAAGTTGTATGAAAAACCCTCTGCCTCTAACAAGATATTTTTAATGAAATTGTTGTTTAATATGAATATGTCTGAGAATAGTTTAGTAGCAGATCATTTAAATGATTTCAATACGGTTGTGAATATGCTAGCTTCGATTACAATAGAATTTGACGAAGAAGTTAGGGCTTTATTAATTATGTGCTTTTACCCGAGAGTTGGAATAGCCTGGTAATGACGGTAAGCAACTTAGTTCCAAATAACTCGAAGTTGAAGTTTGAGGATGTTGTAGGGGTGATTCTAACTGAGGAAATGTGAAGAAAAAGCTCCGAGGAATATTCTACTTCAGGGAATGCTTTGACAGTGGAAACTAGAGGGAAACAAAAGAATAGAGGAAACTGTGGAAAATCGAAAGATCGGGCAAGGTCAAAATCCAAGAGCAAGATTGTATGCTGGAATTGTGGAAAGTTTGGGCATGCAAAGAAGGACTGTTGGGAGCTTCGGGATAAGAAGAAACAACATGAAGAAAACAAGGAGACAAATGTGGCATCGGGTAATGTATGCCAGGATGCTTTGATTCTTTCTTTGCATAATATTATTGAATCTTGGGTTTTAGATTCAGGGGCTTCTTTTCATGCTACTCCACATAGGCATTATTTTGTTGATTATGTTCAAGGGTATTTTGGGCATGTTTTTCTTGGTGATGATGAGCCTTGCAGTATAGTTGGAAAGGTTCTGCATTCAGGTTAAGATGTAGAATGAGAATACATGGCTATTGAAGGATGTTAGAAACATGCCTAGATTAAGGAGAAATTTGATATCGGTGGGGCAATTGGGAAGTGATGGTTGTACTGTGATATTTACAACTGACTCTTGGAAGGTTACCAAGGGTGCTCTTGTGGTGGCAAGAGGTAAGAAGGTTGGAACCTTGTATTTAACCACTGATAGTACTAATGATTATAATCTTGTGGCTTCGGATGCGAGATAAAACATTATGGCACTATAGGCTCGGTCATATGGACATCATAAATAAGAATTTGCCTGGATATACAGAAACATGTTTGGATTTTTGTGAGAACTGCATATATGGGAAACAAAAGTGAGTAAAGTTTCTCAAGGTTGGACCGACGAAGAAAGAGAGTAAGTTAGAGCCGGTACATTGTGATGTGTGGGGCCGACTCACTATCATCTCTTGGGGTTCAAGTTATTATGTTACTTTTATTGATGATGTAACAAGGAAAGTTTGGGTTTATTGTATCGAAACAAATCTGATGTATTTGATACTTTTGTTAAATAGAAAGCCTTGGTAGAGAATGAAACAGTCTTAAGTTAAGATGTCTCAGTCGAGATAATGGAGGGGAGTATTGTAGTAATGAATTTGATGATTATTGTTCTAAGAATGGAATCCACAGGGCAAAAGATAGTTCCAAGAACCCCACGCAGAGAATGGGGTGTCGAAAGGATGAACAAAACAATAATGGAATGTGCTAGAGCATGAGGATACATGCAGGACTGCCTCTTTATTTTTGGGCAGAAGCGGTGAGCACAGCTGTGTACTTGATAAACAGAGGACCCTCAAGTGCTTTGGATGGAGGCATACCTGAGGAGGTTTGGTATGATAAGAAATTCGATTACTCATTTCTTAGAGTCTTTGGATGTGAGATGTTTGTTCATATTGACAAGGATGATAGGACCAAGCTAGAGGCTAAATCAGAAAAATGCACTTTTATTAGTTATGGTGGTGATGACTTTGGATTTAAATGTTGGAGTATTAAGGACAAGAAAATCATTCGGTCTAGGGATGTGGTCTTTAATGAGAAAGTCATGTATAAGCAACAGTTATAGGAAAACAAGGAAGAATCCAAGAAAGAATATGCAGTGGTAGAGGATCTTCCGGATGGGACAGTGACCCATGAATCAGTTCAGGAATCTACGCAACAGAACCCCAAACTCCTACAAAGAGGAGATCTTCTAGGGCAAGAAAAGAACCTGAATGTTTTTCTCCTTCTCTTTATTATTTATTACTCACTGATAGTGGAGAGCCAGAGAGCTTTGATGAAGCAATGCAGGTAGATGCCAGTAAGAAGTGGGAGCAAGCCATGGATGAGGAGCATAAGTCTCTCATGGAGAACCAGACTTGGGATTTGGTGAAGCTACCGAAAGGCAAAAGAGCATTGCAGAACAAGTGGGTGTACAGAGTTAAAGACGAAGAAGGAGGAAAGAAAATATATAATGCCCAATTGGTGGTCAAGGGGTTTGCACAGAAAACAAGGTATAGATTTTGATGAGATTTTTTTCTTCTATAGTAAAAATGACTTCTATTAGAACTGTTCTTGGAATAGTGGTAACAAAAGACTTGAACTTAGAACAGCTTAGATGTAAAGACTACATTTCTCGATGGTGATTTGGAGGAGGAGCTATATATGTAATGCCATGTAAGGATATGAAGTCAAAGGTTAAGAGGAGATGGTGTGCAACCGAAGAAGAGCTTGTATGGCACGAAACAAGCTCCACGTCAATGGTATAAGAAGTTTGATAGCTTCATGATGGAACAAGGTTATATTAGATGTCATTCTGACCATCGCGTGTATACAAAGAAATTTGAGGATGGAAGTTATATTATCCTGTGTTTGTATGTTGATGACATGTTGGTTGTAGGTAAAAACATGTAGGAAATAAAAGTACTCAAGAAACAACTAAGTGAATCCTTTGATATGAAGGATTTGGGGGCAACCAGACAAATCCTTGGTATGAGGATAACTCGGGATAGGAAGGAACTAAGCTGAATTTATCTCAGGAAGAGTACATTAAGAAGGTATTGGATAGGTTTAACATGCATGATGCTAAACCGGTTGGGACTCCTTTGGCAGGCCATTTTAATTTATCAAAGGATCAGTGTCCCAAGACAGAGCAGGAAAGAAACCAGATGTCCAAGGTGCCTTACTATTCAGCGGTTGGCAGTTTGATGTATGCTATGGTATGCACTAGGCCAGATATTGCCCATGTAGTGGGAGTAGTGAGTAGGTTTATGAGTGATCCAGAAAATGAGCATTGGCAGGCAACAAAGTGGATACTTCGGTATTTGAGAGGGACTATGGGTACTGTTTTGTGTTATAGTGGATCAGACACTACTTTGTGTGGATATGTTTACTTAGATATGGCTGGAGATTTAGATAGCAGGAGGAGCACAATAGGTTATGTATTTACTGTAGGTGATACAATAGTGAGCTAGATTTCATGGTTACAGAAGGTTGTGGTCATCAACCACCGAGGCCGAGTATGTTGTTGCTCCAAGCTAAAGCAGGAGATGATTTGGCTACAACAATTGCTCGATGAGTCAGGGGCATAAGCGGAAGTTGAAAGCTATATAGTGATAATCGAGTACTATTCACTTAGCTAAGAACTCGTTTTCCATTCTAGGACAAAGCATATACAATTGAGATATCACTTCATCGACAACTTTGGAGGAAGATAAGTTGAAGTTGCGAAGGTTCATACCGTTAGAATCCTGCAGACATGATGACCAAGGTGGTCACAAGGATAAACTAAAGCTATGTTTGGTTTTGGTTGGCCTTTCGAAATGACAAAAAGGGTTGAGAAGCTTCACGAGTGGAAATCACCTCCAAGTGGGAGATTGTTATGTTTGTGGAGCCTGTTTTCATGTTAGAGTTTGGTACACCTTCCATGTGTTACACTCGGATATTTTTACGGTGGTCCCGCTCGCCGGTGAGCGGGTCAAGGGGGTTCGGGGGTGAAGCCCCCGAAGAAAATTTTCATGGGTGGTTTATTAACCCATGGGTAATGGGTAACCGTTATGGGCTGGTTTTGGGCCCATGGCTTTTCGGTACCCATTGTTTTGTAAAACCGCCTCTTCGACTACCTATTGATGTACTTATATATAGATGGACATACAATAGGATTGATATGAGTGTTTTTGTGAAGGTGAATAGTGTGTGTGAATTCAAGTGCGAATTCGAGAGGGTTTGTTGAGCACAGCTCCAAACAAGATCTGGTTATTGTAATTGTGAAGACTGTTGGCTTATAATAAAATCTGAGCAAGTGTTCTTGGTGGATGTAGCCCACATTGGGTGAACCATATTAAATATTATCTTCATGTTTTGCATATTTCATTTCTGTAATTTCTATTCATACTTCTTATTATTGCGATTCTGAGGAATTATTCCACATTAGATTCTATTAATTCCTAATAGAATATTCAAGTGACAAGAACTGCTTTCTCACTCAATTATTCTTGCAGAGTTTGGGGTATGTCCACTCTTAATGACTTTGATTTTCAATGTTATCACTATTTTGCATAGGTTTCGATGCATGGTAGATTCTTTTGTTAGTCGAATAGATATCCATATTTGGCACTCCAATCTTCTATGCAACTTGTCAAAAAAGGATGCAAATCTTGTTGGTATGCAAGAGTTATGACTCTCCTTCAAAAGTTGAATATTGATATAGAAAGACTTCCTCCTCTTGGGTTTTCCATTAATGCTCCTCAACTCACTAAACATGAGGTTAATAGGGGTATATGAGAAGAACTCACTAAGTCTTATTTGAAAGTTACATGGTTTGCTCCAAAAGAGCCTTTGAAACCAAAACTTCTTCACTATTTTCAATTTTATTCTTGCTTCCATGAAGATCAAAATAAAATTCCTGAATACATGAAGAAGTCATTGCCTTCATGCCTGAGGATCCCTTTAGCTCAATTTTGCATTTTCTCTCACCCGCTTCGGATGGAATCTGATCATAGCCTCCCACAACATGAGCATATATGTTAGTTGTGTTTTCTAGAGCCTGAAAGTGAAGAGCATTTTATATTCAAGTGTCCCATCTACTATGAAATTCATGGAAGATACCATTGTCTTTTTAGAGATTCCAATGGATCTTTAAGGAGCCTCATTCGATATGAAGACCAAAATGTTTAGCTTTGTTTATTCATGAGACACTTCAACTCCAGCAAAAAACACTCAAATTGAAGTCCTCAAATACAAATAATTACAGGCATATCAGTTCTTACTTCCAAATAACTAATTTCAGGAATCTTAAGAGATCTCATACGCAGACAAGTTGGTCCAGATCTGTCAGACAATATACATTCTACTAGTTCCCAGTTCTTCAACCTTATGGTAGTTGATTTGTTTCTTTTTCAATTTTTTTTGGAAATGCTTTTAGCACTCCCTTTATGTATTGGTCTTTGTACTGCCTTTTCTGTCCCATAGGCCATTCTTGACCTTTTGTGAACATTAATATCTAAATTAAATTAAAGTCTCTGGTCACCTGAATTGATATCCATAAATGTTACTGCAATGCTATATTCTAAATCTGTACCATCGCATATAAGTGGACTGTTAAACATTTACTCTATATTTCATCTCGAATGTGATTAATATGGATGTTGGCTGTTACTAGACTTTCCTCTTCAAGGCAATGTCCCTCATCTCAGTCTGCATTTGTTATATGGCCTTTTTTCAAGAGTCGGTGCATAAAGGGCGGACTGTTATAAATATTTATGGACGGTGAACTGTTACAAAACACGCGTAATCGTTAGGCTCTTCCGAACTGTTATATATATTTACGTTATATGGGTTTATTTTTAACAGTCGGTACATAAAAAAACGTTGTACATAAAAAGACAGACTGTTATATATATTTACGTTTATTTATATGTTAAAAAGGAGATGATCAAATGATCGTCCTGCCAACCATTCCATTTATCATGAATTCAGCAACCGCATAATTTCTGTGATCGGTCAAGATCTTTTATCTTTTTGCTTGTTTGTTCTTGTCTGGCTCTAGATATATTTGTTTGCCTCCTTTGATAACCAGATCGGAGATAAGGAGGATATTTATTGTTTGGTCACAAAACAATCTTGTGGGCATGTTTAGGAGGAACATGGGTGAGGTGACAGAAATAAGGAGATGCATACAGTTGTGATCGAAGCACATGGAGGAGCATGCGGCTGGTCAATATATCATTGTGAGATAATGATAGAAAAACAAAGGCTTTCTGGCAATATATATGTGTATGCATCTGTTTCCATTATTGACACGTTGTTGGCAGTCGACATTATTTTTCTTGTCTGCCAAATTCCGGTCTCCAGTACAAAATTAATGTATTCTTTGTCTCTTCTCAGAGGTTAGCCATATAGAATTTTCTCATACTCCAAACCAAAAAAATATATCATTTAATGGTCTCTAAATGCAGGACAGTGACATTGGGCATGTAAGAGAACTGGTACAGTGGGCATAAAAGATAAGCATGCCCAATGTTAACAATTCTGATAAGGCACACTAAACTGGTCTGCTTAATTACTTCATTGTTTCTTTCATTTCTTATAGTATATCATTTAATCATCTTTAAATGCAGGACAGTGACATTGGGCATGTAAGAGAACTGGTACAATGGGCATAAAAGATAATCATGCCCAAGGTCGATAAGAATAACTCCTCTTATAAGTCACATCAAATTCTTTTGTTTGATTAATTCATTCTTCTTTTCATTTCTTATGGTATATTGTAAAAATACTTTAAAATTCAAAATTAATGAGTACCTAAGGTTTATGAGAGTATCACATTCTATATATTACGCTTAGTTTAAACATCACATATGTTTGTAAGGATGACTAGTTAACTAAGCAATGATAAATCTCCCTTAAAAATGGTAAACAACTTATTGGTTGGTTGACTTGTCGACTTGCAAACGTATGTGATGGATAAACTCTTCATGGACCATTAAGTGTCAAGAAGTTCACAAGAATACTTGTCTTCACAATAACACACCACTAATATCAAATTAAGCATTAGGCAAATTGCAAAGTGTCACTGCTAGGATGTCAATAGTTAGTGCCTCTTAATTTTTAAGATTTTCATTAAGTCACTCATTTACAACATGCCAATATTAAAATATTTATCGTGAATAATATACTATTAAATCTTGTAAAGTCAATAATGTGGTAACTTGGTATTTACAATTTGATAGGCATTTCTTATATGGAAAAAATGTACTAGTCATTCCAAATCAATTTTTTAAAAACTAACGTCAAATTCTATACATTATTAATCATGTTACTAATCTAGTAACAATTTGCATTCAAATTTATATGTTTGAATTTATTGATGATACTTTTCTACTTAGAACCATGCAATTTATCTTAATTTGGAGGCATATAAAATATGCTATCAATTTTTCATTTGCTAAGAAATTAAGCTAAATATTTATTAAGTTGTATGGATAAAGTTTTGATTTTCTAATATTTTAGGTGTATATAATTGTGTTTGAATTTCTCATTTAAACAACTCTTACATGAAATAAATCATTTTTATTTTTATAAGATTTCAAAACATAGCAGAAATAAATACTTAAATAATATTTTTCAAATAACAAGTAAGTTTATATATCAAACCGAACCTTACAATGTTTAAATGTAGAGAATTTGAGACACGATCCAAGCTACTATTCCGGATCTAGTTATTCAAACATTGTTCTTCCCACATCTAACTGTCTATAGTGACAAATCTTCCTTTTCGAAGGCTAAGGTTTCGAATAACATTGCATGGAGTGGAGTGCTCGACTATCGAGAGCGCTAGGGTTTCGATGGCAACAACAATGTTTTTGTTTAAGTGTGGATATGGACGTGGATGTTCATCCCTCTCCTAAGAATCTGCCATAACAGGTGACCCACCTCCAACAATGAATGCCTCGACATGCAACAACAATGACCTCCATACATAAGGTAAGGCTTTTGAATTTCATCTTCATGATGAGTTTGCTGAAATTTTTGTGGACATTTCCCAACATATAGTTGTTCTTTTTTTCCTTAAAGGCATTTCTCCCGAGGGTGAGTTTTACAAATGGACACGACAAGTCTGGGAGGAAACTAGAGGGTGGAAAATTGAATCTGTAAGGGGTTAGGTAAAGGATATGTCTATGTTCTCTTTGCCTCATTTGATTTTCCCAGCAGCCCTACAATACAAAACATGGGTTATTTGTGGTCAGGTATGTTTTCTTCAGGGTTGGAAGCTCAAATTTCACCGTGAAGGGCCATCCCGATCACAATACCGCATTTGGATTGAATTCCATTTTCTTAACTTAGTTTTAGAACTTTTCTACATGAGCTTGTAAGTCGGCTTAAACACCGTCCTTTGATGTAAAAGAGATAAAGATAAATTCTTAGGTCTTTGGAACCATCCTAAAGTTTACATTGAAATGTACCTCTCTCAACCGCACCCCACCTCAGTTCAATTATTTGGTCCAAGATTTTCTTAACTTCAACATGTTGTGTATTTAAACAAACCTAATGCATGTTTCTACTGCCATGAAGATGGACACCTAATCCATGATTTCCCCAAACAAAAACTTAGGAAACAAAGGTTGGATGAATTTGATGCTAAGAAGGCTTTGAATCCAGTCTTGATTGCCTAAAACACAATTTGCACCCTTGAGGGACCCTGGTTCTAATACTCTTACGCATAGCCTGAAAATGGCGACACTCTGATTCTATTATATAAAATCTTGAGTAGATGACATCCTCTTTCCGATAAATAAAAGGTGGTTAGCAAGAGAACCAAATCCTCCTCATGAGGTAGAAAATTAACTCAAAATCCTAATTCAAAGGCCTAATATTGATGTTGGGATTCTCACAAGGTGTCTAAAGCCTCAAAGGATGGTAGAGAAAAATATCAATCGGAAAAGATTTGGAAGAACTCCATCTCCCTCCTCTTTACCCAATTATGATTCCAATCACTTTTCTTTCCTTCTTAAAGATCGTGATGAGATTGAGAAACCTCCTTCGATGTTTCCCAATGAAGCTATCTTTATTTTCATGGAATGTTCAGGGGCTCACCCTCCTTGAACAGAAATTCCATGTCAAAGGGTGTTGCAAGAGAACTCATATGAGGTTATCTTCCTTCAAGAGGTTAAAGTTAGTGGTTGTGCTTTATTGTTCAACCTTCATTGCATTCTCAAGCACTTCTCATCTATTTGTACTTCTCATGAGGATGGAAGAGGTGGTGCATCTTTACTTCTCTCCCCCTCCCTTTCTTCTCAAATCATTGTCACATGTGAAGACCCTGAACATAGATGTGTTTGGGCCACTATATGTGTTGGAGAGTGAATCATTGGTTTCTACTCAATCTATGCTCCAAATACCTCAGTGGAACATGTCAATTTATGGAATTGGATGTGTTCAAATCTGCCCCCAACTGAGTGGATTTTAGGAGGTGATTTTAACATGGTTGAAGACAATATTCCCCTCTCACCTTTGAGGAATTCTTAGCTTGGCTTCGTTGTCGTAACTCCCTGGGAGTCTTTGACCCTCTTTTTGGTTGCCCCAATACACGATCAAACAATTGGTTCATGTGGTCCAATAATCAAAGTGGGTATCAAAGGAGGCTTAACAAACTTGACCGGTTCTATGTTAGTACTTTTATTAAATCACTTCTCTCCTTTCCATACGTTTCCACAATCAATGACACGGTTCTCTCTGATCATTTCCCCATCTCTTGCACCTTCAGTTTGGATCCTTCCTCTACTCCCCACACTCATCTTCCCTTCAAACTTAATATTTCCCATCTTTCATCCCCACAATGCATTGCTCATATTTGTATCTTGTCTTTGAGCTGCAGCCCCATCCTAATGCATATACATGTTAGATTCTATGGTGGGAAGCAGAAGTGGCCATAACTGCTAAGTTTCTCTTTGGTTATGGTAAGCTTGTGGCCAAGGAGAGACGAAAAAAATAAAACTAACTCAAACAAAAGGTTAGCCAATAACGTCTTTCTCTTGAGGAGCATCCTCAAAACAACTTGCTTCAATTTTTAGTTACAAAAATGAAGATGATCTTAGAAAGTTTAATTGTTATAGGGGCCAAGGTACAAGAATGTGGGCTCACTTGTTTTGGATTCAACATGGTGACCGCGGCTCTAAATATTTTTTCAAATATCTGCAATATAAACAAAGAGTTGAACACATTCCACATATTATTTCAGATAATGGGGTAGAGTCTCACTCACTTGATGATATCAAAGGAGTTTTTTCCCAACATTATAGTAAGTTATTTTAAGAGGAACATGAACTTGAAGATTCTCGAATCCTTTATCAAGATTGGATCTGCATAAATGCATCCTCTTGCAAGGTAAATCAAGCTACAAGACACATTTTTAGGAAAAAAATTGCTATTACTAATCTTGAAATAATGTTTTGGCCAATGAAGACTAAGAAGGCCCTTGGTTTGGATGGGATTCTGGTTGAAAATTTTCAAGCTCTTTTGCCCACCCTTGCGACGAACCTATTTAATGTCTACAAATAATTGGAGGCCAATAGATCCTTGGGGGTTGTAATGAAATTACTTGTATAAATATGAATATCAACAACAATAGAATACCAAAGAACACAAGATTGTAGATAAACAATAGCAATATGTAAGTATAATAACTTAGCCACTTCGAGGGGGAAACCTCCAAAACATACAATAAGAATCAAATACTCCTTACTATCACCTATACATACCAATCCATGTTATGGCCACCACCAAGGCTGACTTGACTAAACATATGAAAGCATAAATGAATAAAATATGACCAGAAGAGAGATTATGTAAGCCACAAGTCAAAACTACATATCCAATATAAGCTATAGGACTAAGGGCATAACATTCCCCTCCCCTTCAAAGCAACATTGTTCCAAATATTGGGAATCCCTGGATGTTGCTGCACAAATGCTTCATTCTCCCATGATGCATCCTCAATATTCATATTCTTCCACTTGATCAAGTACTTGGTAATGAATTCGGTCCTTAATCTTTTGGTGTGTGACTGAATAATACCTTCAAGTTCCAATACAATCCTTCCTTCCTCGTTTAGTTCAGGAAGCACTGACTTGGTGGAAATGTGTCAAATAACTTTCTTCAAGAAAGAAACATGGAATACTGGATGTATTTTACTTCGAGGGAGCTCTAGCTTATATGCCACACTACCAATTTTATGCAACACTCAATAAGGACCATAGTATTTAGGATCAATCTTATTATCCTTATTTTTTTGTTTCAATGTCAACTTCTTATATGGTTGTAACCATACAAAAACAAATTCACCCTCTACAAAATATCACTCACTATGATGTTGATGAACTTGTTACTTCATGCGGTTTTGTGCCCTTTCCAAATTTTCACTAAGACTAGAGAGTACACGTTAGTGTAGGATATTTACCATGCACATATTTTAAGTACATGGGATTCCTCCACATAGGTGATTCACCATGCTTAGGTGTCCTAGGGTGTCATTATGGGCTTACACGCGTCATAGAGCGTCATAGGAGTTACATTTGACCGGCTATTCCAGAATGTAACTCCCACCTCTTGATGGCTACATTTGTGGGGGAGTTACACACCCCACTACTATATGTACACCTTTCATCTTAAGCAATGGAATGGAATAGAGTATGGGATTTGAGCCATTTTTCCCTTAATGCATGCACATTGCTCTCATGGGTGATTTCTTTCTTCGATCTTGAAGCTACATCATTTTGCGGTTGAGTGCAACATTTTGATGCTCACGAATTCCTTCCAGATCTTTGTCATTCCTCCGACATGGTATCAAAACTATTGAGGATTGGAATCGTGTCGCTCACTTTGGTTTCTTACTACTCATCGCTTCATAGTTTCATGTGCAAGTTCTCAAC
This sequence comes from Taxus wallichiana var. yunnanensis, assembly GCA_018340775.1. NCBI lineage: Eukaryota > Viridiplantae > Streptophyta > Pinopsida > Cupressales > Taxaceae > Taxus > Taxus wallichiana. Next base: position 925,976,919 of record CM031242.1, read on the forward strand.
TTTTCCTTGTGCTCTACTTGATTTATTTCAAGGGGTTCTTGTACTTGGTTTTGTGTGGTTTTGTATGTTGGTACTTCATGCACAAGGTTAGGAAAAATCAGAGTAAAAAAGGGTGTTGGTTTGAGTTGTGCCTCGTTGATAGCTCGTTGCATTGCCCTCACCGCTTCGGTTCACCACTCGCCTGGTCATTTTTTGCATTGGTTGGGCTCGTTTGTTCAACTCGTGCCTTGATTTACCTCAATAGCTCGGGTTTTGGCTTGAACGTGGGTCTATTAGTCTAAACATGGTTGCTTTGGCTATTTTTTGGCTCATGTTCTCCCGAGGACGTCTTGCACTTAGTTTTTCTGGCTTGCACATTCATTTTGGTGGACGTTGCCTTGTATTTAAACGAGGTCGCATTGGCTTGATGGCTTGGTCCATTTTGATTTGCAACCTACTCAGTGTTGACTCTATCTTCCACCTAGTGCTTTGCATGTTTTGCCTTAGTGCTACACTCTCACACCTGTATAGTTTTGGAAACTTGGGTTTCACTCTTGCGTAAATGGTCTTGCCATGGTCTTCAACATTGGACAAGCCCCTTGGTGCTTCAACATGCATTCTAGTGAAGTGTTCGGAGTTGTTTGTTTCTGACCCTGCCTTGACTTGCTATTCTCATGTTAGAGCCTTGAAACCTCCAATGAGTTCATGGTTTTTTGTTTTTCTCTACTGCTTAAGCCGATCGTGGATCTCCTATTTGGCATCCTACAAACTCACCGGTGCATTCCTTGTGTGGTAACCAACTCTGCCTCGACGCACTCCTGCATCCGAAATATTCTATTTAGACCCACGCCGATGGTTTCTTCTCGCCACCTATGCTCCACATCTATGTATAGACATTACGCACGAGCAGTTACACCCTGTCAAGTTGACTTGCATTGCATGCAGTGACCGTTTCAATTCAGCATCAAGTCTGACACCCCAAATCAACAACATTGTCACGTAACCGATCCACCCGTCACTTTTTTGCAGTGCCCACTCAAGCCGGTTACCCTCATCTCGTCTCTTGTCTTTTGGTTTGGCATCTCACACCCACGTGGACTCGGTGCATCCATGCCTTGACACCTCAGTTGGGCCCATCCCTTTTAGAATTGTTTGGTGGTTAAAACAATCTTTTTTTAATGTTTTAAGGAAAAAACATTCCTTTTATGGCATTGTAATAATTTAGGGCCTTTATTTTCTTATATTTAATGTCCTTCATTCGAGTGTCGAAGACAAAGGGTGAGGTCCGGGGGTTGGCAAAGATGCTAATCCCCTTCTCAAGCAAAACAAAGCTTGCCTAAAATTGATGCCATTTCCAATGAGTATGCACATGACACCCTTTTCACTCTATGGTGCCCACTAAAAACAACCCACTTGAGACCCAAGAACAACCTACAATTAGTTAGGAAAATTAGGGATTTTTTTTTGTTAGAAGAGTCTACAACCATGTTACAAGACAACAATTATCATTAACAAGTTCCATATCAATTCTAATCCACTAGAATGTAATTTTCTTTTTAACATATATTAGAGGTCACAAGGTCAAAAATTTAGGGTTAGAAGGTTCAATTAGGTTCAGATGGTAATTCCTCACCATACCCACTCTCTAACAGGCTTAAAGGTTCAACTTATTTTTCTCAAAATTAATGCATTCAAAATTTCCCCAAATAATTTCCATTGGATAGGAAATTTCCTCACCTTTCCAATGATATAAAGAAGTCCTCCTAACTCCTCATAATTTTCAAGTTATGGGTCAGTGGGCCTTGGGTAAAAAGTTTCCCCCAAGAGTGGGCCTGCAGGTCCAAGGAGAAAATTTTCCCAAAGGGTGGGTCTACAGGGCCATGGGAGACTTTTGGAAAAATTTCCCGCGATGGGGTGAAAAACCACCTTTGTTCCCGCGCTTCCGCGGTCTCGTAAGGAACACATAGCGCCTCTTAAGCCATGCGGGGAAAAGTGGGGCGGTGGGAACATTTAAAAAATTTCCCGCACGGGGTGAGAAGCCCACTTTGCGCCCGCACTCCCGTGAGTCTGCAAGGGACACGTGGCATCTCCTAAGCCAATGCGGGAAAAGCGGGGTGATGGGGAGAAAATTTGTTTAATGCCCCGAAGGGCAAAAAGGATCACATTCACCCGCACCTCCGCCGACGCCTCGTGATGCCACGTGGCGCTCTCCCGATTAGCTTGCAGCGGGTCGGGCGGGCGGTGGGGAAAATAAGAAAATTTTCCCAATTTTTTTCTAAAATGCCAAAGGTGAAAAGGAACCCACTCCCCTGCCGAAGCCTTGCGACGCAACGTGGCGCTCTTGATTGGCAGCGGTAGGCGGGAAAATTTGAAAAATTTTCCCAAAATTTTTCTAAAGTGCTAAGTTAAAAAGTGATCCGCCCCTCTACCAACACCTCATGGTGCCACATGGTAGCCTTTGATTGGTTGTGGGACGGTGGAGAAAATTTGGAAAATTTTCCCAAAATTTTTCTGAAGCTCTAAGGGAAAAATTCGGGCTCATGCGGTTTTTTTTTTTTTACGCCAAGTGAAGAAAAACTTTAGAAGGCCATAACTTTTGATAGAGAGCTCGATTTTGGGAAAACGAGGACTTTCTAGAAATCTCTCGACGTCCTCTTTGCACATGATTCATTAGTTTTAAATTTTGATAGAGTTTAAGGGGTCAATTTCACAAAAACGATCTACAGGCTTTTACAAGTGCAAACTGATAAATTTTAACTTATGAGATTTGTTCAATTTGTTCTTGTCCCTCTCTCAACATGTCAAATAGACATGGAGAATTGTTCTTAGGTGGAATTAGGTTAATTTTGTGAGGTAGGTCTATTTTATTGAGTTCCAATTCAAAAGTTTACAATTTTAATAGCAAAACATCAGTGAAAGACTTGAACTCGGTTTTTGCTAGGTTTTGAAAGATTTCTTTTAAGTATTTTTGTCTAGTTGGATTCGTTTAGGGAAAACTACTTCAATTTAATCGTTTAGTTTGTTATTTCATTGTTGCAGGTTTCGATCTGTGTATTTTGGATTAAATAATTTCCAGTTTGAAAATACAAGCCAGGGATCAAATTTTTAAAGGGTTTATTTTCCTTTTCTTCTTCCAAGTATTATAATATCTTCCAATCCTAATATAATACATTTATTTGATTCAATCCAATTATTCAAAAATAAGATAATCTCCGATTTTTGATTTTCACATTTTTCAAAAAGACAAAGTATTACACTTCCTTTACGCGCATTTCTTCCTTTCAAAAGAGAGATTACAACTCACAACTAGATGATTACATTCAATACAACAATACAATTTGAGGAAGGTTATGCAATCCTTTATTTATTCCAAAAGACAACTTTAAAACTTCCTCCTTTTATTCTTTCCAAAATCATATATTATATACAGGGCAGAATAATACATTTTCTTCTAACGTGTTTCACTTTTCCACTTTCCAAACAAATATTTCATAGTGCATGCTAAACATAGATTTCCAATGGAATAATATCATATGGACAAAACAAAACCACATCCATTAATTCAAATGAAACTCTTACAACTTCCTTTCCATTTGATTTCAAAATACAACATACAAAATATGTTTCATTCTTTCACATTCTTTCCAAAAAAAAAAAAGAAAATAGAGTATAACTCTTTTACATTTCAAATTTCAACTTTCATTGTCAATACAAGGTATCCTTCCATTACAATAAATATATGTGTGTATATATATATATATATATATATATATATATATATATATATATATATATCATCCTTTTCAAAGTGGGAAAGGGCTACAATAAGATTTCATTTCACAAGGGATCACAAACTGTCTTTTTTTTTCGCTTGCTCTAGAACAACATGTAGATTTCTCATTCTTCCAAATTGTGATCACAACAAGAATAGGGGAAAGGCAACTCTCTCCACCCAACCAAGACATCCAATGAAGAGGATAATCCATTATTTTTCATTGGCCCCCGAGCCCCAACCATAATGCAATAAAATATGTGATCCAACTCATGGCAACAACAGGCTTCCACAAAACACGCAAGCAACATTTTCACAATAAAACACAGTCCAAAATAGAATGTAGTTTGCAACTATATTACAACATGACAAACAATACTAAGGCTTCATAAAGCAAGCCAAAGGAGCAAGAAACTATGGGGGATGCTGCTTATGCCTCCCAAAAGGGGAAATGGGTGTCACCACTTGAATTACAAACCGTAAAAATATAACATATATCAACACCCCGACATTCCTTATGCCTCCCCAAGTACCCCTTATTCCTCACATTTCCTTATGCCTCCCCAACCTCTTATGGAACCCCATAATGAGTAAAGAAATGCAAGCTATTTCTTTGTAAGGTGGAGCTCAAATCCCAACTCTCTCCACCCTTATACCTCCCTAAAACACACTTGTGCCTCCCATAAAATAAAACCCATAGTATTCTCCTACACCATTCCTAGGCCATCTACCCAACAACCCACAAACATGCCAAAACATTCACATATTAAAATTTTCATAAAAAAAAAAATATTTCAAGAGCCAAGCTCCTACTTCTCCATGATGGAGTTGTTCCAAGTTCCAAAACAACAAGCTTTATCCCAAGGCAAGCAATCCAAAACATCCAAGCACAAGCATGCAACAATCTTCCAAAAACTTCTTCAAAGCAAGAGCTCCAAAACAACAAAAGAATTCTCCAAGAATGAAGTCTCCAAAGTGAAGCAACCCAAAATAAGGCAAGGAGTTCAAATTTTATAGAAGAGGGAAGAGAAGAGGATGAGGTGGATCCATGTAGGATGCCACATCACACATCCTCAACCCCAACCCCCAAAGTCAACTTCATTCTCCAATGCACAATAAATAGGTGGGTGAATAATATGACAGTTTACTTACACACTCAAATCCAACCCACACCCCAAAGGACTGAAATTAAATCATGTAAGAAAAGTGCAATTAAAACCTACAATTTTCCTTCTAAAAAGGCATTATAAAAGTCAAATTTCAACTCTCCAACCATAGGTATGGTTGGTAAATAAATTTAAGAGGTATGGGACAAGTTTAACTTGTCCCACAAGCCTCCAAAATCAGCCTCCAAGGACAAATTCAATTTCCAAGAAGGTGGAGTGTTTCACACTCAAAAATCAGTTCACACATCACTTATATATTACCTACACATTACTTATAACACTTTAAATTATGGCCAACAACTCTATTAATTAATTTCTTATGACATATTTTAATTAATTAACTTAATAATATGATTACTCACAATATTACACACCATTTAATGACTAATGAAAGGGGTAAAAACACCACAAAATAAACACATGCAAACATAAACAAAAGGGACCAAAATAAAAGGAATACATAAAACCCCTTGGTCACAATTAAAGGTGATCCCCCATGAGAATCCCTAACACACACAAACACACATAAAAATACTAGTTGCCATGGTGACCTTGTTGAATTCATCTAGAATTCCAATGTGTTTGGTCTCCAATCCCCTATGTTTGTTGTGATATTTTAACCTAAAAAACACAAATACCTCCTTTGGCCTCGTGGCCATATCAGAACATCCAAGATAATATAAATATAATTCCTAAAATCATTTAAATATATGAATCACAACACATCAAAGCAATCTAACAATATCATTTATAGTTTTATCAACAACTATCTCATCATCCAATAATTTCGATTTCTATGTCTACTCACAATATCCAAATATCACAAGTGCGAACAACATCCATTATATAACCATGTTAAACAATATATCATCACCAACATATAAAATGTCTCTAATAATCATCATGCATCATAACTGAATTAAGTCAACAATAATCCATGATCTAACATCTAACAAAGATACTAAATCAAAACTATAATAATGTCCATAATATAGAAGTATTATCATGATCAATATCAAAAGGGCATCAAAGGGAAGTGGGCACTACATCCCCCTCCCCTAGACTCGACTTCCTCCCGGAAGTCACTAGAAAGAGAGATAGGAACAAATGCAATAGAAAAGGATCACTCCATTATGGGATTGCTTGCTCCCAAAAAAGTGTGGGTCTACAAACTAAGTTTGGTCCAATGCAATTCAACAAGAAGAAGGGAGATTCAAGGGATGAGTTATAAACTTTATGTATTCAAGGCTACAAACACTTAAATCTAGAGAGTAAATTTACGCTATCAACCAATATACCACACATAACAATATAACATGAAGAGGTCTAAAAGAGTCTTAAGAGTAACCACCAAGTAGGGAATAATAAGGAGAATTCCATGAGTTTGAGAATGACCACATAGTTTCCCAAGGAATACAACATACTACATTAATAAAAGTTAAGGTTTCTACTAAGTTTAAGCCATGATTTCAAGGTTCGTTGTCTAGACAAGGCTAGAAAAAATAAACTATGACCAAATTTGCACGAGGAACAAGTCTACTCAAGGTCCCACAATTTGAGGATCACACAGGATGAGGTGAATCAACAAGGACACCTAAATTAACAAAACATTTAAAATCAAGGAACTATTCTAGGAAAGAACTTTTATAACTCGAGAGGGTACAATTAACTTTTCATGGTAATAAAAGCGAAGTCAAGACCACAAGTTTTCCTATAGTCTAATTTTTACACTTTTGTTTTAAGAATAAAAACCATACCAATCAAATCTAAAGAAGTCAATATTTTAGCATATATATATCTCCCTAAGCAACTCACATATCAATACAAGTACCATACATTATAGCACAATGGGATTTATTTATCTTATTTCCTACTCAAGCTCGGAATAACCATAAAGAGAGCAAAAGAAACACCAAGAACCACTCAAGGTCGCTAGGAGAAGAACAAGTAACACGGGGTCTAATTACAATCCAAGGGTGCATCGTATCAAAAGAGAATAACATCATCTTGCACTTTCCATCCTAATGGAAAAGGGGCAACAACAACAAGGTGACCTAAGAAAATATGAAGAAAAGAAGACTTCCCAAAGTTATTTTATATCCTTAACATATGTTGCCTTAAAATTACAATAACTTAGGTCTCCAAGGACAAGACAACACGCAAGGAGGTTGCTTCTCAAACAACAAATAAGTCTCAATCCAAAAGGACCACAACTCACATTCGTTGAGCTATAGGACGATAAGGGTATGATGACCCAAAAATCCCACAAGAAAGGCACATACATCTATGAACAAGAAGTACTAAGCAACTAGAACACATTACTATCCACTAGGTGTTTCACAATTTCAGGTAGGTGACAGAACTACAGGTTCAACTATACATTGCACTCAATACACATAAATCTTACTTATTTTATAACTCAACTAATTAAGTCAAAAGTTGTAGTTTCATTTTTTTCCTAGCACATTCCTTTATGAGTTTTCTTAATTAAAATATTCCTTTTTATTCTGATATCACATGTTTGCGTTATAAGGATCACCACTAAGGTGGCCATGATATCTCGCCATTCTATATAGGCGGACAAACAAAATATTTATTCTACTCCTAGGGGAGGTAGATGGAAAAAGTTTTTCCTTTTCTGTTCTTCTACATGGTTTTTATTCCTTCTATTAATCTACCAAGGTTAAAGCAAGGACCATTTTCTCTTTCTATGTTCCAGTTTATTTGTTAAGCTTCAAGGCCAAATCTCCTCAATTACAATTTTATGATGTTTGGGTGAGTCAATTTGTCAATTAAAAAAATTAATGAGAAGGAACGGTAAACATATCACACTATTACTTTTATGGGAGAGAGAGGTAATTCAACACATCACATTTTTAATTCTAAGGAAACAAGGGACGTTCAACATAGAAAGCACATTATTAATTTGGTAAGAACTAGGAAACAATCAACCAACATGGATCACAACAATATTTCAAGATTTTTCCACTAATTACAAGTATCATAAAACATTCCTAGTGGGTTTCTACAAGTTCTCAAAATAAGTTACAAGGAAGACCCATTAAGGAAGCATAATTACTTTTACTGATCTACTAGGGTTTAACACTATTTGTTGCTTTGGCGAAAACATTTTACTCACCTGATAAGACAAGGAAAAATTTCAAATCTACACCCATATTACCACATGATACCACCAACCAAGAAATCATAATGACAAGGAAATATTTTAACTTTAAGAACACCACATACTCATTAAAAGTATCAAATGTAAGCAGAAAATCAACCATCTTATTCAACATGGCTTTACGACCAAGAGTTATAGTTTCACAAGAGAATCACATTATAAAATACCACCAAGATTAAATTATCAAGGTATAATTACACTATCATCACCAATGTCATGGTCTAAAAGACTCAAAGCATCCATAAGTGCTTCCACGTAATCCAAAATTAATAGGTCATAGAGTATTATTCATAGTAACTACAAAAAATTAAGGGAAGGTAGACTTATTTATAGGTCAAAAGGGAAAAACAAACACAAGTAATTTACACACACAATACTCGAATGGGATTAATTCTAACCATAATTACCCAGATGCATGTAACCCTTAAGTCACTAATTTATATAATGAAATAATAAAATCCTAATAAAACTTAGCATGCCATCGAAAAGAAGCCACTACCAGAAACACACTTTTCCACTAACATCTAATGCTAACCAAAAGCAAACCGATCCCACCATAATTCATCAACCCACAATTAAACACCTCTACTCTGACGAGGTTCAAGCTCTTACCGGATTGTAAGAAAATCACCACCATCGCTAATAGGCTGCCAATTAGAATCACACAACACAACAAACTCTCTTCCTAACAAGGTCGAGTAATGAAAAGGTCACTCTAAGATCCTAGATACACTCAAGGTTTTGTGCATTTAAAAACAAGGCATAACTTTAAGAACCTAAGAAGACATTCAAGACACTAAGGGTGTACCCCCATACGATGAAATGTCACAATACAATAAGCATAGAACCAACTCATCATCATGCAAGAAGGAACCACATAACGTTTAGCTAAATATCCAAGAACATAATGAGCTCCAAGTTACCAATCAAAATAAAATCCAAGAAATGTCTACAATCAAGTAAAGTGGCTAAGTAGCCACATTGCAAAGTTTTAAAATTCTCAAAAACATAAATAACTAAAAGATCCTCAGAGCTTCTCAATCTAATCATAAAATAAGATGCTAGTCTTTGATAAAATAACACAAGATTACGAATGTAAAACATAAAATTTAACACCACATTCACTCCGCAGCCCTTCATGGCCACCAATAGGGGTACTCTACCTCAAGGTCAATTCCAAGGACACATATGCAGGATTGGGTCCAAAACGACACTTAGACTTAATGTCCACTCTCCCATACGGGTAACAAAATGGAAAAACTGACAACTAGACCATATATCCTAACCACTGAAGGAAAGAAGCTCTAAACATCTTCTAATTAACTCTTCCCGACCCCATATCATAATCACTATTGTCCAACCACAAGAATCACACCATATAATTTATCATTTCATCCACTCCAATAAGGAAGGGTCTTAAAAGGGCTTAACACATCATACAATTAAATCAAGATTTAGGACTTGTAAAACAACACATTTTCAAAGGAGAACCAAGTTTCCACTACACTAGAAGTTCACAAAAATAAATTTAATTTAACATTCTTAGTTATCCGGGTTTAGACAAAATGCCACTGAGCAAGTACAACAATTCAAACAACTTATTATTTTATCATTATTTTAATTTTGGTATTTTAAATGAACAGAGTAATGTAATATTTCTTCATACACATTTCTTTTTCAATTTTCAAAAAAGTTTGTTTTCTTAGATTCAAAAGTGTGCTAGGTTTACAGTTCATGTCTCAAGTTTTCTAGTGTGCCCAAGGGTCCAAGCTTTGAACCTCGCTTTGATACCAAGTGTGGTGTTTACTAAAAACAACCCACTTGAGACCCAAGAACAACCTAGGATTAGTTAGGAAAATTATGGAATATTTTTTTTTGTTAAAGAGTCTACAACCAGGTTACAAGACAACAATTGTCATTAACAAGTTCTAGATCAATTCTAATCCACTAGAATGTACTTCTCTTTTGTTAACATATATTAGAGGTCACAAGGTCCAAAATTAGGGTTAGAAGGTTCAATTAGGTTCAGAGGGTAATTCCTCACCATACCCACTCTCTAACAGGATTAAAGGTTCAACTTGATTTTTCTCAAAATTAACGCATTCAAAATTTCCCTAAATAATTCCCATTGGATAGGAAATTTTCTCACCTTTCCAATGATATAAAGAATTCCTCCTAACTCCTCATAATTTTCAAGTTATGGGCAAGCGGGCCTTGGGGTAAAAGTTTTCCCCCAAGAGCGGGCCTGCGGGTGCCCAGGGGAGAAAATTTACCCAAAGGGCAGGTCTGTGGGGCCGTGGGAGACTTTTTGAAAATTTCCCGCGTGGGGATGAAAAACCACCTTTGCACCAGTGCTTCCGTGGGTCCGCAAAGGACATGTGGCACCTCCAAAGTCATGCGGGAAAAGTGGGACGATGGGAACATTTAGAAAATTTCCCGCGCGGGATGAGAATCCCACTTTGCGCCCATGCTCCCACAAGTTTTCAAGGGACATGTGACGTCTCCTAAGCCAATGCGAGAAAATCGGGGTGATGGGGATAAAAAAATTTTAACGCCCCGAAGGACAAAAAGGATCACATTCACTTGCGCCTCCGCCGACGCCTCGTGATGCCACGTGGTAACTCTTGATTGGCCGCGGGTCGGTGGGGAAAATTAGAAAAAAATTTCCAATTTTTTTCTAAAATGCCAAAGGAAAAAAAAAAGGCACCCACTCCTCTTACCAAGCCTCGTGACGCCACGTGGCATCACGATTGGTCAGTGCAAGTGGCGGGAAAAATTTGAAAATTTTTCCTAAAATATTTCTAAAGCGCTAAGTTAAAAGTGATCCGCCCTTCGCCAATACCTCGTGGTGCCACGTGGCAGCCTCTGATTGGCTATGGGGTGGTGGAGAAAATTTGGAAAAATTTTCTAAAAGTTTTCTAAAGCTCCAAGGGAAAAATTCAGGCCCGCGGGCTCGCCAAGGAAAATTTTTCCAATTTTTTTTTACGCCAAGTGAAGAAAAACTTCAGAAGGCCATAACTTTTGATAGAGAGCTCAGTTTTGGGAAAACGAGGACTTTATGGAAATATATCGACATCCTCTTTGCATAGGATTCATTAGTTTTAAATTTTGATAGAGTTTAAGGGGTCAATTTCATGAAAACGATCTGTAGGCTTTTACAGTGCAAATTGGTAAATTTTAACTTATGAGATTTGTTCAATTTGTTCTTGTCCCTCTCTCAACATGTCAAATAGACATGGAGAATTGTTCTTAGGTGGAATTAGGTTAATTTTGTGAGGTAGGTCTATTTGATTGAGTTCTAATTCGAAATTTACAATTTTGACAACAAAACGATTATGAAAGCTTTGAACTCGATTTTGCCAGGTTTTGAAAGATTTCTTATAAGTTTTTTGTCTATTTGGATTCGTTTAGGGAAAAATACTTCAATTTAATTGTTTAGTTTGTTATTTCATTGTTGTAGGTTTGATCTGTGCATTTTGGATTAAATAATTGCCAGTTTGAAAATACAAGACATGGATCAAATTTTTAAAGGGTTTATTTGACCTTTTCTTCTTCCAAGTATTATAATATGTTCCAATCCTAATCTAATACATTTAGTTGATTCAATCCAATTATTAAAAACTAAAATATATCTTTGATTTCTAAATTTCACATTTTTCAAAAGACAAAGAATATTACACTTCCTTTACACGCATTTCTTCCTTTCAAAAGAGAGATTACAACTCACAACTAGATGATTAAATTCAATAAAACAATACAATTTGAGGAAGGTTATGCAATCGTTTATTTATTCCAAGAGACAAATTTACAACTTCCTCCTTTTATTCTTTCCAAAATCCTATATTAAATACAGTCAAAATAATACATTTTCTTCTAACGTTTTCACTTTTCCACTTTCCAAACAAAGATTTCATAGTGCATGCTAAACATAGATTTCCAATGGAATAATATCATATGGACAAGACAAAACCACATCCATTAATTCAAATGAAACTCTTACAACTTCCTTTCCATTCGATTTCAAAATACAACATACAAAATACATTTCATTCTTTCACATTATTTCCGAATAAAAAAAAAAAAGTTATAACTCTTTTACATTTAAATTTCAAATTTCATTGTCAATACAAGGTATCCTTCCATTACAATTAATATACAGATCATCCACTTCAAAGTGGGAAAGGGATACAATAAGATTTCATTTCACAAGGGACTGTCAAACTATCTTTTTTTCTCCTTGCTCCAGAACAACAACATGTAGATTTCTCATTCTTCCAAATTGTGATCACAACAAGAGTAGGGGAAAGGAAACACTCTCCACCCAACCAAGACATCCAATGAAGAGGAGAAGTCATCCTTCTTCATTGGCCCCCGAGCCCCAACCATAATGTAATAAAAGATGTGATCCAACTCATGGCAACAACAGGCTTCCACAAACACACAAGCAACATTTTCACAATAAAACATAGTCCAAAATAGAATATAGTTTACAACTACATTACAATATGACAAAAAATACTAAGGCTTCATCAAGCAAGCCAAAGAAGCAAAAAACTATGGGGGATGCTTTGCTTATGCCTCCCAAAAGGGGAAATGGGTATCACCACCTGAATTATGAAATGCCAAAATATATATATATCAAAACCCTTACATTCGTTATGCCTCTCCAAGTACCCCTTATTCCTCACATTTCCTTATGCCTCCCCAACCTCTTATGGTACCCCATAACGAGTAAAGAAATGCAAGCTATTTCTTTGTAAGGTGGAATCAAAATCCCAACTCCCTCCACCTTTATACCTCCCTAAAACACACTTGTGCCTCCAATAAAATAAACCCCATAGTCTTCTCCTACACCTTTCTAGGCCATCTACCCAATAGCCCACAAACATGCGAAAACATTCACACATTATCATTTTCATAAACAAAAATAAGTATTTAGAGAGCCAAGCTCCTACCTCTCCATGATGGAGTTGTTCCAAGTTCCAAAACAACAAGCTTTAACCCAAGGCAAGCAATCCAAAATAGCCAAGCACAAGCATGCAACAATCTTCCAAAAACTTCTTCAAAGCAAGAGTTCTAAAACAACAAAATAATTCACCTAAGAATGAAGTCTCCAAGGTGAAGCAACCCAAAACAAGGCAAGGAGTTTGAATTTTATAGAAGAGGGAAGAGAAGAGGATGATGTGGATCCATGTAGGATACCACATCACACATCCTCAACCCCAACCCCCAAAGTCAACTTCATTCTCCAATGCACAATAAATAGGTGGGTTAATAATATGACAGTTTACTTACACACTCAAATCCAACCCACACCCCAAAGGACTGAAATTAAATCATGTAAGAAAAGTGCAATTAAAATCTACAATTTGCCTTTTAAAAAGACATTATAAAAGTCAAATTTCAACTCTCCAACCATAGGTATGGTTGGTAAATAAATTTAAGAGGTATTGGAAAAGTTTAAGTTGTTCCACAAGTCTCCAAAATCAGCCTCAAAGGACAAATTCAATTTCTAAGAAGGTGGAGTGTTTCACACTCAAAAATCACTTCACACATCACTTACATATTACTTACACACTACTTACACATTACTTGTAACACTTTAAATTATGGCCAACGAATCTATTAACTACTTTCTTAGGACATATTTTAATTACTTAACTTTACAACATGATTACTCACAATATTACACACCATTTAATGACTAATGAAAGGGGTAAAAACACCACAAAATAAACACATGCAAACATAAACAAAAGGGACCAAAATAAAAGGAATACATAAAACCCCTTGGTCACAATTAAAGGTGATCCCCCATGGGAATACCTAACACACACAAACACACATAAACAAATACTAGTTGCCATGGTGACCTTGTTGAATTCATCTAGAATTCCAATGTGGTTGGTCTCCAATCCCCTATGTTTGTTGTGATATTTTAACTTAAAAACACAAATACCTCCTTTGGCCTCGTGGCCATATTAGAACATCCAAAATAATATAAATATAATTCCCAAAATCATTTAGATATATGAATCACAACAACATCAAAGCAATCTAACAATATCATTTATAGTTTTATCAACAACTATCTCATCATCCAATAATTTCCATTTCTAGGTCTACTCACAATATCCAAATATCAAAGTGCGAACAACATCCATTATATAACCATGTCAAACAATATATCATCATCAACATATAAAATGTCTCTAATAATCATCATGCATCATAACTGAATTAAGTCAACAATAATCCCCGATCTAACATCTAACACCATACTAAGTCAAAACTATAATAATGTCCATAATATAGTCGGTAGTATCATGATCAATATAAAGGTTGTCAAAGGAAGTGGGCACTACACACTCATTTAAGCCACTTTTAAATCAGTTTGCAAAGCTTATTGGCATTTTTCATCGATTGCGGAAATTGTTTTCTTGATATAAATTTTGATTCGCTTGCTCGGTTTTGAGCGTTTCTTTAGTCAAAGTTGCATGATTTTTCACACATTACGTGATGACATTGTTGTTTTTGTAAATGCACTATTTTATAAAGTGCCGCATTCTGGGGGTTCACTAGTACTCTTGGGTTTTCACACGCAAACACATTATCGGCCGAGTCTAACGTCTTGCATTTGTGCACCTTGCACTTTTGCTTCTGCATCATGGAGAGTTCTCTTTCTAGACTTGAGCGTCATAGGATCGCTTTACAGCCCCGCCACTTCTTCTTGGGAGAGGGAACTATTCAGTTTGGCGTGCTTCTTTATGGAACATTACTTCACCTACGAGGGTCTTTCACACTTCTTGCTTGGGCCAGTTCTTGTACCCATTGATCATCATCATCTTAATGACTTTCTCAACACTTACAACCATGTTTTTGGTCACATGATGATGTATGTCTCTCCATCTCTCTGGTTTCACGTGGCAGACTCAGATCCACCCCACCATGTCTGGAGCATCTTTCAGTCCCTCTATGGAGACCCTTCACATATTGCTACCATTGTTGTTGTTACTAATCTAGTTATCTCCTCTATTTATTCGTGTGATGACAGTTCCACTGACACAATCTCATTTGGTTCTGCTTCTATTGACAGGGATTGTGCACCTAGTTTTGATGTTGAGAGTACTACAGAGGACTCTTCTCCTTTTTCTCTCACTATTCTAGAGAGTGTTGACATATCCCACATCTCATCAGATATCAAGCAGTATCCTATTCAGTCTCATACGGTCATCACACCCGCCTCTTTTCCACCTTTAGTGTGTGAGGACCCTTTCACTCCTCTACCTTCATTGGATGACTCATACCTATCTGACATCACTCTTCTGTTTGTTGAGCCCCCTCATTGGGATGAGTATCTGTCTAAACTTAGTTGTCTCTTCGTAGAGTACACTTGTGATATACTACATGTTCCTCATCCATCTACATGTATTTCATAGGAGTTCATCATCTCTGTTGTTGGGAGTTCCCCTTCTGGGACTCTTACCACTTCCACTTTTCAGATACCTTCATTGATCCACCCTTGCTTGTGGATCCATTTTCTGTTGTGGGGGATGTTTTGCTTCCTTCACATCAGTTGGAAATCATTTCTATAGGTGTTCATCCTTCATACTATGACAGATTCGAACTTATGACATTACCTTCGGTTCCTTTGCACTCACTTGCTAGACCTATCTCACACTTTCATGGACCAGACTTAGAGTTCTTCGTGTTTCTACCTTCGATTTCCTTCGTGGAGTGGGTAGACTTCTAACACGTCATTTCTGTCCTTCCTAAGGGAAGGCACATAGTTCGGTGTGGGTGGCTCTTCTTGTGTCTGACACGAGAGGATCTCGTCATCGAAATTCTTCTGGGAGACCTCCTATAGCTTCAGAGTTCAGATCCATCCATGGCATTTTCTGCATTCCTCTCATCTCCCTCTTCTTCTCTCTTCTTCTTCTTTCTGAGAGATTTCCTCTTTGTACATGGGTACCTTTATAGGCTCGTATGTGGCCGGGACCCATCTTTGGCATCTTTCTTAGATTAGACAGTGGACTTGTCTTTCTTTTTGGGGGAGTTTTTCCCACTTTGGTTTTCCTTTTACTCCACTTTTCAAGAGTTTCTTGTATGTGGGTACCTCATCAGGCTTGTTGCCAGGGACCCACTTCTCCTTGTTTTCATCTGTGTCCACCTAATCTATGCTTCGGGGGGTGTTGGTGTAGGATATTTACCATGCACATATTTTAAGTACATGGGATTCCTCCACATAGGTGATTCACCATGCTTAGGTGTCCTAGGGTGTCATTATGGCCTTACATGCGTCATAGGAGTTACATTTGACCGGCTATTCCGGGAATGTAACTCCCACCTCTTGACAACTACATTTGTGGGGGAGTTACACACCCCACTACTATATGTACACCTTTCATCTTAAGCAATGGAATGGAATAGAGTATGGGATTTGAGCCGTTTTTCCTTAATGCATGCACATTGCTCTCATGGGTGATTTCTTGCTTTGATCTTGAAGCTACATCATTTTGTGGTTGAGTGCAACATTTTGATGCTCACGGATTCCCTCTAGATCTTCATCATTCCTCCGATAGTACCTCATGTTAGTGTTAAATGTGATATTTGATTTCTCTCACCTTCGGTTTGACCTTCAAGCTAGAGATGAGTGATGGAGGATGGTACTTGTAAATTTCTAGAAATGAAGACATTTTGGAGGAGGTATGAAATGAAGTATTATACCACTATTCTACAAGTGGAAACCATTACACCCAACATTCTTGTTTATCTGATGTAAAACATTGAAGATATCCCTCCAAAAATTTATTTACAACCTCAGTTTGCTCATCTAATTGAGGATGATAAGATGAACTTTGGGCTAGTTGGGTACCCAAACAAGAGACAAAATCAGTCCAAAAATTACTTGTAAATATTGGATCGCGATCACTTACTATAATTTTGGTCGTGCCATAGAGCTTTTGAATTGTGTCCATAAATGATATAAAAATTGAACTAGCTATGAAAGGATGAGCCATGACAAAAAATGAGCATACTTGGTAAGTCTATCTACCATGACCATGATGACGATTTTCCCTTTTGATTTAGGAAATCTTGTGATGAAATCCATCGATACCTCTTCCCATCTCTCACTAGAAATATACAAGGGTTGGAGGAGACCCGGTGTCTTAATGGTCTTGCTCTTATTACACTGACACACCAAACATTATACCAATTTTTTTGAACATCTCCTTTCAACGCCTCCCAAAATAAATCGTCTTAACTCTATGATATGTTTTCAAGAACCTCAAATGGCCACATAGTTGAGAAGAATGGAGCTCAAAATAACTTTGTTTAAGTGTAGAGTTCTTACACAAATATAACCTATCTTTGTAGCATAATGTATCCCATTTCCATATAAATTGTTACGATATAGTTGGATCTGTCTAGAGATTCTTAATGAGAGTGTGGGTCGATGCATCTTCCTATCATTCTTTCCTTGCTTGATCTACCTAATTTTCCTTTAGTATAGAGATGGCACATAATAATGTTTCTGTGAACTCATCCCTCCTAGATAAAGCATCAACGACTCGAATTTTCCTTAACTTTCTTATAAATAATCTCAAAGTCATACCCCAACATCTTAGTGACCCATTTTTGTTTCTCTTCTAAAGATAGTCATTACTCCAAGAAGTATTTCAAACTATCATGATCAATTTTTACCTTGAAGTTTCTACCCATCAAGTATGGTCTCCATTATTTGATTACATGTAATATTGTCATCATTTCCTTCTCATAGGTTGAATTTAAAAAATTATTTCCTTTTAGTTTCTGACTCTCAAATGTTATGGGATGTCCTTCTTGCATAAGTACAGATCCTATCCCATTTCCTAAAGCATCGAATTAAACTATGAAGGTTTTACATAAATCTAGGGTTTGCAATCTTTGGAGTAGTGCACATTACCACCTTTAATTTTTCAAATGCCCTAGAAGCTTCCTCATTCCACTGAAATGAATCTTTATTCAATAATTTTGTTAGTGGTGTTGCTATACTGCGATAGTTTTTTAAAAATTTGAGCTATTACCATGTGAGACCTAAGAAACCTCGTAAATGATTGAGGGTTCTTGGGACTTCCCATTCCACCATGGCTTGGATCTTGTGAGGGTCCACCTTAACACCTTCATTAGAGACAATATGGCCCAAGTATTCCACTTCATGTACCCCAAAAGAACACTTCAAGGCTTGGCATATAGTTTTGTTTCTCTAGGGCTTCCAATATTATATTGATAGGTCAGTAAATTTTTCTCCCAAGATTTGTTGTAGATGAGGATATCATCAAAAATACCAAGACAAACTTCCGTAGAATGGTCTAAATACTTTGAATTCATGAAACTATGAAATTTGTATGGTGCATTGGTAAGACCAAAAGGAATCACTAGGAATTCATAATGCCCTTGATGAGATCTAAAGGTTATCTTATAAATATCTTCTTCCTTTACTCTAATTTAATGATAACTAAAACACAAATCTAGTTTTGTAAAATAAAATCCTCCATGTAACTCATCTAATAAATCATAAATGACAGGAATAGGAAACTTATCTTTGATATTGTACTTGTTGAGATATTTGTAGTTTGGAAACATGTGCCATCTTCCATCCTTGCGATGAACCATCACCACTAGAGAAGAATAAGCACTTTGACTATGATGAATAATACCCATTTCCAACATTTCCTCCACCATCTTTTTGATCTCACTCTTTTGCACATATGGGTATCTATAAGGCATGATGTTGGGGGGTTGGCTTCCTAGAATTAACTAAATGACATGATCATGATCTATTTCAAGAGGCAATCCTCTAGGATCCTCGAAGACAATTGCATGTTGATCAATAACCTTCAAAGATCAGGATGCACTATCATCGTTGGTGGTTGAACTTCCATGGAGAATAGTCATGCTACAAATCATTTAGCCCCATTTTTAAGAATCTTTTACATTTTGTGAGAACTAATCACCTGAGAATTTATTTCCTTTAGTCCTCAAATTCCAAACTATTTACCCTCGAATGAAAGAACATGAGCGATTCCTCAGTAAATTTAGCTCTACTGGTGCCCAAAGTTATGAGCCATTGAACACCTAAGATAATATCAGCTCTTCCCACGGGAATAAAAACATCATAGATTACAATGTGTAGTCACCCAACATAAGTTTGATTTTATGGCATTTACCTAAACATTGGTCTGTGTCACCATCTTAAACCATTACTTGAAATTCGGTGTCTTTGGGTAGATAAAACAATTTTGAATTCTTTGTGAGCTTATGATTGATGAAATTATGTGTTCTTCCTGAATCAATCAATATTGTCACCTTCTTATTCTTAAGATAACCCAAAACCTAAAGGGTTTGTGGAGTGTTGATACCGATAGAGCATAACAATATTTAGTGGGATGGGGATCTTGATTCTTCCTCTAATTTTTCCACTTGCTTGCTTAATGTTTCCTCATATTCCTCCTCATCATCGGTCCCTTCAATGTAAAAATATTTTTCTCAGCACATTTACGACTTGGTCCATATTTACTATCACGTTTAAAACATAAACCTTTTGCTCTTTTTTCTTCAATTTGTTGAGGTGTCACAAACTAGATGAGTGTACGATGGCGGCGGTGATACGATCTTTTATGTTAGTGAAGGTTTTCCTTCTATTGGATTTTTTTTTCCTTTTCCCTACACGCCATGATAATAGAATCATAAAACATGAGTGGATTAAACATGCGCACCTCATGCTCAATGTGGTCCTTAAGACCCCCAAGAAATGGCCATTCATATACTCTTATGTATTATCCTCTACACCTAAGGAAAGATTTTGGAATTGACGGACATACTCCTTTATTGAACCTATTTGTCGTAAATTTTTAATCGGGTGAAGTAATTCTCGACACACTAGAACTATAGTGTAATTGAAGCTCTCTAGTGAAAATTGTCCATGTGACACTTAGAACATTCTTCTTCCTTTGATCACATAACCAACGATACCAGATGAATTGGTCGTTCTAGGTATAAGGATGCCACGGTCACCTTTTGTTCGGATGGGATCTGATGAAGATCAAATAAATTCTCTATTTGGGTAATCCAATTGAGTGGATCCTTTCCATCAAATTTACACATTTCCACTTTTGGAATAATTCACTGCCATTGGTGAGGAGATCCACCCGAATGTGTAAAGGATCCTCTATGATTGGAGTGATTTGGACCTATGTGAGTATTGCTAGAGGAAACCTTATGACTAGAATTGGGATTTGTTTGCGAAAGAGTGAGCAACAAATCTTTCTTCATTGATTGAAAAATATGTTTTAATTTTACCCTTAAGGCTACGTTTCGGATGAAGAAGATCATTATCAAGGTCATCCTTTCTCACCATATTATTTACCCTTTATTGAAGTTGGATGACTACCTAAGATACTCCCAAACCGCAATATTCCAAATCCATATTTTCCTTATTGTGGGTCATTCCTAGAGTTGCTTGACCTTTACCTTGGATTCAAGTTGATCTATCAATCATGATGTAGGGTTTGGGATTCGGGGTGTATTGAATAGGGAAAAATTTAGGGTTTGGGGTTTCACAAATTAATTGGCCAAACAGAGAGAAAGCATAAAGAAGAAACCCTAGCTAATTTTTGTAAATCTTTCCGAAAATATAAGAAAATTATAAAAAATCCTAAAATTTCACCCTAGGTACCAAAATCATGAAAAAACATAAAACCGCTATAAATTTTGCAAAACAAGTCTAAAATGTTTGAAATTTTGAAAAGAGCTTACTTGATTGATTTCTCCATACCAAAAAAAATTGCAGAAAAATTCACTACCAATTTTGAGATATAGCAGATCCTTCATAATTAGGGTTTGATGCGGTGTTGGCCGAGATTAGACTCGATACCACTTGTAATAAAATTTCTTGTATAAATCTAAAGATCAACAATACTTTAGAACACCAAATAACACAAGATTGTAGATAAATGATATCAATATTCAAGTATAATAACTTATCCATTTTGAGAACGAAACCTCCAAACCATATAATAAGACTCAAATACTCAATATGATGATCAAATGCTCCTTACTATCACCTATATATACCAATCCTATGCTATGGCCACCACCAAATCCGACCTACTAAACATATGAAAGCATAAATGAATAACATATGACAAGAAGAGAGATTATGTAAGCCATAAGTCTACACTTTGCATATCTAATATAAGCTATAAGACTACGGGTGTAACAAGAGATATCACTAACCATAACTTGATCAAGATTATTCCTAAATTTGGTAACAAGAATCAAATATGTGGCTGACACCCCATCACTCTTCTGAATGTATCTTACAAAATCATTGCAAAGGATATTGCTATGAAATTTAAAGTGATTGCCCAAGATATTGTTCACCCAAAGAAAACTGGTTTTTTACAAGGCATGTATATTTTGGATAATCTTCTTTATGCGTTGGAAACTGCCCAATGGGCTGAAGATTCACATCAAGATGCACTATTGGTAAAACTTGATTTTGACAAAGTGTATGACCGGATACGATGGTGATTTATCCTCAAAATTCTTGAGTGGTTGGGATTCGGTCCCCACTTCAAACAACGTATTCAAATGCTCTTTATTGAAGCATGTGCTCAAGTCATGGTTAATGACAGCCTCACAATGTCCTTTGACCTTCAACATTCAATTTGGCAGGGTTTCCCCCTTGCCTTGTTCTTGTATGTGGTGGTTGTTGATGCTCTTGGTTATATGCTCCTACGAGCTCATCATCAAGGAGACCTTAAAGGAATTACTCTTCCTCAGGGATCTTATGCTCTTAACTCTCATTTTGTTGATGACTCTCTCCTCTTTCTGTAAAATGAGGAACAAGATATTTTAATGCTCAGGCAATACTTGATATTTATTGTGACATATCTGGTTCCAAGCTGTGCAACCATAAAACAAAGGTGATATTCATTAAAAATGACCTGAATCTATCTTGGATTCCCCCAACTTGGAACATCCTCCCACATGGGAAGATTACTCATTATTTGGGTATTCCATTTGGTATACATCTCTCTCCTCGAGATATGTGGGACTGGGTGCTCACTAAAATTCAGAAAAAGGTTGAAAATTGGTCATGTAAATTTCTCTCCCTTGCTGCCAAGTTGTTGGTCATTAATCATTTTTTTGGCCAATCATGCTTACTACTCCTCTTATTGGTTCCCTTCCAAATCTACTTATGGAAAGCTCATGCAACTTGTTCAAATCTTTCTTTTAAACAATAATAATGGAAAGAAAGGGATGCCATCAATCTCTTAGGAACTCTACACTCACCCTAAATTTGTAGGTGAAATTGGAATTATTCATCCAATTTAACAAGGGAAATTCCTTACTACGAAATGGGTGGTGAGAGAAACTCAAGGCATTGAGCCTTGGAAGATCCTTGTGAGGTAACAAATCTTGAAAGCTTCCTAGACTCTTACCTCATGGTTTTTTAAATATTTCTAGCTTTCTTCCTCTTGACATAATTGGATAGATTGGTAGGTGATGGCTTCATTTCTTTAATGGTGTCATCAATCCCTTCAAGCATGGATTAAGTATTCCCTCATCCAATCTTTGGTGGAATTGAATTATTCATTTCAATGACCTTCCTCTTGCTTTGTTTAACCTGAATTCAAAGAAAAATCCTTTGCAAAGAAAGACATCAATACGATTAAGGACATTTCCGATAAGAACACTCGAAATCGACTCTCTAGGTAATTTCTATGAAATTTTTTTAAACTGCCCATCAAACTTAAATATGCTTACTCTTCAATTTTATAGTTGATCCCATCTGAGGTTCTTCTTAAAATCACAAACAATCCTTCAACCCCTTAGAAGGATTGGCACTGGCCAAACCTTGCTGCCATCAACACAACCATACCATGGATTTTGTATCAGCTAATTCAACAATCGTTGCCACTTGGTGAATCTCTTAATAACAAGTGGTTTATGTCCTTATTTGACTCTCAGTGGTAGAGAATGGCTTACATCATTTGGCAATCCCCTGCTAAGGCTAAATGTCAACTTTTGGGATGGTATATTCTATATATGACGATTCTAGCTCACCTCACTTTAGCCAAGTTGGGTCTTGCTATAGGAGATTGCACCTTTTGTTAAACCCTTGAAAGTATTCCCCACCTCTTCTGGCACTACCCATATGTTGCTCAACTTTGGACTTCCCTCCGATCTGCTCTTCCTGAAATTTTACTTATTAATTTCAATAAAAAAATTGCCTTACTTGGAATTTCTTCCCCCTCGATCCCCACTACCATCTAGAATACTTGTCGGTTGAATATCCTCTTCCATATTTGGAAATATTAATGTCAACAACTATACGTTGGGAATGGCTCCACTTTATTTATTCAAAAAAATCATATTTCTTCTTCTTTGTGGTTTCATTTTATCCATTCAACCTTAAGAACCATGAGGAACGTGTTGCACTTCGAAGATACAAGATCGCCTTCGAATTCTTATGTGAAACAATACTCTCAGACAATGTTCTTAGTTTATTTATATTTTTTTGTTCACAATTTGGTTTCATTGGGGCCTTTCTTGCTATAATCAAGTTAGTTTTGTTGTTGTAACTATTTTTATTAATAGAAGCATTCTCAATTTTTAAAAAAACATTTAAATGTAGAAGATCTAACTTTGGTACTTGTTAAGGAATTAATCTTTACAAAACAATTCATTTAAAAGAATTTTTCATAGATTATATTTTATATAGTTTTCTCACTTTAATATATTAATTATATACATGATATCTTTTATATAATTGTTATACAAATTAGATAATGCCATCAAGATTTCAATTAACATAATCTAAATAAAAATTAGAATTTTTAAGTTTTATTTTTAAATTCAAAATTTTGAATTATATTAAATTTTATCTTTTAAAGTTGCATAAATGAAAGATATTTGTAAAATTGAACAAGAATTTGAATTGTATTTTGTGTTGAATAATTTCTACCTATTTTGTTGCATTTATATATAAATATGTATTTCATACTTAGAAGTTATCTACTTATCTACACCACTTTGAAACAGTTTATTAATATGTTTAGCTTTAAAACCCATACAAGTATTGTAATTTTTGTTATTGTTTGCCTTAACCATGATGTAGACGACGTAGATCCATAAAACAAATTTATATATAAGACAAAGTAAATTTTTGAAATAAAATTCTTCATGTAGTCATCAATTATTTTATATTCAATGTCTAGACACGAAGCTCTTCCTATTTAAAAAAAAACAATTTGAGTTTAAAAAAAATACATAGAAAACTAATAATGTGTTTGAGTTATAATGCAATTTTAGGTTCTAAATTTTCAATGGAAAAACTATGCTCATAATGATTAAAGATAGCTCTACTCTATATTGAATTCCTTATTAATGGCACTAGGTCCAACATGGAGAAATTCCCGAAATCTCGGGGATTCTCTGTGGGCTTGTGTCTCTCTATGTGATATGTGGAATTGGTTTTGAATAAATTTCAAAAAAATATTGATTGTCAGGGATCAAATTTTCTATCTTTTTTTGGTAGGATTGAAGGTGCTAACAAAGTCTTAATTGTAACACATGTATATTATTCCTCATGTTGGTTACCCTCTAAATTATGTTAAAATCATTTAACCAAACTTATCAAAATGTTCATATTGGCTAAATTGGATGGAAGCAAAGGCTTGCACAATATCCCTTGGAATCGATGCATCCAACCCAAAGATAACGAAGGCCTCGAGCCATGGATCCATGGTTGCGAAATAAATTTTTAGTTTCTAAATGGATAATTTGTTTTCTTGAAAGATATGAACTATGCAAAATTATTATTTTCTAGAGGATATCTAGTGCTATCTGTAAAGGTCAATGGAAAGAAATGTATACGAATGAAAATTACTACTAGTTAAATACTTCAAGATATCAACCTTTGTTCCACTTAATAACATTTTGATAGCTTGGCAAGAAGTCTCTAGAATATTGAAATGGAATAATAACTCTCTTCTACACAGAATTTGCTTCCCACTTCATCCATTTGATGGAATAAACATGTTCAAATCAATGGGTTTCCCCTTTAAGCTTCACTCTCGTTTGAAAGGAAAACACTTAAATTTAAATAAAGGTTTGTGATGACACCCTAAAATTTACAAAGAAAATTGCATGACTAAACAAGGAAAGATAACACCATTTCCATCCATCTAGCCAAGGTTCTAAGTCTAGGAATGTAACATTAAGATAGAAGCTTAAAAGAATGCTTAACTAGTATGAAAACAATACAAAATCTAACTAAACGTGCCTACTAATATGCTTGAATTATCTAACATGGGCCTAAATAGACCTAAGAGGGCAATCAAATGGTTAGAGTTGCTACTCCAAACAAGGTGAAATGGCCTCTCCCAATGACTACTTGGTCATTTTGGATATCCATCTACTAACCCCATTGAAGGTTTTAAGCAATGATTGAACATGGCTATATTTTATATTTATTATATGAGATGCAAATCAAAGCATGGTGTCAAATATAGAGGAATGATGTACACCATTTTTACAGTTTTCCTTTTGGAAGAAACTTGTATTTTGGTGCGTGTGGGACTAAAAGCCCCAAATTATATTAGATTTTTAATCATGATTAGTCCTTGTTAGTCACAATTAGTGAATTAAAAAGTGATGAAGAGGTGTGAAGCCTTAATCAACCACTTAGGGTCAACTAGGAGGCTATGATAAGCTTTTAAAGCTTGCTAAGATGTTGTGGAGGTGAATGGGGTGATTTTGAGTGGTTAGAAGAGGGGTTTGAGTCAATACTAGGGTATATTGACTAAAACAAGGGCAAAATAGGCTTAATTAGCTAATAAACGCTAATTTTCTGTTTTAAAGAGGATTTTGACTTACAATTCTCCGTAAAGTGGCATCCTGAATGCGAAAGGGGTTACACAAACAAAAAGCATTGTTAATTGGCTAAAGTGGTACGAAACATTATTTAATTAGAAAAGATCAGTAATTATAATGGAATTGCAAGAATGAGAGTGATTTGCGTGCATTTTGGCAATAAGATTGCAAAAATAGAATT
The DNA here is from genome assembly GCA_018340775.1 of Taxus wallichiana var. yunnanensis. Taxonomy (NCBI): domain Eukaryota; kingdom Viridiplantae; phylum Streptophyta; class Pinopsida; order Cupressales; family Taxaceae; genus Taxus; species Taxus wallichiana. The sequence continues at coordinate 926,003,126 of CM031242.1, forward strand.
TAGGTGTCTACATTTGCCCCTGTTTGAGGTGAAGTTAGTGACTTCACTTCAAACATAGTAGACAAGCGTAAAATAGGTAAATTTTTGAAGAAAAATTAGCAGGATGAAGGATGCCCCTCGAGTGTCAATGGGGTGATTGAAGAAGTCAATCGATGATTGAAATGGATAGAAGAAAATAGGTCAGAACGGGCGTGAAACCCTTAGGTATTGAGAAGGAATAAGGATAGGGATAAACGTGGTTGTTTATTGCCCAGGTGAGTTTTTAGGAGAAAAATTAGTAATGGTAATAAATGATAATGGAGAAGAAATGATTAATGGAGAAATATAGGACAAGTCCAACCTTTGCATCCAACCTTTCCATAAGCAACCGGTTTATATCATTTTCCCCTAGGTCTACATCATCGACCTTTATTTAAAATAAACAAAAGTGTAAGATAACATGAAAAGCTAAATTACTAACAATTTTTTACTACTTAAAATACGTAACTCCGGTATAATACAAAATGCAATGCAATACAAGAAAGTAAAATGATAGTTAGCTCCATGCAACATACAAAATGCAATGCAATATGAGAAATTAAACTAGCTAACCTAACAAAGAAACTAGTACAATCACATGTACTCAAACAAACAATGTTTAAGATAGTTGCACCAATGTTTTTGTTATCAAGTTGTAGTTCCCAAATGTTTGTGTTGTAACGACAAGGGTTAAAAATGATGCCCCAAACAATAACACATGCAAGGGAAAAATAGAGGACATAAGTAGTCCTATGGAAAAACCTTCATGCACTACGACATAGTCTTTGAAACTCACAGTTACACATGAGTACTGACATAGTATGCAGCCAAGATTTTGTTAATAGAGGTAGATCATGATGATCCGCAAGTCGTTTGAGACTAGAACAAGCAAGAACCATAGAAATACGATTTTGTAAAACATATTTCAACATTCAAGGATGATGCAATTGACACAGGCTTTAGCTGCGTACATGTTGTTTACCAATTTTTGTAAAAAAAAATTACAATTTTTTAATAGATTTTTAGCAATTTTATTAATTTTTTATTTTCAATTTCTTTTAAACAATTTTGGATGTTATATGATCTGTATCACCTTGTTATATTATGAGATAGCTTTAGCTGATATCATACTTGTATGTTTGATGAGATACCTTTGAGCAACATGTTTATATTTTTGATATTGGTGTGGGGGATAGATTTGTGATCATGCGCAACCCCTCTTGCCCCATTGGTGATACAATATTTGATGATTAGCTTTTAGTATACATGCGTGATGTAGACTTAGCATATTTTTTATTTATGTAGGTTATTATTTATCCTTTTATTTATTTATTAGGATAATTTTTACACTTGTGTTAGCCCTACACTTGCTGGGTTAGCTTGCTTAGGTGTACTAGTTGTGTGGAGTTAGCTTATTAGTTTTGTTGAGTTAGTTTATCAGTTATGTGGAGTTAGCTTACTAGTCTTTTGGAGTTAACTTAACTACTAGTATCAGTTAGTGGGAGTTATTCACCACTGATTTAGGTAGTAGTTGCACTTCCCTCCTCTTATATGTACATATTTCTTATTAAATAATTTAAGTCATTGTATTGTAATGTATTAAGCATTATGGATTATGATGGATTTCCATATATGGTATTTTAGCTCTTCTGTTTTGCAAATCTAATGTGGTGTGCTATTATCATCTGAGATCGCGGCTTGGAACAATCTTCTTATCATTACTTTCATGGTATCAGAGCAATAGATAATGTAGAAATCCATCTGTAATTTTTTCTTTGCAAGCAAGGGTTTATATTTTCATGTATTTGGAATTCATTAGCAATTTTATGCAACATGAATTTTTATAAAAAAGGAGTGTGGAATTGGATTTGGAAGTTGCCAAAACCCTAGAATTGACTGTAAACTCAACCATGTTTTGAGACAGTCAAATCTTGGTGCATGCTTTTATCCATTGGATACAAGCGTGTACTTTCCAGATGCATTCTTTTACCCTCTGGATATTTCAGTTTTGGATGTAGTCTTTTATCCACTTGAATGTAGATATGTACCCTCTGGGTGCATTATTTTATCCATTGGATATAAGCGTGTACCTTCCGGATGCATTCTTTTACCCTCTAGATATTTCGGTTTTGGATGCAATCTTTTATCCACTAGACACAAATATGTACCCTTTGGGTGCATTCTTTTATCCATTGGATATAAGTGTGTACCTTCCGGATGCATTCTTTTACCCTCTGGATATTTCTATTTTGGATGCAATATTTTATCCACTGGACGCAGATCTGTACCCTCTGGGTGCATTCTTTTATCCATTGGATATTGACATGTACCCTCTGGATGCAATGATTTACCCTTTGGACATTTTAGGTTTTGGGCGCAAGATTTTATCCTTTGGTCGCAAGCATGTATCGTGTGGATGCACTCTTTTACCCTTTGGACATTTCGGTGTCATGTGTACCTTTAAAAAAAAAGATCAACATTAAAATATTATTTTAATAGCAAAACCTTCTAGAGCTCATAAATTTTGATATGTAGCTCGGATTAAGGTGATCGTTTTTTGAAATTGTGTATTTTTTCGATATCTACACATTGGTGAAATTTTTATACACATATTTCAAATTTAAAATGTACTTTAGCTCATTGTAATGTTTACACACACTCAATTATAAAGTACTAAATTTGGGAGGGTGTTGTAATCACTTGTGGATGCAATTTTGGTTGAGCCCGATGTCCTCAACTTTTGGGTGTTGCATTCTTGTATCTATGGGTGTATGCATTTATATCTCTCTTTTTGTTGAGATATTCTAGATCTGTATTTTCGACACTTTATTTTTGGCATGTTGATAGTCTCTCTTGTGGGGGAGCTATTCTGGTGAAGCCCAGTGTTAGTTTGTCAGTGTTTGAGTAGTTGATTTTGACAACTCATACAGATCTGTGGTGTCACTCTACCCATTCAATAGTATGGGAGGGTATGGTGTTGATACTGATTCTTTAGGTTTTGTGTCCTTGCCTTGTTACGTGTTGATATTGCTTCTTCGGGTTTCATGTCCTTGCCTTATTACCTTGGCTTTTCTTGGATCATGACACTCCTATTTATTTGGATCTTGTGTCCTTGCCTTGTTGCCTTGGTTGTTCTTGGATCATGGCACACCTATTTATGTCATTGATCAAATTATGTTTGGTGTTTTTTTACACTTTTGACATCACTCCATTGACAGTATCCTTATATGGAGCTATTCTGGTGAAGCCCAGTGTTAGTTGTTTTTGAGTTCTATGATCGAGTAGTGGATTCAGACCATAGTGCGCACCACACTTCTTCAACATTGTACAAGTTTTTGGAGCTGATATTATGAGGATATTTTGCAGTGATATTTTACTCTCTGTACTTTTTTATTACTGGTTTTGGGTACCTAGTGGTGTCTATTTTTCCCAGTTGTTGTATGTGGGTACTTCATCAGGCCTTGTTGCTGGGACCCACCTTATTTTTCGCTCACCTAAGCTATGCTTACGAGAGGGTATTAGTGTAGGTTATTATTTATCCTTTTATTTATTTATTAGGATAATTCTTACACTTGTGTTGGCCCTACACTTTTTGGGTTAGCTTGCTTAGGTGTACTAGTTGTGTGGAGTTAGCTTACTAGTTCTGTTGAGTTAGTTTCTCAGTTATGTGGAGTTAGCTTACTAGTCTTTTGGAGTTAACTTAACTACCATTATAAGTTAGTGGCAGTTATTCACCACTAATTTATGTAGTAGTTGCACTTCCCTCCTCCTATATGTACATATTTCTTATTGAATAATTTAAGGCATTGTATTGTAATGTATTGAGCATTATGGATTATGATGGATTTCCATATATGGTATTTTAGCTCTTCTTTTTTTCAAATCTAATGTGGTGTACTATTATCATCTGAGATCGTGGCTTGTAATAATCTTCTTATCGTTCCTTTCATTTTTGATATATGATGTATAGATGTGATGGATATGTGTGATATGATGACGAAATTATAACACAATGTACGGTAAAAATAACAAGCACAAGTTTAAACAAATCTAATAAAAGCAATACATTTATTTACAAGTATGCCATACAAAATGGACTCAATGCAATACACTACAGACTAAAGTGATATTCAATCTAAGTAAGCAAGTGAATCCAATTCAAATCATACAGTATGAAAAATTAATGCAATCAAGACCATACAGACCAACAACTAAAAGTAAGCGAACCACTACTTTGTTTTTGTGGGACAATTTTGGGACGTTTTTATTGTTTTTGATTTTATTTCTAAGACAATTTTCTATTATTTTGGAGTTTTCTAAGAAACATATTTGAATGTTTTGATTTTCCAAAGGACATATCTATATGTTTTTGGGATTTTCAAAATTTATATGAATGTTTTTGACGTTTTATCAACAGTTTTCCAAACCAAACGTGCAAGGAAATAAATAAACGTTGATGCCCCTAGCATTAGATGGGATGCACAAGGGCAAAATGCCATGTGGTATATGCTTTAGAAGTGACACTTTGTGAATATGTTCCCAACATGAGATGGGTTAATTCAATGTTAACTTCTCTGCACTCAAAAGGTTAGATTAGCTGGATCAGGGCAAAGAAGGATAGGCTCACAAGGGGCTTAGACGAAGGTAAAGATTAACTTAGGGAAAAGTTGTCGTACTCCTTAAACCTAGACTTCTTGTGAACAACGACCCTCCTTGGTGCTTTGAAGCCAATTTTCACCAAAGGACTTGTCCAAAGTGCCACCATTGTGTGGTTTTCACTATTGGATGTACCTATTTATTTATCTTTATCTTTTTTTGTTTTTAAATTTTTTTGTTTTACTTTTCTTGGTATTTTGTAGAGACCCCATACTTAAGCATAGAAGTGCTTAAGATGCATTGCGTTCATGGGTTCTCGAAGCTCTTGACCATCTAAATAAGTCATCTTATATGTACCTGAACCAAACTTAGTAACCACAATGTATAGTCCTAGCCACTTGGGCTCAAATTTCCCTTTCTTTTCCAGATCTTTATTAGTGTTCTTCGATTCTCCTTCGACACCATGTATCCTACCTCGAACTGCAAGGTATGAAATTCTTGTTGTAGCTCTATTGTACTTGATCGTGATACACTTTTAGGTGATTAACGGTGTGAAGGCATTTCTTGTCCAATAGTTCCAACTCTGCCATTCGGGATACTCTATTGTCCTCTTCATTTAAGTAATCCCTTAGCTCGATATGTAAACAAGGGATCTCGATCTCTAAAAGCAAGATGGCTTCTGAACCGAATATTAAATAATATGGAGTTGCACGTGTAGGGGTGCAGATAGAAGATCTAAATTCCCAGAGGGTCGGGTGAATTTGTAGATGCTAGTTACGACCTATGGTATTCACCATTTTCTCCATAATACGAATTAAGGTTTTGTTGGAAACTTTGGTCTACCCATTACCTTAAGGGTAATAAGGGGTTGAAAACTTAAGGGAAATTTGAAAGCGTTTGTAGAGTGCTTTCACATTTTTATTTTTGAACAACTTACCATTATCAGTGATAATGGAAGAAGGGATACCATATCTGCAGATGATATGATTCATTATAAACTTTGAAATTTGGGGACCTTCTGTATAAGTAAGAGGAACTACCTCCACTGTTTTGTAAAGTACTCAGTGGCCATTATAATGAACTTATGGCCATCCGAGGATACAAGGTTAAGTTTCCCTATTAGATTGAGACCCCACTTTGAGAATGGCTAGGGTGTTGTGATTGGTTGCAAGGATTGTGCTTGGCGCATGTATCAAATTTCCATACTTTTGACAATCCACACACTTCTTTACATGTTAACAACAGTCATGCTCCATGGTAGGCCAATAGTAACCTACTCTGAGTATCTTATTTGTAAGGACAATCCCATTAGTATGAGCTCCAAAAATTCCCTCGTGCACCTCCTTGATTGCTTGGATAGATTTGTCAGAATTTAAGCAAAGACACAACGATTCCCGTCATAGCCTCGATGGAAGAGGGTGCCCCCAAGTAGGGTATAGCGGGCTATATGCTGGATGAGGTTGCACTTTTCAGCATGGGAAATGTTCATAGGGAAGGTTCCATCATGGAGATAATTAAATATTTCAGCATACCATGGTGAAAAGGGACCAACAACTTCACACACTAAACAAGAGTCTGGTATGTTGTATGTCGTTGTTCTTAGATTTTCAACAAAGAATGGCATATCATTTCTCTTTGGTGGAATTATCAACATAGATCCTACCAGTATCCATGGCATCTTCTACTCTATTATGAGCTCTTGGTATTTTCTCAAATGTTATCTAGCTCAAATAATTCTTTCAAGGAATCGACCATTCTTTTATATGGAAGTAACTTTTCATCTTTAACTTTATATTCATTTGTGACCTGTTTGATAATAAGCATTGAATCAACAATGCATTTTACTTGTCTGATATCCCATTTGATGGCCAACTTCATTCTTGCAATGAGAGCTTCATATTCTGCTATATTGTTTGTGCAAGGGAATCCAATTCGAAATGCCTATGGAATCAAGTCTCTGTGGGAGTGATTAGCACAACTCTGTACACTGAACCATGAAAGGTAAAAGAGCCATCGAAGTACATTTTCCAAACTGTAGATTCTTTGAGGTACATAATGGATGCATCTGATAGTTCCAGACTCAAGGGTTCAGTAAATGGTAGCAGATCTTTTGTCAGTTGATCTACTAACACTTGTCCTTTTACTAACTTTTGATGAATGTATTCAATGTCAAACTCACTTAATAATATGATCCAATTAGCCATCTTTCCGGTTAGTGCTGGTTTGGACAATAAATACTTCAAAGGGCCGACCTTTGAAATAAGATTTATTTTATTGTTAAGCATATAGTGACGTAGCTTATGGAAAGAAAACACCATGGATAGGTAAGCTTTCTCGATTTGTGGATAATTTATTTCATAGGCTACCAATGTCCTGCTCAAATAGTATATAACTTTTTCTCTCTATTCTTTGTCATATTGGGCCAACAATGCTCCAATTGTAAAATGTGTGGTAGAGATATAAAGTAACAAGGGTTCTCCTACTATGGGTGGCATGAGAATAGGGGGTTGGCCAAGTATACTTTTAGAAAAGCAAATATTTCTTGTTGTTCTGGTCCCTAGTTGACGTTAACATCCTTCTTAATAATATGTGTAAATGTATGACACTTGTCTACTAGCTGTGAAATAAACCTTATGATTACCTGAATTTTCCCATGTAAGCTACGCAACTATTTGATATTCTTAGGGGGAGGCATTTATGTGATAGTCATGACATTTGCAGGGTTCAATTTTATTCCTTTCTATGACACAATGAATCCTAGTAATTTCCCAGATAGCACACCGAAGACACACTTCTATTAGTTAAGTAGGACTTTGTAATCCCTTATACGTTGAAAGATACGCCGTAATTTTTTGGGTGTTCCTCATGGGCTCTGTATTTAGCCAGTATATCATCTACGTAATCTTCCATGATGTCACTTATCATATCGTGAAAGATTACAATTATCCCCCTTTCTTTATGTAGCTCCTACATTTTTAAGGACGAAATGCATGACTTGGTAACAAAACGTCCCCCATGGGGTTGTGAAATTCGTCTTGTGCTGATATTCTTCTGTAATATTTATTTGATTGTAACTTGAGAATCCATCCATGAGTGAAAGAATCTCATAGCCTGTTGTAGAATCGAAAATCATGTCGATGTTTAGAAGAGGAAAATCATCCTTAGGAAAAGCTTTGTTTATATCCCTAAAATCCGTACACACTCTAATACCAACTGGCTTCTTTTGAACCGGGACCACATTGGAGATCCACTCTAAGTAGTTGATAGGCCTGATAAAGCCTACTTCTAGTAACCTTTCTAGCTCTGCCTTTACCAGTAAGGTGACGTGAGGATGCATCTTTCAGAGCTTTTGTTTGATGGGCTTGACATCTAGGTGTACCACAAGATTGTGCACCACTAGTGTAGGATCAAGTCATGACATGTCAGCATAAGACCAAGCGAATATGTTTGCATACTCTCTTAAGAGTCATGTGAATGTTTTTATTCTTTGGCTGAGAGGGAAGCTCCCAACTTAACTATCTGCGGCAGTTCCTCCGTGTTGATATTAACATCTATTGTATCTTCCACTAATAACTTTGATTCATCCCCCATGCATGTAGGATCAGGAGGGAGATTGAGATCCTCCTCTATCACAGGTGGCTCAGGAAGTTCTTCATCTTGAAGTGGGTACATTATATTTTCCATAGGTTGTTCTACATTGTTTTTCCATAAGCGCCTCAAAGAGGTTTTCGCTATAGGACTTCCCCTTTTATTTCCACAAGGATTTTCTTTGGAACTTTTTCCCTTGCTCAATTTTTACTTAAATTCCCGCACAACTCTACTTCCTCTCCAAAGTATGCACATGCATTAAGATGAATGGAGAACCCCTTCTTGTGATCATTTCTTGGAATGTTGTCTCTAATTCCCAAGAACTCACCAATGGCCTCATCATTCTAAAACACATCAATAGGTACATGTTGTTGTTGATCCCAATTCATGAGTGATGGGTAGGTGAGGGTTAATGGCTGAGTTATAGGGGATATGGTGGGTATAATAAGGGTTATAGTAAGGATAGCCATATTGGTGAATAGGTTCGTAGAGGCAAGGTCTTCGTAAATACTACATTGGGAATCTTTTCGCTTCCATTTCATTTCGGACAAACTATCCTCACTCTCAGAAGAAGCATACTCATCATTTGAAGAGTGAGACTCATATAAATGGATTCCTATACCTAATTTACCTACTATACGCCAAGGTATTACAAGAGATTCTAATGGGCCTTGTTCTTAGCGGCCACAACCATGTCCTATATATCCCATGACAAACATTATTTGAATAGGAATGGGATATTTAGGTGATTTATAACATGTAGCCATGTCATCATCATCTGGACGGAATAAAATTTCTGTAAGAAACCTTTCATATTCTAGCAAGCCGCTAGGAGTAAAATTCTTGAAAGGAAAGCCTCTCTTGCTCTCTGAACTTTGAAACATGGCCTACCATGTGCTTGGGCTGATAGCGGACATTGTGAACCATTAGGGCTTGTTGTAGATCATACTCTCCACAACCGCTTGGTTTGACCTTCATCTCCCATGTAGACAAAGGAGTTTCTGAGGTGGAAGCACCATTGTCATTGATAGACAGGGTATCTAGATCCACTCGTGAAGCAAGGTCCACTAAATGAATAGTAATAATGATCTCCATAGATGGACACTCATAGATTGTAGGGAAAATCCTGACAATGCTCTACAATGAGAAAAATGTTGAGGGTCCCCCTATATGGTGAGTGTCTATCCCTCATATTGAAACTTTAAACATTGATGATACATTGATGGCATGGCCTGCATGGCATGAATCCATGGGTGACTAAACAAGATATTGTAAGGGAGTTCTAGGTCCAAGACATGGAACTTTGTATCATGTGTTATGGGACCCACTTCTAATGAGAAAGTGATCATTCCGTTGATTGTCGTTATTCATTGTCATATGTCTTAATGGTGATGACCTTTGTTTCCAAATCAAATTCTATGCAACCTAGTTGGTAGACTAGTTTGAGAGTACATATGTTAAGACCTGATCTCGCCATCCACAAGCACTCTCTTAACCTTCTTACGTTTGATGATAACCTCAATATGCAATGGTAGGTTATGTGAAGGATATTTAACTAAGGATTTTGTAGTGATGAAGGTTATGTGTTCCAAAGGAACAAGTTGTGCTACCATGGCTTGTAAATGTGTTGGGTCAACATCAATAGATACTCCTGATCCCTGTAAGGTTTTGTAAATTATATCCTTATGGATGCTTAGAGATCTTTAGAAGGTCTAAGATGGAAATCTTAGTTGTAGTTTTTACAGTTAATCTAACACATCATAGTTACTCTCTTGAGGAAGAGGGGGAGTAGGTTCAAAATTTATAACAAGGCGAGCCCACAATTTTTCCACAACGTACTCTCTTGTCTTAATTCTAATTGTATTGATTTTCTCAATGAGTGGGTCAACACAACCTATCAAGGCATCAAAATAGTCTTTGTTTAACATATAGTTAGCATTTTTATTTTGAGATGATTATCCTTGATCCAGATTTTCCTTTCTTTGTGATTGGGAAAAGGCTCTTTGAAGATCCCTAAGTTTGCATTTGGAGATTTTGCAACGATAGCGAAGTCTACTTCAATATCACCGTTGTCGACTAGGTCTTGAATATAATTTTTAATCTTAAACAATTGTCATATTTTTGACCCCTTATGTGGTGGAACCCACAGAATTAATTCTCCTAAACCGTGATGGTTTGGGTATATCATCCTCGTAGGGTTACGTTTGTGGTACTTAACCATGTTAACAACCTCCAACTGTTTTAGTATAGACGATATGGATTCAGATAGAGGAGTAAAAGTGTGGCGTTTATACTCGATAGGTGGATTACCCTTTTCAAGTTTCAAAGGTGTGTGATTTTACATGGATTGTACCCATTTAGAGTCTACTATCCCATCACTAACGACATTTTTATTTTTATTAGGAAAAAAACTTTGTTTTATCGTTAGATTTAGAATCGTTGTGTTTGCGGGAGAAAGGTTTTAGAGTCCCCCTAGCTAACAATGCCTTTTCAATTTGACTCCCTTTTTCTATTACCTCTTCAAACGTGTTACCACAATGAATTTGCAAGTGGAATGTAATGTTTGGATGGAGGTTGGGAACAAATATGCCTATCAACTGCTTTTTGGGTAGGGAGCAAGGAAAGTGACTAGCTAACCCTCTCCATCTTTGTAAAAACACAATGAAGTTTTCATTGTTTCATTGTTTGGCATTGCAAAGATCTAACATGGTAACGTCGTTTTCTATATTGAAAGAGAAGTGTCATATAAAACTCTCTGCTAGTTCTGGCCATGTTGATATGGATCCCTTAGGGATATGCACAAACCATTCTAGCATCTTTTCTCCTAAAATTCATGGAAATAAGTGCATAAGATAATTTTCATTGAATTCCACCTCTTGACATGCCATATAGAAGTCCTTTATATGATCACGAGGGTCACATTTTCCCTTATATTTATCAAATTTTGGAAAATCAAAATGTCTTGGGAAAGGTACCTACAACATGGCTTTGTCAAATGGGTAAGGACATAACTCGTTGAACCGATACTTCTTGTTATTGCTACCGGTTTGGCCCTCTTGTAACGCTTGAAGGGCATTCTTCATTGTTGACCACTCTTGATTAAAAAGTGGATCTTATGTGGGTGGCGGCGTAGGTCTATACAAAGGGTTAAGCCTAGGTGTATTCCCACCCCAATTTTTTGCAAGAATCTCTTCATAAGGATCTCTTTGTGCCTCCCCTTAAGGAGTGTTTATTGGGAATTCATAAAACAAAGCTTTAGCTTTTTCCTTTCGTATAGTTTGCTTCACAATTTTTGGTTATTATTTTTGTATATGCGAAGAAAAACTTACCAATTGATGAGTGAGGGCTTGGACTGTTGTTCTAACGTAACCTATTTAATAGGTATTTCATGATGATATTTGTTAGAAGGAGGTTATGCATGATGAACATGTTCTTCATGGTCTTCGCAACGAATTTTAGTAGGAGGCAAACGATAGTCTCCATCGTTTTTAAATGGAATCTCCTCATTATTCTACGATCCAGTAGATGCATGACACTGGATTTAGAATTTTGTTAAGAGTGCGACGAGGAGAGTCTACTTATTATTCTCCCCAAACCATTCGACGATAAGAGAAGGGTCTATTGTGGAGGTAATTTGGTTCCTAGTTCCACAACCCGCATTATAACTTCATGTTTGTTATGAAAAATGTAGTTATCAAAATGGGTAGAATGAAGCTCTACATCTGCGTGAGGAGACTCCTCCTCTTCACCAATATGGTCAATAATGAGATTATCCTCGAAAGAGGGTTTTCACCTCCAAATATATTGGCTTCTAAATTTTGTGACCCCATTCTCTTAGTAGGAATTACTTAGAATACAAGGTATAACACGAAATAAATTTCCACTAAGGTTTATTAACAAGGGACCCTCACAAATTTGTACAGCAGTAATGACACTAATTTTACAACACAAGGTGACTATAGAATAGCCATAAAAATGATATATCAAAGAAAATGTATGAACTAAAGAACAACGAACAAGCTACCATAGCAAGGTAATATATGACACAAGTTTTCCTTATAATAATACAATGATGTGCAACGCTCAAAATTTAGCTACATCAAATAGTTTATTCTCTAAGATTTCATCTAAAAGGTTTGAAACCAAATAGTGAGAACAAAATATCACTAGTTAGGTCAATTTTGTAACAAACAAGACCTAAATGATAAGAGAATGTTGACGTGATATTCTAACAAGATATACTAAAAACTAGTTACTAAACACTAAAAAAGTCCAAGTCTCGTAAGATGGACAATAACAATGTGAGCATCATAACAACACTATTTGGACATGTGAACCAAGATTTCGGGAAAGAAAGATTTCTAGTGTCAAAATTATGTTATCGTGGTGCTAAAATGATCTCATGACGCTCAAAATTTAGCTACATCAAATAGTTTATTCTCTAAGATTTCATCTAGATAGGTTTGAAACCAAATAGTGAGAACACAATATCACCAGTTAGGTCAAGTTTGTAACAAACAAGACCTAACTGATAAGAGAATGTTGACATGATATTCTAACAAGATATACTAAAAACTAGTTTCTAAACACTAAAAAGTCCAAGTCTCGTAAGATGGACAATAACAATGTGAGCATCATAACAACACTATTTGGACATGTGAACCAAGATTTCGGGAAAGCAAGATTTCTAGTGTCAAAATGATGTTATCGTGGTGCTAACAATTTATCCTCAACACTCACAAAACTCAAGATAAAGTTGGGATGTAAAAACTATGTCTAAATATAACAAGAAACTGCATGCGTAGCGAAACAACGTAGCTCTACAATATAGAGATTTAGGCCTAATTTCACAATGGAAACAAGACATAAATATCTCAATTGTATGGCTACAATGTGGGTAATGTAACAACTCAAAAGAAGACAAGGATGAAATCACCTAACTATGATGATAATAAGTCTCAAATATGGGTTTTGAGATAAGGGGGCCTACTAGATCGTGAGTATGTACCATGCACACTTTCAACACTTGCACTCCGGCATTGCAACCTAGTTGTGCAAGTAGAATAAAAAAGTGGTGGATACATGATATCTAGCAGTATCCGTATATGTTGTTTCATTTTTTCCAAAAATGGGCAAGAAGAAAACAAGGGTGTAGACCAAGTGGTGTTGAAATAAACTTGGTGTTATTTTGCCAGAGTTTTTCCTTGTCTTATGAAAAGTGAAAAACTAGGACAAAAATGACATGAAGTAGATTCTTTCCCTTGTTCAAAAAATAAGATTTGGAATCTAACAATTTTTTCACTTTGTGAGAGCTCTCAAGTATACTATCTAAGAAAAACAATGGCTCCAAGATGGCAATCTTCCTAGGTGGTTCTCTCTCTAGGTGTCACAAGATATCTAGAGCGAGCTCAATTTACCCAAAAAGTCACACTAACTAATTTGGGAGTATCTCAGATTTACTTTACCCCCTTCAATATAATGAGCACCGAAGTGCATTCAGTTATACTTTCACTGGGTCGCAATATAGATATCTTTGACGCTAATCTCACCAAGGCATACTAGACAAGTCGGTAGTGTGGAGCACTTTCCTATTTCGTTCACAAGGTTCCCTCTTGCGTGAACTACTTTAGGGTTCCTAGGACCACCCCCATTGTTGTAGCTTAAGGCTTATGCCAAATGGGTTATGTCCTAGTTGAGCGGATGAGCCGTAGCTCTTAACCAAAACCTGCAAGCATAATGTGATAATTATGGTGTATTTTTTTATCTTTTAAACTTAATGTGGTCTTTGTCGTACTCCTTTTGGCAACCTACAATCACATGTGTAGTTAGAAAAAAAGTTTGGGTCCTCCTTTCTTTGACTAGCATTAGGTTCTTCACAAAATGGTTATTAGTTTCAAAATAAATTCACAATATCATAAGAAAATAACCATGAAAAATGCTTGTAAATCAACTAACATCAAATTTTACAAAAACAAGGTTTATACCCAATTCATCCAAGTGATTTTTAATGAAAAGACTAAAATTACATTTGATTCCTAAGATCACACTAGGTGCAAGGAAGAGAATACACAAATTCTAGCCTTGGTTATTTAGCAAGTGAAAAAACATTTAAACTAAAAGATGATTAACAAAGTTTCCTACTTACTCTAATGATAGCAAAAGAAGGTTTAAGAGTTTTTTTGATTCTCTAGATCAAACGAAGTGCAAGAAAAGAGTATACACACCTTAACCCAAACTCATACAAAGCATGGAAACAAGATTAATTTCTTCAAACCCTAAGTGATTTTATAAGAAAAATTACTCTAAATCTATGAAATTAACAAAAATGGCATCTAAAAACCTTTGAAGAGTAACAAAAATCTTAAAAGTGAAAAATGGAAACTTTGAGTTTGTAGGAAAAATTTATGCAGACACACCCGCACACCCCAATGTCCAATGTGTGTGTGCATGTTTCAACGCTTGCATGCCTCTTTCAATGCTTGTGTTCCTCGTTGTAAATAAGAATGTCACTAAAAAAATGAGTTAACATGTGCGCTTCTAGAGAAGCGGGTGTGCGCCTATTTCAACGCTTTCACTCCACGTCGACGTGAGTGATCCCCTTGTAAAAATAACTGTCATCGAAAAAAATGAGTTAATGTGTGCGCTTCTAGAGAAGCAAGTGTGTGCCTGTTTCAATGCCCGCGCACACCCTTGTCGATGTATGTGCTCTGTTTCAACGCCCGCACTCCTGGTTCAACGCTTACTCGCCCCTTCACTGAAAGTGGTCAAAATTCAAGTTTTGACAAGAATTTCTTCAAAAAGGTCAAATCTTTGGTATTTTTTTGACAATTTTGATAGGGCTTCGCCTCCTTAAATCCTGCAAGGAACATAAAAACACAACTTCTACCACTAATCTAGTTGAAACAACTTTCAAAAATGGAAATTAATCTATAAAACTTTGAAAATTACTCTAAAACTTTGAAATTAATCTAAAAAGCTTGAGAAACTAATCTAAAAAGCTTGAAAGTAATCTAGAAAGCTTGAAAGAAAATTGGAAATAATGAAATTAATCTAGGAAACTTGAAACTAATCTATAAACTCGAAATGAAAAACTTTGAAACTAAGTTAAAAAGCATTAAAAAGTGAAAGCGAGATGGGGTATTATCCCACCGGGCATGCCAAATGATGACACCTTTAACTTTACAAAGCAAATTGCATGACTAAACAAGGAAAGCTAACACCATTTCCATCCATCTAGCCAAGGTTCTAAGTCTAGGAATGTAACATTAAGATAGAAGCTTAAAAGAATGCTTAACTCATACGAAAACAATACAAAATCTAACTAAACATGCCTAATAATATGCTTGAATTACCTAACATGGGCCTAAATATACCTAATAGGGCAATCAAATGGTCATCGTTGCTACTCCAAACAAGGTGAAATGGCCTCTCCGAATGACTACTTGGTCATTTTGGATATCCATCTACTAACCCCATTGAAAGCTTTAAGCAATGATTGAACTTAGCTATATATCATATTTATTATATAAGATGGAAATCAAAACATGGTGTCAAATATAAAGGAATGATGTACACCCTTTTTATAGTTTTCCTTTTGGGAGAAACTTGTATTTTGGTGCATGTGGGACTAAAAGCCCCAGATTAGATTAGATTTTCTAATTATGATTAGGCCTTGCTAATCACAATTAGTGAATTACCAAGTGATTAAGAGGTATGAAGCCTTAATCAACCGCTTAGGGTCAACTAGGAGGCTAGGATAAACTTTTGAAGCTTGTTGAGATGTTGTGGAGGTGAATGGGATGATTTTGAGTGGTTGGAAGAGGGGTTTGAGTCAATACTAGGGTATATTGACCAAAACAAGGGCAAAATAGGCTTAATTAGCTAATAAACGCTAATTATTTGTTTTGAAGAGGATTTTGACTTACGATTCACCGTAAAGTGGCATCTTGAATGCGAAAGGGGTTACACAATCAACAAAGTGTTGTTAATTGGCTAAAGTGGTAAGAAACGTTAGTTAATTAGCAAAAATCACTAATTATAATGGAATTGGTAAGAATGAGAGTGATTTGTGTGCATTTTGGCAATAAGATTGCAAAAGTAGAATTTAGGTGTCTACAGTTTGTACTAATTCATTGATATTTGACATTTTTCTTGTGGCATGAAACATTGACATCTTCTAAAAGGGATTTTTCATGTACATGCCAATGAAAAATACTCTTCGATGAAATTAAATACAACTTGTGCACAATTCTTTACAAGTCAAAATGTCCCTCTTGTTAAATGTAACTTTGTGAAGGATTGGTGATGGCCCGACGACAAGAATTTTGATTGCTTCTTGTTGAATTACATGTGTGTATCAAAACATTATTCATAGGTTGCATGCGCTTAGAACAAAGGCTTGACTTGAAGTGGGGATGCAAATTAAAGAAGGTGAATGACAATGCCTTGGAGTTGTCATTCGAGGTCTAAAGCAGACATCATCGCTAAGATCAATGTGTGGAAATTTCTCTTCCATAAGCTTTTAATTGGAGATAACTTATGGTTTCTAGCAACTAACTCGTAATAACGCTTGATTTACAATTACCTAGAGAATTCTATTCACACCTTTTGGAGATGTAAGTTTACCAAAAACATTTGGGTTATTGTTGATATAATCTACATATCGCTTTGAAAAAACCCCTTTCTTGAAAACAAGTTGTGTTGGGCCTTAATATCTCTCACAATGTGATCGTTGAATGTTTTAGACAACGGGTTATTAGTCACTTGTCAAAAAATAGGAGTACCTCTGATTTCAATTGCACTTGTACTCTATTTAAAGTGGTAAAGCAAATTTATCTTGCAAGTGCATAACATTTTTTTGTCATTGCTAAAAGAACTTATGTTTAATGATGATTTGACTTGGCAAATAGAGAGGATTAAAGACCAACTAGAAAAGCTTGAGGATGAGTAATAAGAATGGAATTATAATGACATTTTATTCATATGTATGTCAGTATTCTACTTCTTATTATAAAGTTTGATGCTAAACTTCTAAAAATTTAAATTAAAAAAACAAAACTTTTTCTTAAATTTAATTGGGTGAGGGATTTTTCTCAAGGGACACAATAAATTAAAAAAAATTAATACACCTCTGCTGTTTCCTTAAAAACCCTTACAAATTTGTTGTAGCTTCTTTGATTTTAGCTTTTATGATTTTTTGTAATCCAGACAAGAAACACTACAGTTTCTTTTAGTTTAATTTAGAAAAAACACTGATAAATTTTATTTCTGGATTGATTTCTCTTACCACAAATGTTGTAATGTTTATCTCATTCGCAACAAAATAAATCCAAAGAAATTTGCAGAGATGAAAATATTTGTAAGGGACGATGGAACCCTGGTTTGTATTTTCTCAGCATCAGGAAATGGTAGAGCGTCTATACCTTATTTTTGGGCCATACATACTTACAATTCATTTTTATTATAACAGTTTATTATGGAGCAACGAACAGGTGAGCCCGCCACAGCCTTTTGAGTCTCCATCTTCATTTCATTCGGCTCGTGTGAATGGCTACGGATCATCCCAAAGCTACTACAGAGGAGTTCATCCAGACAATTCGAAAAGTTGCAGAAATCGCTTTCTGATGCTCGATACTAAGGATATCTTGCAAGAGTTACATAAATAATAATAATAATAATAATAACGGTGAATTTTTAGGATCATAGCTACTAATCACAATAGTAAAAGATGGTTATGTTTTGGAATGATAACTATATATTTGGATGTCTCTTTTAGTTTTGCAATCCTGAATTATATCTCTTTTAGTTTTGCCAAGGGACACAGATAGTAAGTGCCATATAGTTATTAGCAACTAACAATCGCATGTGTACAATGCAACGTGAACGCTAAAAGGTGTAAGTTATTTGTTTTAGAGGGATAGTTATGTCGTTTTTTAGTTGATGTTGATAAGGGGTGTGATTGATTTTGGTTGTGTAGAAATATAGATGAACCACTTCATTTAAATAGCACAAACATGAGGTCTAACCTTTAAAATAATTCAATATGAAAAAAGTGATATAATTTACAAAGCTTTGGATGGATACAAGAGTGCAAGACAAATAATCCTAAGCCTAGCACATAGTCGTAAATTAGTGACAACCCTTTGAATTCAAGTATAGCTTAAAATCAAAGGAAAACACCATACCCTCGTGAATCAATGTTTCTAAATAACATTCAGACAAAACTAACCCTGTGATGTATCTGAACCCTTTTAATATTATAAAACCACATACTTGTCTACATCGATAAAGTCGAAAGTAGTGCCCAGGAGGTGTGTTGGTTATACAATGACCTCAAAACTTACCTTATGTTGAAAGTGAAACACCTATCTAAACACCAAAAATTGCATCCATTAAAATAGACTTTCATGGAAAATAATGAAATTCCTATAGAGATTGCAGTAGGTTTATGAACAAATTCTCAGCTACTAGACATATGATCAATTTGTTCACTACACTTTGGTTTATACTTGTTTGTAAGCGTACTAGTTTAGTTGTAAGAGTACTGGAGTATGTATTCCTCCATTCAATCCCAAGCAGAAAGGAAAAGACAATCAAAACAAAAAAATCATTTCTTCATCTTCCTTCATATTTATCTTTACATCAAAATCATGTATTTATTATCTTTGCAAAACAACAAAAACAACATTTCTCATCGGGGTGGGAAGGAAAATAATGTGAAGTTAGCCGCACAAAAAAAAATGCTGCATAAAGTATGGAATGAAAGTGTAACTTAAAATAATAATGTGAAAAAGGAATGTCTAAATTGTGTGTATAACACTATTACAACACACAACTCAATATGGGACGTGCAATACTCTTTTGGTACCCATCGACAACATTCATAGCTTTCTATCCCTACTAGCAATCGCACATGAGGTGTGTGATGTTAACGCCGAAAGAGAAATAATGGTGAGGGGAAATGGAAATTGAAGCAAACAATAAAGCACCAAGTATCAATTAAATTTGTGGACGGCAAGTAAAGACGAACCAGGTGGATGGAATGATTTTTTGTAAACAAAGTCAATGATAGAGCTAACAACAAAATTAACATAAAATGTTTTAAACAAAAATTTGCGCAAAGCAAAAATTTTGGTTGACGAAAAGAATCAAATTATTATGAGTTAGTTTTCTCAAGTACTACCGAGTAAATGATCTGGCAACAGGAGAGTAAAGGGGTTTCAACAATCGAAGCTTGAGGTTGTCCAAATCGTCATCAATTTCTATCATTATCGTAGGTGCTAGGAAAATACATGATTTCTTTGTTTTCTGGTTTGGTTTTCTTCTTTATATCATTCTGATGATTTTACTCCTCCTTTTTGCTTGCCTTCTTCTCTACATTGCACCATACAGTTTGGGCCTCCATGGATGGATTTTTTTGTGGTCACCATGGATCCCAAAAATATGAGTACATTCTGAAGTCCATGTTTGACAACTACCGAAAAGGAGTTTATTATATATCTATCTTCGACTTTCATTAGGGAGACGGTATCGTGAGCACAGACGGGCCAGAGGGGGAGCACGTCGTAAAGAGCATGAGCTCCATTCTGCACTCCCTTGCCTTTAAACTCACATCACTCTTGGCCACCACCCCTCCATTAACGACACATTGCTTATGCAGCTTGCAGACACCTTTCAAACCGCTTCACCACTCCACCTCAAACATCTTCTTCTTTACTCTTTCTTCAATTGTGCATGCTTGGGTTTGAGGTGTTTTAGGATGTTCAGAAATTGGATGCCTAAAGCTCACAAGTAAACATGTCGGGATGCGACAGTGCTCAAGTAATTTTCTTTGTTTGTCACTCTTGATTCTCTTTCCTTAAATTTTTTTTTATAGGTTGATCACCCCTTTCTTCATCTGAAAAGCACGAGATTTGTAAGCATGGGGTCAGAGGGGAAGTTCGAGTTCATTCCCAAATTGGAATCGCCAGGACTTGTTCAAATGAATACACCTACTCAGAAGACCATCAACAAGACATGTTTTAATCCACAAATTTGCACAAAGCATGACTTTTTGGTTGACGTAGAGAAAAATTTTGTGTTGCAAAAGATCCATAATCAACCTATTATGAGTCAGTCTGCCCGGTGTTTTGAGAAATTGGTCTGGAAAAAGAGAGTAAATGGGTTTCAACAAGTGAAGATTGTGGTTTTCCAACTCGTCATCGATCGCTATCATTACTCGCAGCTGCCAAGCAAATACACGATTTCTTTATTTTTTGGTTTTTTTATTCTTTACAGTACTCTGATGCTTTTACTCCTCCTTTTGCTCACCCTCTTTTTTGCATCGAATGCTACAGTTTAGGCCTCCATGGATGACAAACTTGGTTTTTATGGTCACCACGGATTGAAATTTTTTGAGTAGGTTTTGAAAACCATGTCCAACAACTACCCAAAAGGAGTTTATTAGAAATCCATCTTCGAAATTCTTCAGGGTGATGACATCTTGAGCACAGATGGGCTAGAGGGGGAGTGTCGTAAAGAGCATGAGCTTCATTCTACATCCTCGCATTTAAAATTCACATCATTCTCATCCATTACCGTTCCATTGAGGACACACTACTTCTTCTCGCTCACCGATGCCTCTCGATCCGTCTCGATGCGACAATGTTCAGGTAATTTGTTTTGTTGCTCACTCTTGATTCTCTTTCCTTAAATTAATATTTTTTTCTAGGTTCATCGCCCCTTTCATTGCTCTGAAAAGCATGAGATTTCCAGGCATGGGGTCAGAGGGGAAGCTCGAGTTCATTCCCAAAGTGCAATCGCTGGGACTTGTTCAAATGAATACACCCGCTCAAAGGATTATGTTTGTGGACTTCATGTCGCCATAAGAGTTATTGTCCTCATCGCCACAGTTAGTTGAGGAACGGTTAGACGTAGAGCCCATGGTTTCCTCCACTTATGCTTCAAAACCCCCAACCGATGAATTTAGCAAAACTATTTTCTAGCAGGTACGTGTGAAAAATTGATTTATTTCTTATTTCAGAAAATATTTAATTGTCAAACCATTGGCCTATTCCAAAAGTCTCTAGCAGGTACATGCGAAAAAATGATTTGTTTCTTATTTTGAAAAAGATTTAACTGTTAAACCATTGGCTACCACATGAAGGGCATATGTGAGTGTGTGCTTCGTCGACCAATTCATCTCTCATGCCCATGTCCCATCGGTTGTTAGAAGGGTTGGAGCATTCCGCATGTACAAACGCCTTTCGACATAATGAAATTTTACGATTTCCAAGTTATATATATATTTTAGATTTATCCTAATGTTGTACGCCATTATAAATATTTTCTTGATATGACAAGTTTAATGGAGGAAAACTATGGTTTTGCAGAGTTAGTAGACATTTTCGATTTTTTTTAAGGGCATTCGATATAGATATTCCTTAGATTGATAACATTGTGGTTGAAAAGATATGATATGAATGGTATAGCTTCAAAAGTATTGTATCTTCTATTTTTTCTCCATGTATTTAATAGATAAATAAAAGTTGAATGGGAAAAATAGACCCATGTTAAACAAACCAACCACCCCGGTTAGGTGCTCTTCAAAACCCAAAGCAAAACATGGAGAGCGACATCCTAAGCAGCCTTTTCAGACCTGTCATTTTCCTTGCATAATAATAGAAGAAATTTATTTCAAATCATTGGATCAGGTCATCGGATTAGGCCGCCACATCGTCCAAGGGCAGGGACAAGTCGGATCAGAAGGACCATGAACCGCCACAATAGTTTTGGGCTCACCCGCTTGTCACTGCTAAATCCTGGGCTGACGTGGACAATGAAAAAGATTACTACGCCACATTTTTGTGGAAATGTGTGCCAAGTGTACGGTGGAGGAGTGTCCGTACTTCGTCGACCAACTGCAAATGATCATCGATGGTCTGTCACTTGTCAGGGGGAGGGGGCTTTCCCCCGGTGAATACGTCTTTTGGCGTAAAATATCAATTCATCTTATTCCATAATTAGTAATTACCATGGATTTTAATCCACTATACTGGCCCAACAAGACTGGGAATCGAGCCTTGTCTAGTACACTGACAAGGAATTGGAAGATATTATGGCCTTAAACAACCAGGGTGTAATCCCCGTCCGACGCACTTTCCTCGCCATGGATGATGAAGCGTGGATTGACTCTTGTGTGCTCTTCTTGGATTTCACCTCAGAATCTATTGATATGTCCAAGCCAAACCCTCATGATGACGAGATTCAAACCTGCGACATAGAAGACGACGAAAACCTTTCTTCTTCTTTAGAGATGGATTCAATTTTTCACGTGAGGGATCCCAACACAAGGAATTTAGAGCTGGAGAATGGCTCCTTGGCGAATATTTTGACATCGATCTTGGCACAAATAGACGATTGTCTGTCATATGACGATCTGGAGCTCCTCGACAACCGTTCTTCTTGCACACTAGTTGACACGTTCAATCTCAAAGATACGAAGTCGGCGTTGGAATAGCATAATGGTGAGGGCCTAACAACAGTGTTGGTCATCTGACATGTGATAGGTAGTCTCCAATCACTACACGCCACGTGTACGATCGATAAATGTCAGTGCTTCGTCAACCAAATAAATTGTAATCGTTCATGCCTCTGTCAATTTTTAGAGGTGGAGGAGGCTTCCGCCCGTGAAAATTCCTTTCAGTGTAATAAGTCGAGCTTAATAAAAACATGAAAAATGTATCGTTAACAAAAAAATTTCAAAATACAATATACAAAACATTATTTATGTTCTTATATAAATATATACAAATATAATTTATTTTATATATATATATATATATATATATATATATATATATATATATAAATAATTTAAATATTTATTTATTAAAAACTATAAAACAAACCACTAGTAATAATGATATAAATATAGAATAAATAAATAATAATAAAATATTACAAAACATGATTTATTTTAAATAAAAAATGGTTTATGGCCTGTTTGGTAGTGACCATATATAAAAATAGCACTATTTTGTATTTTTGGAGGGAAATATTTGAAATTTAGCATCACCTAAAAAATGTTTCACAGGAAAAGGTGCCCGTCAAATTTAACCCCTGAAATTTCTCCATGCCCTGTTTCAGAGTTTGTATTTTGACATGGGGCAGGAGTGCGCTGGCAAATGTAAAATGACCGGGTTGGACACCTCTTTCCCACCGACTCTTCTCTACGAAAGGCCGACTTCCATATGGTTCCATTCCTTCTCTGTGATCGGGGACTGATTGATCCAGAGCCATTTCAGGCTAAAGGTGATTTTTTGGGCTATGTTTAATTGCTATTATTTTCAAAGCACTCATCACAATTTATACGTTATCCACAATATCTACTCACCCTTGCCAATTTTTTGTAAGCACTTCGTATTTGAGCCTTAGAACAATCCTTATTAACACCAAGAGTTTCATAAAACGAACCGCCTAACTCCCCTACAAGCGCCATATCAAACTAAAACTTAAAAACAATCCTACCTCTGTTCTCATAAGTTGCACCACATGCCCATTACAGAACCAAAATTTTGTACAAAACCAAGTTGATCATAAAATACCCAAAACCAACCAGACCATTAAAAAACCAAGAAATGAATTCAATTTTCTTCATCATCCTTTATAGAAGAAAATGAATGATAAAATTCATAATGTTTGCAACAACTTACATATACATTATAAAATGTAACTACAAAGAATTTGTAACCCCGGGTTTAAACAAACATAATAAGAAAAAGCAACTCATTACTTACCATAAAAAAATTCCGAACATGTAATTACAAAGAATATGTAATTGGAAATGATATAAAATTTTGTCAAGGAAATACTGAGCTACCTTACACACCATCAATCTAAGTTGTCATGCCTTTCCTTTGACATTGATTGATCCCCGCCATTATTATTGCCCTCTTCATTATTGTTCGGCATCGGTGTCGTATTGCCTTCGTCGGAGTTGCTCCTTCGGGCTATGGTACTCCGACGCTATGAAACCACAAGGGAAATCGAAAAGTGAACCTCCACCCACCGTCCCACGTGGCTCCGCAGCCACAGCGCCACCAACTCTTGCATTTGAATTTTGAACCACCGCTAGGGTTTTGAGACTCTTCTGGAGACATTTCGTAGTGGCAAACGGGGAAAGGAGAGTGCAGTTCAAACCATGGTAAAATGCAATATGGATGGTATATATGCTTATGAGGTCTTAAATGTTGTGGAAAATAAAGTAAAAAATGAAGGAAAAGTACCCTCCATATATCCAACTTTATGTTTTTCTACCTATAATTTATGCTTCTCTACCTATAATGTATCCATTTCACACTTACAATACAATTAAAAATAGGTTAAATTTTAAACTTTTCACCCTCTAACCTTAACAAGCCTTAAATGTTGTGGAAAATGAAGTAAAAACTGAAAGAAACGTACTCTCCATATATAGGACCAGTTATGCTAAGCTGGTGCCACCATTAAAGTTCAGCCACTCATTTGCAACCTTGGCCATACAAACAATGCGAAAACAATATCTCTTACATTCCATCATCCAAAATTATACAATAGAAGCTAAGCTTTTCCAAGCTATTTGTTTGTAACTTTAGATTGGACGGCGGTTGTTTCCCATATTCGTTTGATGTATGCGTTGGCCAGAATTCAAGGCGGCGGCGAGGCATTTGAGGCTCTCTGTTTTAGAATCCTTTCAGAGAAAGCGGAGATCCATTGTATTCCGTGTAAGAAAAAGCTTTTTTTTTTTAAAAAAATCTTGCAATAGTGATGATTACATGCACACTGATAGTCTTTCTACTGCAGTTGACCTCCATTTCTGCCGGTTTGTGGATACTTATCAACCGCACACAACTTTCATCTTCCGACGCTTCGAATTCCATCGGATGAACCAAATTAATTCCCATGCCGAACCCTATCTGCTATTCTAGATAACAACTGCAATAAAAAATCTATGATCCGCCACCTCCTCCATGGTTGAAGATGATTTGAATGTTGTTCTTTGCCGCCAAATTAACATCTTTGGATCAAAACTCGGGCCGCTACAGAAATTGCCATTTCCTTACGAAAACATGACAATGGCAGCAACAAAGAGACTGAACGCGTGCCACGTGTAGGGAAGAAAACAATCTGGACATCGTCGACCAAACAATCGCAGACATTGATGTCTTGTCGGCTGTCAGAGGGGGTCGGGATTTCTAACTAAGAACATGCCTTTCGGCGTAATAAATAGATCACTTTATTGTTGCACACACTATTGATGTCTCTAAAATTAAATCATTTCATTTCTATAATGAAAAAAACAAAGAAGTCTATGGTAATGAAACCATACTTGGATAAATTCTTTTGCCATTCAAAATTTATTCCTTCATCACGCAGACTTGCTTATTCAAATCGATCATCAGGCTCGAACAATTCCGTCCTTTTGGCATCTGAATTACGCGAGTGAATTTGGTACAATTTCCCTTTCCGAGATTAGGGTTTTTAATTTGGAAAACTCTGGTTCCCGATTAATTACAGTTACGACATTTTAAACCAGAAGAGTTTGTTTTCCTTTCCATGTTTGTGTTGGATTTTTTAGCATTTGATTTCTATACCCGGGGACGATTCGGGCGGTTTTCCTGCGGTGGTATTTGTAGTGCATGGTAGTCTGGCTTTGTATGGACTTTGATTGATAGCTCAGTCCATTAATGGCAATGGTTTCCTCACCAACCAATGCGACTTCCACAACAAATCATTCCTCTCCTGATCCAAATACGCCTTCATCCCCAGAAACAGTCAATCCCGAAACCGCTTTGCTGTATGCAGGCTTTAACCAGGATTCTGGCTGTTTTGTCGTCGGCACAGAGCAGGGTTTCCAGATTCACAACTGCGATCCATTCAGGGAAACATTCCGACGAGATTTCAACAATGGCGACGGTATCGAAATCGTGGAGATGTTATTTCACTGCAATAATCCCCGCGCCGGAACCCTGTCTGCTATTCTGGATAATAACTATGATCGAAAATCTATGAGCCGCCACCTCCTCCATGGTTGAAGACGATTTGAATGTTGTTGCTGGCCAGAATTAACATCTTTTGGATCGAAACTCGGGCCGCTACAGAAATTGCCATTTCCTTACAAAAACCTGACAATGACAATAACAAATGATCAACGCGTGCCACGTGTAGGGAAGAAAACAATCTGGACATCATCGACCAAACAATCATAGACGTTGATGTCTTGTCGACTGTTAGAGGGGCAGGGCTTTCTAACTAAGAACACGCCTTTCGGTGTAATTAATATTAAAGGGGTCAAAGTGTCATAAATCATACATTTTATTCCATAAGGGTAAACGAATGCTACATTTATGTTAGCTAATAATTGGGTCGAGCTACAATTGGATTTTACGTAGAGAGTCAATAACCGAGAATGTCTCAATCTCACAATGTAAAAGGAACGGTCATGGGTGGGTCTCAATATATTTTTAAAAACTCCAGCTTTTAATCATTTGAGAGCACAAAAGGAGAGACTTAAACAACATGACACTACATTAAGATATGAAAGTGAAACAAGTGTATTTATTTTATTTAGAGGGATAGTTATTACTTTTGTAATTGATGTTGATAAGGGGTGTGATTGATTTTGTAAGTGTAGGAATATAGATGAAGCATTACATTTAAAGGTTCTATCTCTACATTTCAAATTTGTTACAAATTTGTACATATACATTTGCAAATCTTATATATTGATTTGTCAGCTTGCAAATTTGGAGGGTAGAATATGCTGCAAGTATGTTCAACCCTGAAGTAGTTATATCAGGGTGCATCGTACACACTACCCAAATCATTTTTTTTGCAAAATTTTCAGGAACAAAACATTTTAATGCACCATATTCTGGAGCAATTTGTTTGAAATTAAATTTTCCAAATACAAATCTCTCTTTTGAAAACAGATCAAAGTTTCCATAGTGTGAGGCTTTATCTCAAGATTACTCGATACTTAAATTTTATTGCACACAAAAAGAAACTACCAAACAACTAGATTTGAGTGAAGTTGCTTATTTCTTCATACTTTGGTAAGACAGTCATTTAGATATCTGTAAACAAAGCCTCCTAAAATATACTGCAATCCATTCCTTTAGATTCTATTGATACTATCATTTCGAAAGTAAAAATGTGTCATAAAATATATTGAACTCATTCCTTGATATTTTGAAATTTCTTGAGAACAATTACGAAGCTGAGAGTTATGAATGGACCATACATTTTTAGTGCTAACATGGGCAGAACTGCCACACTATACAAATTTGTAAATTGTTCCAGAGTAAAATACAAGCTATTCACACTTCCATGTTTGGTCCCAGTACGAACTTTTCTTACCTTCAAACCAAAGTTCTTAATCTATGGTACTGACAACCTTAGCAACCAAAAATTCAAGACATTCTTTTATCCTTTAAAAGCATCCTGAACTCTTCCAAATATTACGTGGCTAGATTGGAACTAACAAAGACAACAAGCATTAATGAAATGAAAACATTAATCAAAGCACCAAATTGATACCGATGCCTCAGCTTGCTGAATTCTTCATTATCACCCAAGTCAAAGGCGTCCCTACTGGTTAGAGTGTCATGGGGAAGATGATTTGGAAAGAAGGTGTATCACTCAATAATTTCTCCATGCCCAAACAAACATTTCAAACAATGCAAGGAAGACCCAAACTATACCCGGTGAAAAGAAAGATTGATGAACTTACAATAGCAGCATCTCCATAATTATAAATTACTGCTTCTAGACAAGACATTACTATCTGAGCAGAATCAACCCAAAGATTTTTTATTCAGTTGACATCTCCCAACAAAGATAAAAAAAGTCTAGGCCAATACACATTACAAATAGTTTTACCTATGTATCTTTAATAATAACATGAATGTCAAATGTGTAAACTAAATTTGAACAAGTTGTGTGGTTTTACAGAGTAAGTATTATCTTGAAAACAATTTAAGGGAAACATTGCCCATAAGTTTCCACATTTACAAAGAAGTTTGTCACACTAAAGACTGAACCCGACTGCCAAATGTGATCCATGGTCTTCAACTTCTGCCCAGAGCCTTGAGAAGTTCACAACCCATGTATTGAAACTATACATGCTGGAAACTGATAAAGAAGAAAACCAATGCTGTTGTATTATGTCTATTAAACATTGGCACCATTACCTAGTTGGCTTTCATTGCAGATAATAGTCTTGCCATTGAGGCTTTCTACAGGAGTGATTTTTGCCTAAATGCCCAAATCTGAACACAGAAAAACAAACTCATTTTTTTGTCATATTATATCCCATCTAACCCTCCGAAATCATAAAGCACAACCGAATGCCTAACCCTTGAAGGGCATTCTTTTTGTCATATTATATCCCATCTAACCCTCCGAAATGATAAAGCACAACAAAATGCCTTTTGAATGCATTCTTTCAGCTGACGCTGCCTTAAAATCAATCTCTCTTCTCAAAAAAATTCCAAAGAGGTTGACTGTGAGCCCTCAAACATTCAAAGCACACCAAAATGAAAATAGCTTTCTTTATGCATACTTTTTGTTATTTTGAATCAGCCCTAACCTTTCAAATGAATAAGCACACCCACATGCCCTCTTTATGCATTATTTATATATGTTGAAGTGGGTTCCAAATATGTGCCAGTTTTCGAAATTTGTGCCAGTTTTCATAAGAACATCCAAAGAGATGAACTGGTTCTACTTCTACAGGGCAAAGCACACTTAAATCGCACCTTTGTGCGTTCTTTTTGCTATACCAAATCACATACGACCCTCCAAAATGACAAAGCTCACCAAAATGCCTTCTTACAGTATGTTGAATGTGGTTCCAAACCTATCCCTAATTTTATAGAACACCCAAAGAAACAGACAGATGCTTTCATACTTGGTGATTCTTTCATAGTTTTTGGCATCAATTCCTCATTAGAATATAAAAAGAGATGGACAGTGATCCCTCGAGCATGGAAAAGCAAACCCCAATAGATTTTTTATGCATTCCTTTTGTTATGTTGTATCCCATCTCACCCTCCAAAAATGAAAAAAGTATAGTGAAATGCTCAGACAGAGATTAGATTCCTCTCACTTCTTCTTCTCCAATTTAAGATTGATTGCATTCACTTTTTTGATCTCTTCCTTGATCAAGTCCACCTCAGAGTCCTTGCTCTGAATATCAGATTCCAACCGGTTCAGCATCATTTCATAGGTTCTAAGCATGCATTGTCTTTCATGCACCTGTGCCTCCAGCTGGGTATCAGGCAGGGGGTCTTACACCCATTTATGTAGCTTTTTTAAAGGTTTGAGAGCTTCTGAAGCTGTGAAAGTTTGTTGTCAACATCAAAGGGTGTATGTGCAGTCTGTAGTTGCACATATGAAGCCTTAAATGCAGAAATATTAGTGAATAGATTCGAAACCATGACCTCCAGCGAATCGTTCGGTGA
This sequence comes from Taxus wallichiana var. yunnanensis, assembly GCA_018340775.1. Lineage (NCBI taxonomy): Eukaryota > Viridiplantae > Streptophyta > Pinopsida > Cupressales > Taxaceae > Taxus > Taxus wallichiana. Next base: position 926,032,810 of record CM031242.1, read on the forward strand.
TCGACTAGGGTTCGAATCCCCATCAAGTAAAAGAACAGAACCGTTTTCACCCTTTTAAGCATTTTCGGTGTTTTTCGCCTTCATATTGTTTTCGGTTGGGTTTTTACCAATCTATCACTCACCATTGTATAACTTTTGCCACTTCCTATCTGCCCATAAGCAAAAATACATACATTGTGCCCATCCAAGGTGGATCTGAGAATTGGCTCCACTTCTGTGAACACATCTTCTGCGCAAAAATGTTACAAGTTACAAACAATCACTCACAGAATTCCGAGAATAACAGAAATTAAACAACAAATCCCTTCACCTTGTGTAGCCTCTGGAAGGAAAACCTTGTCGAAGCGAAACTCTTTATTCCTTCCTCTACCTAATAATTTAATCGCATTCTGGCCAGATGGAGAATCCAACTGCGTTAAACCTCTGGAAAAGAAAATTCATTTTTTTATTAAAGTAATTAAATTACCGGATGCTTTGTGGCGAAGCTTGTGAATGCCATTCCGAAACAAGAAGCGAGGTTGGACCTCTCCCGCCCACCTGTTGTAGCATGCAAACAAAACCCTACATCAAACATAATCCGACTGCAAAAACATACAGAGAAATAGAGAAAAAGCACGGTGAAGAAGGGCTTTACAATTACCCGATACGGAAATTGAAGGCATCGTTGATAGGCGTTGAAGATGTATGTGTTGTCGTAGAAATCTAATACCTGACATCTCCCCACTTATGCAGACTTCATATCGTCGTCCTCCATGTAAATACCTCCTAATTTCAAAACCCTAGTTCAGAAATCACAAATATAACATGCAATTGTGACTGCAGGGCCAAACATTCTGCGAAAATAGGTAAGAAAATCTAAACCGTCACAACACCCGTCTTAACCGTCATTTCGGCCGTCAACATTAATCGCAATACAAAAACGTCCAAACGGCTGTCAAATTTGACATAGTCACAGAAACGACCGGAAGGGCCTTTCCCATAGGGCGAACGCCTTCGGTGTAATAATGCAATTATAATATACTAGTACTCTTGTAAAGGCCTTTAAGTGTATTCCCACTCAACCTCCACCATGAGGAGGGAAAGAAGCAAAGAATAGAGGAGAGGGTGACTTTGAAGGATTGGAGATTGTCTAATAGGAGTATGCTAAATCATTTTTTTGGTTCATATGTGTTTATTCGAAGGTTATTTTGAGAGTTGTCTTTGGAATAAAGGTTTAATTCGAAGTTAAGATGTAAATTTAAGAAACACAAATAGCAACATTTTAGAGTTGTTATTTAGAAGTATAAAGTTGATGTCATAATTGAAATTATTGCTTGGAATTTTTCTTCCATGAGATGCCTATTGGTGACAACATATATTTCTTGTGGAAGGGCCTATCTCGCACATATATTTGCAAGGTTGAATGGTCAACCAACCAAGAGTCTGTTCACCACTTTTTAAGATTATTTTCTATTAGTTGATTGATCAATTCAACTCGTAAACATATGCGATGTTTAGGCTCAAAGATTTCTTACAAACTCGCTAAAAAGACATGGTGGTTGTTGACAATTGTCTCTATTGTCTTTCAAAATTAATTAGCTTCAAACAAAATACCATGAACTTTTTAATATTTTCTATAATAAAATTTATATTTTGTTGTTTTCAATTACTTTACTACTTTGTTTAAATTTGTTAAACAAATTCTTTACTATAAATTTGTTTTAGAGATGGACAATCTTTTCAAATTGATAATCGTGAGAAAATAATGACCTCATGTGAGATAATATTGTTGCTTTACAAAGAAACATTGCTAAACTATGTGAGGTTTACCACAACAAAATTGTGCTTCATAATTATGAAATAAAAGTGTAACTTTTCCAAATTAAAAAATAAGATTTGAAAATAAAATATGATCACTTTTTAATTTTGTTTTCATGAGGCGGAGGATAGAACTTTTGGCTATGCTAGGGTTTTTACACGCTTGATAGTATATCTCGCACCATTCTAGACTTTGCTCGAGCCTTAGGTCACATCCTTGGGTAATTAACCCGCCCTTTTTGGGTGGTGATCCCCTTTATAATGGCCTCTCAACCATTTGTGGCAACTATTATTGCTAGCAATGGTGACAATGGCTCTAAAGCGCACAAGGAAATTTGTTTTGAAAGTTTACGATGAGGTAATGACCCTAAAACCCCTCCTGATGTTGTTATAACTACCGAGTTTATTGATCATGTGGTTAAATATTATAGAAACAGCTTATCCGATATCTTACTTCTGTGGACGCATCCCTTCTGTAATCCTTCCTTCAAGGATGGATCAAGAACCACTGGGATTCTAGTGGTATCTAGGTCACTGGTATCCACAACCTCACCAAGTGGTTTTATCTATTCTCTTTCCGTGAACATTCTCAAGTTCAAGCCCTATTTTCATGGGTTGCGTGTTGGTATTTGGGTAACATCTTTCTTATGCTTTCATGTTGCATACTCGATTTCAACCCCCTACGGGTGTCACTTAGGATTCCTATCTCGGTGGAGCTGTTCGGTCTTCCCATGTAGCTTTGGTCTTTTTTGAATGAAATAGTCGACCTATTGGTAGAATTATTTTTCAAGAGCCCGAACATTTCTCTCATGCTCGTCCTCATAAGCGATTCTTCATTGAGGTTGATCTTGCCAAAGATTTACGGGACCATATTGATATTTAGGTTGAGTCCACATGTTTTTCCCAAAAAATTGTGTATTTCAATCTTCCTAACACTTGCTTTAGATGTAAAGCTCCCGACCATCACATTCGGGACTTCCCTTAATCACTTGTGCTAAACAAATTGCCAACTCCCGCACCCTAGGCCTAAAGTCGATACTACAAACTAATGCTTGGACATTGTTGGTGGTAAGAAGTCGTCTCAGGTTAAATTCCACTCCAATGAAAACCCCATCTTCTTCCAACCCACAACCGGAAACAAATAATATTCTTGAGATGCAACCAAGCCAAGAAAATCCAACACAACCTGTAGCCCAACACTCACAAAGTCATTTCGTATCTTTCTTGTAAAATTAGGGAATTGGGACTATTACCAACTTCTATTTCTCGGTGTTGCTCCTACACCCACCTTGTGAGGTGTCTATAGGGGCACGAGGTGAAAATGGGGCTAAATGCCACTCCATTAAGGTCCAAAGAACAAAATTCAAACCATTTTTATGCTTTCTTATAGTTTTAGTTTGTTGGACTCCTAGGATCATTTCTAGAATGGCCGAGAGGGATATTACTATGACTAGGAATGTGAGGCATGGTTTTACTTTAAAATACATTGGGGTCATTATGGCCCAATTTTTGACGGAATAATGATTTCCCTTCTCAAAATTGGTTTACTTAGTCCACTTCCAAGTAGGAAATGACAGGGTTATTAAAATTCTTGATCATGTCATGCTCTCTTAACAACACGTTTTTGATTTGGACAGTAAAAATCATTCCTTGATCATCGTCTTGTCATGAATTCTCTCGTAAAACCATAGCCACATCTCTTTCAATGCACAATGGAGTGGGACCCCTTTTAAGGTGCCTAACAATCAATTCTATCTTAATGTCTCTTTGTTGAGTCATGTTGGTGTCATCTCTCTCATTACAAAAGTTTGGAATATGGTGCCACATCCACCTTACGTTGCCAACTGGGTTGATTGGTAGAATTTCATCATTCAACGATCTTTATCAAGTTTCTTTGCCATTTTGGTAAGCATGTTTCTCAAGTTCAAAACAGGGTGGATTCTACTCGCTCCAATAATTTTAGAGAGTCTCCACTCTACTTGAAGCTCAACCCTTCAACATCCTTATCCAGCTTTTTCATCATCAACTTAATATTATTGAAAATCATAATGTTAGAGGTGCTCGAATATGTTCCAGGATTCAACCGATTAAAGTGGGAGATAAATATTCCAAAATATTATTTAAATCCATTCAAGATAAATTCTTTAGAGATCGAATTAAATCTATTCAAGAGGCTCATGATTGTGTCATAAGTCTCCCTGATATTTTTAATACCTTTGTGGATCATTATACCCTTGTTTTTCAAGATCGACTCCATCTAAAGAAAATCTTGCAACACTATGTGGAAGTGGTTCCTTTTAAGACGCCTTCTCATGACACAAAACATTATGATGCACCTCTTTCTTTAGATGAACTCTATAATGCCTTATATTGTCTTAGATGAACTCTAAAAATCCTTAGATGAAATATTTCTTTAGGCATTGATGGTTTCCCATGTGAATTTTACAAGGCAGCTTGGTCAGTGGTTGGTAAGGATCTTCTTCAGGTTTACAGAGAGGCCTTGCAAAATCACTCTCTTGGCAATATCATTAACAAGGGAAATATTAAGTTTATTCGTAAAATTGATAATCCTAATCTCATCATCAATTGGATGCCTATCACTCTTATTTGTGTCTCTTATAAGATATTGGCTAAAGATCTTGCTCTCCGTATTGTTAACCTTCTTCCCAAGATTGTTTTCCCTGAGAAGACTAGTTTTGTTAAGGGAAGATATATTCTTGATAATCTCATTGCTATTTAGGAAGGCATGGAGTGGCCATAAAATATTTGCAACAGTTTTTTCTCAAAACTGATTTTGAAAATGCCTATAATCGATTAAATTTCCCTTTATTAATGTTATGCTCTAAGCCCTCAGTATTTGGTCTTTTTTTATCAATGTTGTTAAAAATTTATTTTTTGACACCTCTTCTTGCCTCACTATCAATGGAAATCAATATCAAGCTATTAGTTTATTCATATCTATTAGGAAAGGGTTTCCTCTCGCTCCTTTTCTCTTTGTTCTTGCAGAATGATGCTCTTGGGTATCCAAATACAAAATGGATTGACTAAGATCGCATTCAAGGAATGTTCCTCCCTAATTATGTTTCTTAACTTGTCAATGGAAATTTCACTAACTACTCTTTCCTCACCTTAGATGAGAATGAGAAAAAAATAAAGAATCATTTTCATGTTTAGACACAATCTATCAAGCTTCATGTTTAAACACATTCAGCACAAGATGCACACATTCATATGCCTTGAAAACAGAAACTTTTTCCTTACTAAGCATTTCAATTAAAGTTGTACATAGTGTGGGAATGGAGGAAAAATAGTGAGGGGGATGGAAGAAAATGACTATCTCCTTTGTTCTCTCTAAGTACAATGCACTCTTGAGTTTACAAAATCAATCACCAACCCTTTGAAATGGGAATGGATTGACAATTTATAAAAAGAGAAAAGACTCTTCATATACCCCCAATGACTCTTTGTATGTATCGATGTGACTTAAGACTCTTCGCCTTCTTAGGAAAACATTAAGTCCCTTTTTATAACATAAAGGTGACTTATTACATTAGGAACATTAAGAGATACGAAAAACTGCAACCCTAACGCAAAATTTGAACATTGAGGAGAGAGATAAGAAAGAAGAATGATGTTGACAACAAAATATTTCGCCTTCGATAAATCCCGTTGATCCTTCCAGATGACTTGATAGAATGCTCCAATGTGATGAAATCTTAATCCCCGAACTCTTTGCACCATGAGAACGCTTTGGATTGAATGTTTAAAAATGTTGTTGAATGTTTACGCCGCCAATGACCATGAACGCAACTCACGAAGATTTTTTCAAAAGAGATAGAACTCAAAACTAGCACTTTGCCAAGTTGAATGAAATGTTCTATTGATGGCCACAACTTGCACTTGCGTATGATATACCTCGTGACCGTAATCATGAAGTGAGTATCGAAAGACAGCTTTGAAGTTCCTGGGGTGGATCTTGAATTTCCTATGAGAAACTCCCATGGATGATCCTGAATGATGATCCAGTTATATTCCATTGTGCTAAAAATTCCCTCTGAGTGTAAGTTACCATTAATAGCAAGTTCCCAGATGGAAGAATTACTATTTTTGGTAAGAGGTGATTTTTCCTCTTCTTGACCATCCTGATTTGATGAACTCCCTCATTCACTCCTGCACATTTCCTTTTCCTCGACCACTTCTTGGGGTGACTTACTATTTGTAGTAAGCACCCATATAAGGGGCTTACTATTTTTAGCAAGTGTTCATTTTCTCTATTTTTATGCTCCGGACAATCATTCTAGCTTCCTCGTGATCTTCAGTGCACATTGTCTTTGCCACAATTGCTTTTAATGATGACTTTCCAAACATAGCAAGTCTATAGATGAAAACTTACTATTTTTGGAAAGTGGATTTGCAATGCTCGATTTGTGAGAACATATTTTTTTGGACTCGGCTCATCATTGCAGTCACATGCTCCAAATTTCACTTGATTTCGCCCACTAGAATACTTAAAATTTAAAATTTTCGCTTGAATGGCTTCAGTGCCTAGAGATGTCATCATGGCCATTAATGGAGCTCGAAATTTACATGTTTGGTTTTTGACCGTAATCATAATGAAATTAACTCCATTGTGATAGGTTTTCATTTAGAGTTCGTGTGCAAGTTTTTAGCTCATTTCCATTACCGGATTGATGGGAAATCTTAAAAATGTGAGCTAGGGAACGAAATGGGGTTTTTATTAGAACAAATTATTCAGGGCACCATTAACCTTCTATTTGTTGTATCTTGATCATCTTGAAAAATGAGGAAGTCTACAAAATACAACATTTCAATTTGACTTGTATTTCGAAAGATATCAAGATTTTTCGATTAGAGGACTTAATGGTTATCTAGCGAATTTTTTTTGTTTTCTCTTCGTTCTTCATTGTTTTGATCCGTTTTTCTTCTAAGATATTTTTATTTTCAATTTAAAGAATACTTTAAGGATCTGGTTGAGTGAAGCAATGGTGGGGTGAAGAGGAATCTAACATTTGAGCTTTCACGGGCGTGTGTGCAGGTAGCACTAGAAACAACAAGAAGTAACAAAGAAGTTAGATTTTTTTCATATTTTTAAGTTGGAGTTGGGTGCATTTTTGTGTCCCCTATGTCCCTTTTATAAAGGGATGAAAGGGACATCAATTTTCACATCGCGCCCAATCGTGACACTTGGCAAGATCCAACCGGCTGAGCATTTGGGCTAGGGAGCTTGAGGGAAGCACTGTATGGAGGACTAAAAGGCATACACTGGGGCTGGGTGAATTTTACTATCTCATTTTTCACTTTAGCTAAATGTATGAATGATACATATTTTTTCACATCGCGCTAGGTTGCGACACTTGGCGATCATCCGTGCAATGTGAGAATAAGCTCCGACAAGCTCCTGGGGCTTAATTGGCGATGCGAGATGTCATATTAGTGTTTTGGGGGATTAAAAAGGGTTGGGAAAATTTTCATGTCCTTCATGTCCCTATTATAAAGGGACATCAAAATTTGCCGAAAGCTTACGGAGGTGAAATGTGTCCACTACAAAAATGACTAAGTATGAGGACTTGAGAGTGAACTTGTGAAGGTTGTATTTAGAGTTCCCGATGGAGTTTCAAGGTGAAATTTTATATAAATTTGACTGTAAAATGAATTATGAATCCAGTGGTGTGTGTATCATCTCTTTATTCCTCCGTTTTCCCCTAAAAATGGACTTTTGTTTTGGCTCCATGACTAAGCATGAGAAAAACTGGATACAAACACATTTCACCTAGGTGTTGTGAAAAATATGCTTCTACCATCTTGTAGATATATGAATTTCCTTTCTGATGATGTCATTTTTAGCTCAAAACTCCTTCCAGAGCTCTTGGAATCACTTCCTGAAGCTTAGTAGCATTTTTAACATTATGTGTTGCCTAGGCCCGAGAACCCTTTTTTGATTAATCTGCCCCAAAACCTCCAAATCTTTCCTGAATTTTCCAAAATCCATTACCTGATGTTATCGGCACTTAAACTCATATCCTTGTTTAATTTTTCTCCTATGTTCCACTCTAGGGGGTTGCACTAGTCTCGTGAAGGTCGGTGGTATCCCTTCCCAAAATTTCCCAAAATTGGCATTCTTTAAGAACTCCTAAAATCATGTAGGGGGATTGACTCAAATTTCCTAATTCACCAATGGGATTGAGTTGAAATCCACTAGGGGATCATTGGGCTGATTGGGTAAGTGATCTCAGTAAACTCTTCAACTTTGGAATTATCCACAAAATCACAATTAATCGTTGTTGTTCTACTTTCTATTAGAAAATAATAGAGATAGCTAGTGAATGAATTATACTTGTGCTTAGAATAAAAATTTGCAGAAAGGGAAAGAATATAGACTCATACACCAACAATTTTATCCTGGAAAAACTCCAGAGGAGGAAAAACAGATCGAGAAGGGAAATTTCTCTTTCTTCCCACTTGTATTGGCCAATTCAATAATAAGTACATAAATTACAATAAGTATGAAAGAGTAGTAGATAATATCTCACACTTCCTCCCAGTTATTTGTTTGCTCTGACTCAATTAATCCTTGCTTCTACAAATCACAATTCCAACACTAAGAGCTTCTTACTCACTTGCTTCATGCTTCGATGCCTTTGTTCTCTTCCATAACATGCATTTACAGAGTCTTTCTCATGTTCTTCCATGCACTACAAAAATGGGAAAAGTCATGCGAAGAAGAGACATGGAAACCCTTTGGAATTATGGGACTGTTTGCATTATATTTTATTTTACATGCTGTAGAGCCAAGACCGCCACCCTTGTGGGGCGGTGGTTCTGTAATCACCGCCCTACATAGGGCGATGGTCCCGTCACTAAACAAGATAGAACCCCTGTGTATATTTTATTTCTTCTTTGTGTTGGCTGATTTGATAAAGTAGAGTCATTTTGGATCCCTATGGATCACACCTCCCCGCTTAGGAGGATTTTGATCCCACAAAAGCTTAGTGGGGGAGTAGATAAGGAAACAATTCCCTCACTTGCTCCTTTGGGTACCATTGGGCCTGCCTTGGTATCTTTCCTTTCACCCAATCTACCAAGATTCCTACTGGACCTCTCCTAGTCTCTTTGACCTTTTCTTTGCGATTACATCCTCCTCTAATTCACCTTGTGAGTCCAAGACGCAATCCTCCGGAAGGTAGCAATCGTAGTTCTTCATCTTCATCTAGCATGGATGGCTCATATAGGTGCAAGTTCTCGCAGTTTACTATAGAGTACATCCTTATGAATGACGAAAAATCAAGTTGAAAGGCATTTTCTCCAACTTGCTCCTATATGGTGAAGGGTCCATATCGTAATGGCTTAAGCTTATGTGTTTGACCTTGTAGTCTTTCCTTGCTCAAGTAAATCCAAACTCTATCTCCAACATGAAGCTTATGTTCCCTTCTATGTTGATCGTGCCTAGCTTTATACTTGGCCTGAGATTTCTCTAGTTGTTCCTTGACTTTGAGATGGATTTTTCAGATCCTCTCAATGAATTTGTTTTCTCTAGTCACGTCTGTGTCTCATGTATCCTTCTCATCCTGCTTTCCAACCGCTATGTCCAAAGGTGGATTTGTAGGTAGATATACCACCATGCTTCAAACGGTGAATTCATAGTGGATGTGTGTACTGCCCGGTTATAGGAATGTTGAATGTAGGCTAAGGACTCATCCCAAGTCCTTGGGTATTTGTTGTTATACCCTTTGATCAATTGTACCAAAGTCCTTTTTACCACCTCTATTTTTCCATTTGTCTATGGATGGAAAGTTGTGCTCCTCTGTAACCTGGTATCCATCTTGTCCCATAAAGTAGTCCAAAATTTCCCAAAGAACCTGGAATCCCTGTCAGAAACAATAGACTTTGGCAAACCAAAATGCACCCATACATTATAAAAGAAAATATCTTCCGCCTCATGTGCTTTTAATGTCTTTTTATATGCCATAAGAATACACATCTTACTAAATCTATCGACAACAACATAGAGATAGTCGGGGCCATGTTTAGACATAGGTAATCCTCCTACAAAATGCATAGAAATGTCCTCCCACGGATGATTAGGTAATCGCAAAGGCATTTACAAACCTTCCTTCCTATTCTTAGGCTTGCTAGTAAAATAAAGTTTACATCCCCATATAAATTTTGATACTTCTTCTTGCATATTGGGCCAATACACGTACCTTTTCAAGTGGGCTAGGGTCTTACCAACACCGAAATGTCCCACTACTTTCGAGGTATGTACTTCCCTCATTGATAGAATTCAGTCTTCTTTTGGCACGCAATACTTCCCCATCGGTAGAGCAGCCCGTCTTTGAGATAAAATCTTCAATCCCGGTCCTTCCAGCCCTTGGGACTACAAATGCTAAAATGTCACCCCAAAATCTTTGTCTGGCATATGCCTCTCCGTAAGCTACCTTCATGAAGGGCTCGATCTAAGAGATAGTGTCCAAACAGGAAAACTTATCCTATGTGGGTGGCCTAGACAACATGTCTACCACCAAGTTTGTACTACCCTTCTTGTATTTAATCACCAGATAGAACTGCTGAAGGAACCCCATCCATTTGTAGTGCCTTTCCTGCTGTAATTTAGACTGTGCTTGCAAATACTCGAGAGTTTTTTGGTCAGTTTGAACAATAGTTTCTTTACCCAACAAATAATGCTTCCATTTTTTAATTACTTAAACTAGTGCATACATTTCCTTATCATATATTGAATATCCTTTAACTGCTGAAGTAAAAGTTTTAGAATGATAACATATGGGTTTACCTCCTTGAAGCAACAATGCACCCATGACGTAATCACTGGCATCTGTCTCTACTTCAAAAGGCTGCTGCAAACTAGGAAGAGCAAGTACTAGAGCATGACTAATCTTGTATTTCAATAACTCAAAGGATTTTTCTTGTTCCTTACCCCAGTCAAAACCCTTACTCTTTGTGGCCACCTTGTGTGTGAGAGTGCTGCGATCGTGGAGAAGCTGGAATGAACTTCCGCATGTATTGTATTTGCTCCCACAAAACTCCTAGTTTATGTGGATCCTATTGGTGTTGGCCAATTAGTGATGGATTCCACCTTCTTTGGATCCACTTGTAGCTCTCCTCCTCCAACCACATGCCCAAGATAGACAAGTGACTATTTGGAAAATTCACATTTCTTCATATTACAAAGCAATTGTTTCTCCCTGAGAACTTGCAAGACTTGCTGCAAAATGAGTTAGATGTTCTTCCCATGTGGAACTAAAAATCAAGATATCATCTAGATATACAATGACACATGAATCTATGAAATCTGCAATACATCATTCATCAATATCATAAATGTAGCAGGTGCATTGTATAACCCAAAAGGAAGTACTAACCATTCATACAAACCCTATTTTGTCTTAAAGGTAGTCTTCCATATATCCTCCTCCTTCATTCTGACTTGGTGATAACCTAAGTTGAGATCGACATTCGTGAAAAATTTAGCATGCTGAAGCTGGTCCAAGAGATCATCTATGTGGGGAATTGGATATCTGTTCTTTATGGTGATCTTATTCAAAGCACGGTAGTCGATGCACATTCTCCAAGAACCATCCTTCTTTGGCACCATCACAATAGGTGAACCACATGGTGAGGTGCTTGGACGTATCACCCATTGGTTTAGTAGTTCCTGGAGTTGTTTCTTTACTTCAGTACTCTTGAGAAAGGATTGCCTATACAACCCGACGTTCGGTAGAGGGGATTACGCAATAGTTGAATCTCATGCTCTACTTCCCGTTTTGGTGGTAACCCGCCAGAGCCCGAATACTTAAAAGACTCGAATAATACTATCCAAATCATGCTTTCCCTGGTTGGAAATCTCTGCAACTTCTACCCCATCTTGTTTATCCTTCAATAAAAGTAAACAAAACTGATTATGATTTACCTAAATAAGTCATTTTTCTTAGTTAGCACTTACCATAGTAACATGTGTCTTACGCTGGTGTGCCCTGATGTTGTAGCTGATCCCATCCTTGACGCATCTGTACCAATTTTCCCTCGTCATAAATATAGCATCCCTAACATACAAGTAAGGACTCCCGAATACAACATCAAAAGCATCAAGTGGAATAATGTCAACTTGAAAATATCAATATATTAGGAATTTATCCCAAACTTGACCTTACATCTTCTTGTTACCTGAATTTCAACACCCTTCTTCACCCAACCCAAAGTATAAGGGTGTGGATGCTTGTAAGTCTCAAGACCAAGCTTCTTTACAACTACTTCAAATCAAGTTAGGCCGAGAACCGGTATCAACCAAAGTGTTCACCTTAGTTCTCTTGATTTGGATTTTGATCTAGAATAGTCAACTCATCTCCTCTTCATGGCTGTCCATGTTGGTGGTCGTGCATCCGAGCCTCTCATCTACATTAGAGTCATCTTCGATTTCCATCTCCCCTTCAGTTTTCAAAACTTTCATGGACTTCTTCAAGTCCTTGGTTCAGTTCTTCGGATGCAACTCTGGATGGAACTTCCAACATGTAGCGTCAGTATGACCATTGATATCACAGCTTCTTGCAAAAATTATTGGGATCTTTACAAGTATTCAAAGTATTCGCAGCTTGTTTACCTTTCCCTTTCCACTTACCCTTGTTACTTGTTTGACCAAGCTCTTTCTTCTCGCTGATTTGTTGACTGCTTTACCCTTGGCTCTACTTCTCCTTGATTATTTTCATCATCTATGTAGTACGCTTTACGCATGCTTCGTTGAGATATTTTTGTTTTGTGGAGATGAATTTTGTTCAAGGTGAGTGTGAAGTCCTCCCAAGTACTTGGTCGAATATCCTCATCCTCCAAGTCCATGTTAAGCAACATGGTTTGCCTTTGAAACTCCGTAGTACAGTCCTGGACACTTTGGCCACTTTCTTATCTAAAATAATGCCATTTAATCATTTGGGCAGTCTTATGGACAATAGGATAGAAGTTATCTCTAAGTAGTTCTTTAAATTCTTGCCAAGATTTCATAATAGGACGCTTTTTCTTTTCACAAGTGGCTAGATGGGTTTCCCACCAAACCAGAACATGTCCCTCCATCTTGAGACGTGCAAAGGTGATCCTCTGTGCCTCAGTGACATTATGGATGCTAAAGTAGACTTCTAACTGTTTTAACCATTTATCAAGCAACTTTGCATCTACTTTTCCTTCAAAGCTTTTAATCTCAACTTTCGTTTCAACTTTAAAAGGAGTATGATTGGATTTTACCTTTTCTCTTGTGTTAGAAGTCTCTTCTTCATGTTCTTCCCCATAAATTTCCTCATGGTGGCTCCTTCCTATGCCAAAATTTTTAGCTAAGCCCCGAACCACTGATTCCATGGAGTCTTGTTTGACAAAAGTTGTCTTTTGTAAATCAACAAGCTCTTCTTGCCTTCTAAACATCCTATCCATCATGGTCTCTAGCATCTCGATTCTACGGACCAAGTTCTCTTCCTCCATTTGTCCCCGAATTCTCTGTTTCCACTTCTTTGTAGAAATTTTTGGATTGCAAGGTAAATCCTCTTCGCCTTTAGATCTCATCACTATCATACAAATCCAAGAACGAATACCATAGTCCTGGATAATTGTTAGCTCTAATACCAAAATGATCTGTAAACTCTTCAATTTTGGAATTATACACAAAATCACAATTAATTGTTGTTGTTCTACCTTTTATTAGAAAATAATAGAGATAGCTAGTGAATGAATTATACGTGTGCTTAGAATCAACAATTTGCGAAAGGGAAAGAATATAGACTCATACACCAACAATTTTATCTGAAAACCTCCGGGAGGAAAAACTAATCGGGAAGGGCAATTGCTCTTTCTTCCCACTTTTATTGGCCAATTCAATAATAAGTACAAAAATTACAATAAGTATGAAAGAGAAGTAGATAATATCTCACACTTCCTCCCAGTTGCTTGCTCTGACTCAATTACTCCTTGCTTCTACAAATCACAATTCCAACACTAAGAGCTTCTTACTCACTTGCTTCATGCTTCGATGCCTTTGTTCTCTTCCATAACATGCATTTATAGTCTTTCTCATGTTCTCCCGTGCATTGGAGAATGGGAAAAGTCATGCAAAAGAAGAGACATGGACACCCTTTGGAATTCTGGGACTGTTCGTGTCATATTTTATTTTTGTCTGCAAGAGCTAGGACCGCCACCCAATGCAGACTGACGGTCATGTCACTAAATAGACAGATCCTCTGTGTATATTTTTTGTCTTCTTCATGTTGGCTGATTTGATAAAGTAGAGTCATTTTGGATCCCTACGGATCAAGTAAGGCAGTCTTGAGACAGAGTAGACTGATGGGTCTTGGAAAGTTAAAATTTGAAAATTTTGACACAGGGGTATCGTTGTCATGCTTGAAAATTGGGAATTTTCTTGTTACACATTTGCATGACAACAACATATTTGAAGGTCATTTCTTCTTTGTCTTCACCCAATACTTTACAACCATGGTTTGTTACCTATTTGAAGTCAAATAAAATTATTTTTGGGATTCAACTAGAGTTAAGAATTTATAATTTTTAAATTAGCAATATCAAGGATAAATCAATATAATGTGCAACTAGCTATGCAATGATTTAGCCCGAGGATCTCTCAATTATTTGGTATGAGGGTTAAAAAAGGAAGTAAAGGCCAATGCATTATTGGTACATTGAACTGAGGTAGGGGAACCTCTATCATGGGTTAGGCCATTGCCAAGAATCCTTTGGGCCAATGGGGTTGGTTTTTGTCTCTCATTCTTTCCCAAAAATCTATCAAATCCATATGCTTAACATCACTCTTACCTATTTCTAAAATATAATTTTCAAAGGAATAAATAGGATCAAAGCCCACATATTGAAACTTCATTTTTGTTGGATTAGGGGCACTAACAAGAGTAAAATTGTTCTCAACAAAGAATTTGGACAAAACCAAGGTAGAATGAGAACTATAAGAGGAAAAAAATATTTAACTTGGGAAAATAGTGGTGGAAAAACTTAATTTTTGGATGAGGATGAAGGCACTTTCTCCATGGTCCAAATGCACTTGGAATTTTGAAATTGGTTCGAAAATGATGAAGTTTTGATAGAAAAACAAATGGGGATGGAATGATAATTACATTGAAGAGCTAATTTCAAGGTGTAAAATCGGTAAAAAAAGCAAAAACCTTATTTATATGTTCAAAATCAATTGTCCCAAGTTTTCATTAAATCGATGAATCGGTGAGGGAATAGTTCAAAAAGGTTCATTAAAGTAAAAATTTTCCAATTGCATTACTTTAAGATGGTAAATCTAGATTTTTGTGGAATTGGAGGAACGCAGAGAACTATTCCTTGAGTGACATTTGAGACAAACGTTTTTGATCATTGGGTAAATCAAATGATCGGGAACTCAAAGAACTATGGAGCAGCTAAACAGGTTTCGTCAAGCTCTTCTTTTATTGATTCATTGAAATTTTGTTAAGGATTCGGATATGATGGTTGGCTAGGAACACATGAAACTATGGAGCCGTTCCCTCGCTTCCCAAAAACACCAACTTTTTCAGCATGTGAGTTTATGTCCATGGGATAGGGTAAGTAAAAATGTGGAGAACTCGATGGAATGACTAAATTTTTCTCGGTGTTCCCAATTTAACCAACTTATCTAATGCCCTTGCAAAAATTGGGTTTGGTGGAAAAAGTGGGGAGAAAGTGGAATAAGGGAATTGTTCCATTTGTCCATCAAATATCTGATTTACATGATTTGATCCCGAGATATATTATAAAAATGACTAACTCATTTTCTATAGGGACTTAACAACATAGGAAGAATGACCGAACAGGAAGTATTTTTCCATGGTTTCAAATTTGTTGAATTTTTACTAATCCATGATAACAACTAGCTCCTTCTAGGGACATGACATAGATAAAACAAAGTAAAAATAAGACATAGTTTTGAACTCTATAATCTTAAGGTTCATTTGACTAGTATTTTGTTGATCGAGAGAATACTTGTTAGAGATCACACAAGAAGTCCACGCGGGAGAGAATGCCAGGAACAAGGGCGTGGAGGGAGAGGAAGAACTCGTGCATGGAGGGCAAGTTCAACATTCGAGGACTTAGCCAATTTTGAGCATAAAGACCTAGTTTTAGAAGAGGGAGTGCGGACACACCAATGATGCGAGATGTGTGTGCTACACATTGTCTATCTTTGGAGGATCGGATTGAAGCGTTTTGCTTGGAGATGAGATAAGAATAGGATTGTCACTTCAGTTAACTACAAGAGGTCTATATATAGCACACTTGCATGTGTGGCTATGCCTATAAATGATGTGTGGCTATTAATAGCATGCGGCCTATTTCTAGAATAGATAAGCAGTGAAGGGAAAGTCCCCACCCTATATATATGATGTGAAGCACATAGTAGAAGATATACATAGGGAGAGATGGATGTATGAAGGTATAGAGATATGCACATATGATTAAATTAATGTATCAGATCCATGCGCGTATTGGTATAGATTGACATTACTGTAAGGAGCTTCTGTGTTTATTAATAAATGGAAGATATTGGCTGAATCTAAGTGTCATTCCTATGTGTAATTGAGTAGTGCATGTTATTGATTCAATCTTGATTCTTCCGTTAAACTCGTTCTTTCATAGATATGAATATGGCATGCATTGTAGAATGATGGATTAGTTATGAATCTATATGTTTCTTCCTTCATCAAGCTAGCATCTTGTTATAATAACCCTAAAAAGGACCCGGTACCTTTGCACTTTTTGGGTGAGCACTCGAGTCTAGTTTGAGTGATGTGCCGGCGTGTCTAGGGTGTTATCTAATAAATTCTAGGATGCATCATTGGTTCTCCGCTCCGGGACCTCTTTTTCAATTATTTTCGTGGATGGTTCACGATGAAGACATATCGGTTAACTCTAGAAAGTATTGAGGAGTGGATACAAGGAGGAAGAATATGCACGACGGTTTAGCAAAGAGATCTAAGTTTAACACATGCACTTGGGTAGAACAAAATCTATATGACAACCTATATGAGATATTTTTTCCATCTTTCTAGTAGAATTATACGAGTGGTTGATTGCTTATGCATCTAAGCGAGAATTGGTGGTATCGCGCACTTGTTTGGACACATGAAGAATTTCAGGACCCTTTATGATGTTGATATGATTTGAACTCGTGTTGTGGATACGTGGTTTTGTGGTGTTCTAAATAGTTATGTTCGGAATATTCAATTTTGAAGTATTCTTTCCCGGAGGTAATGCGAATTCTAGTTTTACGGTATCCTAGAGGAGCATATTTGCAAGGTATTCCACTTGCGATCAAGATCTTGATGGTAACTTTGAACCTGGAGAGTAAACCGATGGCTAACTAAACTTCACCATGTACGAGGGAAGGAACAGGTTTGGTGAAAGATGGCAGACCTAGAGGTAGAGAGGCAGAGAGAGGAGAGGCGTCTTAAGTATAATGAGGCGTGTGAGAGGGAGATAAAGAGGGAGATAGAGAAGCAATGTTCCATTGCAGAAAGTATGGCATTGAGGAGAGAGATGGCTCGTGAAGGATTTGAAGCTCACGTAGAAGATGTGGAGCCAGACCATCAGGAACTCCCCCATCTTGGAAAACATGATAGAGATCCCCCCTCAACATCACACAGAAGTGCGCTAGCAGAGACTACAGGCTGCCAGAGCACATCTTAATCCACCTGGTGACCTAGCCCTTGCACTTGGTTTTCTAGTATCTAGTATGACAAGTAACCAGAAAGCTAACTTAGGAAGTAGGAGAGTAGGAGTAAGTCGGGAGCAAGTAAATCAATGGCAGGACAGATGACTTCAATGTTATTTGGAGGAACATTCTTAGGCACATCATCCGCCGCAGAACCCGAGTACGCGAATGTTGGATTCACCTCTAGAATTGGAAGTACCTCACAGACTGTAGGGGTTTAGTATAGTACTATTTTCAGAGCACATGGGAGTACATCTACAGGTCATATTCCATCTACAAGTGGAGGATCGGGAGGTATAGGTGGTTCTAGTTCCGATGGATCTAGTGGTTCTGGAGGCAAAGGAAACACATGAGGTTCTGGATCAAGTGGTCAAGGCCCGCAACAACCACAGAATATCTATATGGAGATGTCTCTTAATCTCACAGAATATAGAGGTATAGAGGATGCTGTCGAACATGTGCATATGTGTGAAATTTTATGACGAATGAAAGGGATCACGGCTTCGAAGCGCAAGGCAAGTAAATTTACTACTACATTACAGGACGTGCACACAATCTGGTATAGGAAGTTTGACCACCGATCAAACTTGTGTGGATTATGCAGCATTGAAGGACGCTTTCTTGAAAAGTTCCATATCCCTGAGTTTGAGCGAGAAGCGTATAAGTGCGCTCAAGGATATCAAGCAAGGCACTAATGAGAGTGTATGTGAGTATAATGCCCATTTTAAGACACTTCTATCTAAACTATCTTATGATATTCATGCAAGCCAAAGATGCACAATGGTTCATTGGCGATTGATTACACCATTCAGAAGAGCATTGTCACATAAAACATACACTCGATCCACACAAAGCACCGGAACCAACTTTGCGTCTTTGAGGCGAGGCGCTAGGAGCATTGACACTAGCATTAGTCCATTCTTAGAGGCACAGATTACAGCTATGGCAAAGTAGTTAGAGAAGCTATCAGAAAATTTAGCCCATGAAACACGCTCAGGAATTTGGTGTACAAATTTTGAAGTGGAAGGTCACACCAAGGATAGTTGCCCTCGTAGATTTGTATGCTCATTCTTTGTTGGATTGTGAGATTTTTCATTTGAATCATGATGCTAGTCATTTTCCTTTGTTACAGTGCATGATAAGGAAGAATGTATCTTGCTTTTGTAAGATTTGTAGGTCCACAACCCATGATACTAGAGGATTTTGGTTGATTGGTTAGATCCAAGATGCTATAGACATTGGGGTATGAAAGACAAGTGTAACAAATAATTCTAAGGGTAATAATGAGCACCAGGATCGGGATCATAATCAAACACACTATGACAGGAATGAGGGGCATTTTGAAGGAGGTCGTGGAAGGGGACATGGATATCATGGTGGATATGGAGGATGAGGCCGTGGTGGAGGAAGAGGTGAGTTCCCTCGTGGAACATGTTATACATGCGGATCTCTTGACCACTATAGGCATGAATGTCCTTAGAATATTACATGTTCTTTCTGTCGGAAAAAACCATAGCTATGAAGAGTTTCCAGACTTATCTGAGCATTTGAGTAAGCATCATAAGCAAGAAAACCAAGGCATCGGGATGGTTAGAATCTAGCGCATGATAGAAGATCAGTGGATGTCCAAGACAACACCAGGACTTGAGGCATTAACTGTGAAGATTACTACATGAGCTGAAGCGACAAGAGTAAGAGAGGCATTGCACCGAAGCCTACGATCACCAAGGAGGAGGTTTTGTATGCAAGGTACCCAGATCTTGCTCATCAGAAGGAAGTTTACCAAGATACCATGGAAGTGCTAAGGAATCTTTAGGGTGAGATACAATACTTAAAGGAGTAGAAGAAAGCATCAGAGATAGTCCAAACTGATATCGATGATATGAGAGAAGTGTGTAAAATGTTGCGCTAGGAGAAAATTATTCCACTATTAGGAAGTTGGTTAAAAGGGAACAATCCATGCACAAGTATTGAGACCGACGACAAATCCTGCATGCAAATCTTCCCCCTGATAGCATTGAATATGATAAAGAAATTACTTTGAATGTTGTTGTAGATGGATGGTTGTTGAGCAATATTTTGATTGATACATGTGCGGAAGTAAATGTGCTTACATTAGATGCATGGGTACAAATGGGGAGGCCTCCATTGCAGCCATCATCTAATGTGTTGTTTATGGAAAACCGGACTAAGGCCACCCCCATAGGAGTTTTGAAGGATGCATCTATAACTATATAAGGGGCCAAGTTCACTGGGGATTTTGAGGTATTAGCACTTGTAGAAGTAGACAATTTTCCATCCCTGCTTGGACGCCCTTGGTGTTATGCGAATAATGCTTGACTTGAGATTCAATAAGGGGTATATCAGCTTTGAGAACAAGGAGGAAAGATTTGTGATACCTCTAACAGATGGGAAGTATGCACCATATGTTGAGCCTCTAAGTGATGAGGACTTAAACATAATTTATGCACGCGCTATTCAGACCTAGAGATCAATGAGCCATCAAAAGAAGGCATTCTACAAAGTGGGAGGATTCTCATTCTATTAGTGATACTACGAGTATTTATTGTGACAATTGGGCTCATGGTACATATGAACTCGTAGGATGTAAGGTAAAAAGTGTGGTTGTGTGCAAGAATGGACTTCTTTTGGTTTGATGGATAGGTAGCACAGTACCTTGGTATACAGGGGCAAAAGATCTTCTTGTATTTTTGAAAGCCATGGAAACACAGTGGACAAATAAAATTAAGAGAAGAGATATGTTAGTATATACCTTGTGTGGGATAACAACGCGTTGGTGGGTAGTCCACAGAGATAATCTTATAGAATGGGAAGAGATTAGAGTCGCCTTATCTATTAGGTTTGTAAGGAACAATGCACCTACACAGATCTACACTTATCATGGTGATCAACCTATTCAACATCACATTTAGCAGTGTGAGAGACTCTAGACAACATGATAGGAAGCATTACCACCTTCACTTTGGGTGCATAGATTGTACTCTAAGCTACAAGGATACGCACGTGCTTGGTATGTATACAAAGAACTACATCGAGAGACTGGAAAATAGCAAAATTTGACTACAAGAATGATCCAGACCTTTGACTACTTTTCTTCCCAACCTCTAATAGAAGAGGCATTAAAATTTGTCAAGCACTTAACTATGGGAGATAGTGCAAAAGCAAAAGAACATATTCAAGAGTTATTTGGTGAGGTAGAGTCCGGAGCGCATTTTGAAAGGGAAGAAGGAATGGAATCCATATTACTTGAATGCACTTTCCTTGAGAAAGAGAAGGAAAGATGGTTTACATCGTGGATGATGAGGAAGTTGAGAACTTGGATATTGAACATTCACAAGGGGTGTGCGAGGTCTTGGACAATGCAGACAAGGATACGCGCACCTATCACAAACCCATGAAGACAAAGAAGTTGAATATAGGTTCGGAGGCTGAGCCTAAGGAGGCCATAATTGGAGACTACTGGTCAGACTCGGAGGTGGAAAATATCATTGAGTTACTTAGGGATTATCGGACTTATTCCTCGAGGGTATCATGAACTTAAAGGCGTGCATGAATCATTTGGGGAAATAAAGATTAAAGTTAAGGATGGTACACGCCAATTAGAAAGAGGCCTTATAGAATGAATCCTAATTTGTGCAAAAAGGTAAAAGAAGAAATTGATAACATGTTGAAATATGGAATTATCAAGCCCCTTGATGAGTCAGAATGGGTTAGTCCAATGGTGATCAATATCAAGAAGGATGGAAAAATTATAATATGTGTGGACTACATGGAGCTGAATTTTGAATGTGTAACAGATCCATTCCCTACGCCATTTACTAAGGACATACTAGAAGGAGTTATAGGGTGTGAGGTATATTCCTTCACAAATGGGTTTTTAGGGTATCATCAAGTTAGGATTGCTTAGGAGGATCAAGAAAAGACAACTTTTACTATTGAATGGGGTAGTTTTGCATATATTGTGATGCCTTTTGGACTGAAAAACACACATGTTGTATTCTCATGGATAGTTGTTTAGGCATTCAAGGATTTTATTCACAACTTCTTATAGGTTTATCTAGATGATTGGACAATATATGGGCTTGTGAAAGATCATTGTGACAATCTGTGCTTAATGTTTGAACGGTGCAGACAATTGAGTATCTCTTTGAACATCAAGAAGTGCATATTTGCTACACCATTTGGAATACTATTAGGACATATAATCTACAAGGAAGGTTTTGCTGGTTGATCCAACTAAGGTTGCAGTCATTCTAGGCCTGAAGCGCCTACCATTCAAAGTGAGGTGCATGATTTTTAGGTCATACAGATATTATAGAAAATTCATCAAATGGTATGCCAAAGTTGTTGCACCCTTGGAAGAGTTACTTAAGGGGAAAGGTACATTTTATTGGGGAGAACTGAAACAACGCACATTTGAGATATTAAAGGAGAAAATTACTACCACGCCCATTATGTGCTTTCCCTCATGGGATAAACCATTTCATGTGCATGTGGATGCCTCTCGGCATGGCCATTAGGTCTGTGTTATCTCAACTCGAGAAGGTATCATAGATCATCCAATTTTTTTCTAGTAGGAAGTCGACTCTTGCTAAACCAATTATACAACAACAGAGCACAAAGCTTTGTCAATGATCTATGCATTGCACAATTTTCAACAAGATCTTGTTAGCAACGCCATTTGTGTTTTATACAGATTACATGGCATTGAAGTACTTGGTAAACAAGCCCGTCTTACAGGGCACATATGCAGATGGGTACTCCTATTTCAAGAGTTTGATTTCACAGCTTATGGTGAAGCCGAGGGAAAAGTAATTATGGACCAAAACACTTGTCTAGAATTCACTCAGAGAAGAAGCACAAACAATTGAAGAAACCATGTCGATGCACAGCTTATACAGTTTACAACGTGCACCATCGAATTAGAAGACATTATTGTCTTTCTACGGACAAGTGTGGCACCAGAAGAAATGAAGGCATTAGAAAAGAAACATCTTGCTATACGTGCGACACCGTTTATGTTAATCAGTGGTGACCTCTACAAGTTAGGCAGAGATGAAGTATTACGCTATTGTGTATTAGAGCATGAGCACAAGGATATTATGGAAGAAGCCCATGGTGGTATTGTAGGAGGCCATTATGCAGGTGATGCGACTACCCAAAGATCCTACTTGTTGGATTATGGTGGGAGACATTGTATAAAGATCTGTAAATAATATTGTAAGGCATGTGATCATTGTCAGTGCCTAGGAAAACTAGGGCAAAGAGATGAGATGCCTTTGAGACCAATTACTAGTGTCAAACCATTTGAGAAATGGGCCATTGACTTTGTAGGACCTATTTCACTAGCCACACGCAGACTAGATCACGCTATATCATTACTTGCATAGATTATCTCACATGGTGGGAAGAAGTAGCACCTACAAAGGAATGTACAACAACTAGGTTTCTATGGGAGAATGTTCTTACAAGATATGGATGTCCTTTAAGCTTGAAAAGTGATAGGGGTACACACTTTTTGAATGAGACAATCAGGATCCTATTAGATGAGTTTATAGCTGCACACCATAAAACTACATCCTACCATCCTCAGGTAAATGGAACTACTGAGGATTTCAACAAGATTTTGAGCTAGAATTTGACAAAAATTATGATGTTGGAAGAAAGGATTGGGATGACAAAGTTTCAGTTGTTCTTTGGGCATATAGAACAACTTACAAGAGATTGATCAAATCCACACCTTTTTAGTTGGTGTTTGGCACAAAATCCATTATCCCTATATAATTTATGTTACCTTCTTTGCGCATTGCGCGCGTATGGAGGTCTAGCCGATGAGCAAAGCTTTAGAAGAGTGTATCGAGAAGATGATTCAATTTGAATGAGCGACGAGTCATAACACGATGGATTCGGAAGAAAGAAAAGGCCTCAAAAGGCATTACATGATAGAAACATAAGGGATAAGAAGTTTGAGATTGGAAAAATACTACTTCTTTATGAATCTAAGATCTTGCGCCATCCAGAAAACTTAAGGTACATTGGTTGGGGTCATATATCATTACTTACATACTTGAATCAGGTGCTTGCTAGTTAGAATCACTTGATGGAACACGGCTACCCTAAGTTACTTTAAGGGGAGTAGGCGAAGCCCTACTATAAATAAGTCTTCTTGGTGTTTGTAATAAGGCGATTTCCATTTAGCTTAGGTTTTCAATTCTACATTTTCTTAATGTATTTCCTTCATTCATCGCTATGCTTTGTCAATTTAGTTGTTGTTCTTGTGTAATAAGCATGAAGCTAATTACTATGTGAAGAATTTTTATGCACAGATGACTGCACATACCTTTAGTGTGGGGTGGTTGTAGTTATCCAAGTAAAATATTGTGGGAATTGAAAGGTGAAAGGAATAAGCTGCTACAGGTGTGCTTTAATTCAAAAGGAGATTGCTTCTCAAAAGTGACCAAGGATGGAGATGAATGAAAGGAAAATATAACGCTAGGTAAGCAAAAGCCATGATAACTACCAGGAGAAGGTACAGCGATGAGGTACTTGGGTGCAAGGGCATGCGCTAAAGAGAATTCTGTGACCAGAGGGTAGGAAGGTGCACTAGAAGGTTATAGCTGGGGCGTGAAGATGTACCACACAGAACAAAAAAATTTGGTCAATGAATGAGAGGATATTTGGTAGGTGAAGGAGCAAAAATGCATCAAATTTTGAAAAATTATATAAGGATGGGATGCGAATTCATTTTTACCGTTGCGACTAAGAGTATTTGAGGAAAGAGCTAACTGTGAAGAGCCGAGTGATCAAGTTAAGGTGCGAAGGGTGTGAAACCAAGCATGATAAACAGATCTGTGTGCAAAAATAAGCTTGCATCCCTGGTGGTGAAGGGTTTGAGCAAAGCAAGGAGATAGAGAGGAGTTAGGGCACAAAGTTTCCACCTAGGGCACAATTGAATCGAGCTAGGGTTTGATTCACAAGTTGCAGAGTTAAAGAGGAGATGATTGCAAGGTAGAAATGACACCCAAGAAGGTAGCTGCAGCAACAAAAAAAGGAAAGAAGAAAGTGGTCGTCAAGGAGGAAGAGATGGCACCCGAAAGTGATTTTTCAGAAATGCAATATCCAGAAGGCATCATCATTGGCCAGAATGGGATTCACCCATCAGAAAGAGAAAAGTAAGCAAATACAATCACAGGACCTTAGAGAACAAGAAAGAGCTTGATTCCTTGCTCACTACTAGGACAAACAAACGTATGGCAGATGACATGTTGGTTTATGATGATGTAGGAAAGAAGCTTTTGAAGAGAATTGGGGTCTACCAATTATATGAGCTTCCATATTTCGGGAAGTATGATCCCTTGTATCAGTGGCTCATGAGTAGAGTGCACGAGGACTTCTTCTACTTTGCAGGATGTAGAGTTAGAATCTCATCTGCACTTATCTCATCAATTACAGGTTTGAAGGCCACATGAGAGGATATAAAGAATGATATCATAGATAAATCCATGATCTTAAAGACCGTGACAGAATTGGGGTACCTAAAGAGTCCACACGGTATGGATACAGACAAATTGAAGAACTATCTCAGTTGTGCAAGCAACAACACACCTTGTTACAAAGTTGAATGATCGGAGCGGTGGTCATAGGTAAATACTATGTGGTTACACGTTGCACATAAGATGTCAAAAGGAGAAATCTACAATATTATAGGCTACATTGCAGAACAAATAGTCGAGGAAGTGCGCACAGGAGGGAAGATCAGCTTTGGGGCTGTTCTATTATCATTGGTATTCATGGAAATTGGAGTACCAGACAGGCCAAAGGAAAAGGTATGGGAATACCCCATGGAGAATAAGTCACCAGTTAAAAGGTTCAACAAGTACCTATGTAAAGGGGCCATAACAGATGACATCAAGAAAATGGCAGAGAAATGGTATGATAGGCTCCACGTGACATTTGGAGAAGAGTGGCGCATCCCAAAGGACCTACCATCAGTAGTAGGGAAACAAGTCCAGTTTTTTGTATATCAACATTTTTGCATCGTGTGCTTCCCAATGAAAGATGGAGTCTAGAACCCTTGGTGTAAATTGCCTTACGCATTCACTGCAACGTATTTCTAAGCATGTATTCACAGATTCATAGGCATAAGCCGACTGGTATTCAATGTAGATAAGGTAGAATGCAACTACCACACATTGAGGAAGAAGTATGTGTATCTTGGAAGAAGTTCCTATACTAAGAGGATCATTTTGGAGGTGTTGAATATTAAGCCAATAAGTTTGGTTGTAGCAGATGTAGGGGAAACATTAGTGTATCTCCAGTTGAAGCCCAAGATGGAGAAAAACAAGTATGTGGAGAATGAATTCATGCTCCCATGGCCATCGAAGGGTAAGCACACAATGGAAAACATCTTGCGCAAAGGCCCACGAGTTATTGAAGTAGTGGATGAGGAAGAAAAGCGTGAGGATAGTAGAGAGCTTGGAGTGTAAAAGAAAGCAACCTTGAAGCTACAATTCCCAAGGGTCCTAGATCGAAGAGGATAAGTGGAGAGCACATTCCACCAGCCATGGGGTATGCAGAGGATGCAGGTAAAATTGTCTACGCCCGCTTCTAGAGCATGATAGCATAGATGGATTTATTTGGTTGGGAGCTAATAGATGAGGATATGACGAATGTGCTCACTCAAAAGCAACTATCATGGTCAATGCATACCCACATGGATGAGCCTGAATTTGATGTATGTGAAGATTCATGTGTTTCAAGATGGCTGAAGAAGGTACCCCAAGCTAGACATATGACAATAAAGCCTACTGTCATGTCAGATGAGTAGGTCAACAACACATTGGTGAAGGTTTCTATTGAAGTTGCTAGAAGAAACATGGATAAAGCTCAAACAATCGAGTAATGCGTGAGGAGCTAAAGAAAAAGGATGCAGAGGTAACGGGCATAACACAAGAGAGGGACTTGGCACAGAAGAAGAATGAAGTATTTATCAACTTCACAGAGGAGATTGGGGACAATGTCATAAGAGCTAGGCCACACTTGGAGACCAAGGTACCACAGACGTTTCCCTCAATGATACATTATGTAGGAAAGTTGGTGGACCTGGTACTTGAAGATGAACCTCTGCGCATGACAAAAGCCAAAGGAATTTAGAGCAAGAGGAAAATGAGAAAATACTCATTATGCTTAAGATTGCATCCTATGAGGGGATGTCTAAGCGCTACAAGAAGTATTAAGAAAGCGAGTCCAGATTTGAACATCTCGCATAGCTCCGAGAGGTGCTTATCAACATAAAGACCCTGGAAGAAAACAATGAGGTCCAAAAAGCAATGAAGGACGAGACATTGGGCCATGTAGAAAGATTGTCAATGGTTACTCGTAGCCCGAGGCCCTGGCAAAGAGTACAAGAGCTGCACAAGACTTACCGGAAGAGCTTAGGAAGCTCATTGTGTAGAAGATGGATCTTCTAGAAGGAAGAATGACCTCAATGTCCAATGTTGTGTTGGTTTTGTAAAATGAAAAATGGGAGATTGTGAGGGATTAATTGGAGTCCATTGCTTATGGACATTCCAAAAAAAGTAGAACAAGCACTCGTTGAATGGTAGGCCTTAGAGGCCGAAATAAAGGAGGAGTATCCATAGTTGATACTTCAAACTGATACAGAGGAGGCTGCCTCATAGCCTCATAAAACTTCTTTATTTATCTACATTCTTCCATTCTTCTATTCTTTACTTCAATTTTTGGAGATACCCATTGTTAGGACGACAATGCGATTAGTGTGGGGTAATGTTGATTAGAGAATACTTGCTAGAGATCACACAAGAATTCCACACGGAGAGAAGGCCAAGATCAAGGGCACGGAGGGACAGGAAGAACCCATGTGCGGAGGGAAAGTTCAAAATTAAGGACTTAGCCAATTTTGAGCATGAAGACATATTTTTAGAAGATGGCGTGTGGAACACACCAACGATGCAAAGATGTACGTGCCACACATTATCTATCTTTGGAGGATCGGATCGAAGCATTTTGCATAGAGACAAGCTAAGAATAGGATTGTCACTTTAGTTAACTGCAAGAGGTCTATAGATAACACACTTGCATGTGTGGCTATGCCTGTAAATAGAGTGTGGCTATTAATAGCATGCGACCTATTTCTGGAATAGATAAGCAGTGAAGGGAAAGTCCCCACCCTATATATATGATGTGAAGCACATAGTAGAAGATATACACAAGGAGAGATGGATGTATGAAGGTATAGAGATATGCACATATGATTGCATTACCAGATCGAGATCCATGCACGCATTGGTATAGATTGACATTACTATAAGGAGCTTCTATGTTTATTAATATATGGAGAATATTGGTGAATCTAAGTTTCATTCTTGTGTGTAATTGAGTAGTGCATGTTATTGATTCAATCATGATTATTGTTAAACTTGTTCTTTCATAGATTTGAATATGGCATGCATTATAGAATGATGTATTAGTTATGAATCTATATGTTTCTTCCTTCATCACGCTAACATCATGCTACAACAACCCTAAAAAGGACTGTACCTTTGCGCGCTTCGGGTGAGCGCTCGGTCTAGGCTGAATGATGTGCCAAGTGCCTAGGGTGTTATCTCGGTAAATTCTAGGTTGCATCATGTTTTATCCATTAGGAAAAAGACAGAACATGGTGACAAAAGAGAGCCAAAACAAGGAAAGGAAGAACACACAAAACAACAACAAGAGAATGAAATCAAAACAAGAAAAACTTTAGTAAAACTTATGTACAAGGAAGGAAACCCACATAACATTTATAAAATTTTAGACATTTCCTATTACATGGTAAAGGGAGTGGAGTCCCATCTATATAAGTAAGGTGATATCTAATTTCTCCATAAAATTGGTGAATGAAATGAACAAGTCGAGAGAGGATACAACTTATCATGACTTCCACGAGGATCTCTTCACTTGTCCGAAAGTAAGACTAGGTCTTCAACTTGAAACTCACAAGACCTACCCTTTTATCAAATAACTATTTCACTCTTTACTGATGGGATAAAATATGGTCCACCACATGCACTCTTTCTTCATGAAGTTTTGGTAAATACATGATCCTTTTTTTAATTGTATCCTTGAATTTTCCATTTTTAATGAATTTTGGAAAGTAGAAAGGAATAAAAATAAATATTTATCGACAAATCAACATCCATTCCATATACCAAATGAAAAGGAGACATACCAATCTCTCTTTTGGGTGTTACATGATCAACCCATAAGGTATTATATAACTTATTGTGTCACTGCCTTTGTGTTTCATTAACCAACTTCCTCACTATAGTCACCAAGTTTTTATTAGTTGACTCTTCTTGTCCATTTCCTTGTGGGTATTAATCAGAAGAATGAGAAAGTGAAATTCCATACTCGTAGAAATAATAAATTAGTTCATAACATGACAAATTTGGAGGATTGTCTATAACAATCTAGTGAGGCATTCCAAAACAAACTAAGATGTTCTCATTGATGAAGTTACTGAGATAAATTCAAAAAAATTCTTTTCAAGGGAATTTCTTCTAAGCACTTTGTGAAATAATCTATTGTTGTAAGAATTTGGGTATGTTTGGCATTATAACTAGGATTAAGATTAAAAATGAAATAAAATCCCAGTCTGAAATGCATTTTCAAATATAACGGGTTTTAGTGATAAAGTTACTAATTTGGTCTTTCCCATAAATTTTTGACATGCTTCGCACTTAGAAACCATAAGTAACCTCCATCGATGATCTTGTAAGAAACCATAGGAGAAGAAAACTTTCCACCATAGTATTTATCATGGTATGGTTTCAACCACCTATTTTACTATTTTGTATCCGTGCATCTCGAAAAATGGTCATCATTTCCTTTCCATAAAAGAGAGTTATACCACAATACATACATTTCTTCTTTGAGTTTAATTACTATTTTCTCCTTAGCAAGACTGGGTGTGAAGGAAAATCAGTGTATGTTAGAAAATGTGCAATGTTGTAATTTCATTCATCTATCATGTTGACAAATAAAACAGTTAGCATTCCTTCAGGTTTTCTTCATTAGAATCCATGCCTCTATTTTCTGCTATCAACTGGCATAGGCACTGACCTCATACAAGCTTGGTTATTTTGATGTCAATGTCATATTCATTCACTTTTGAAATCCAGTTACATCTCTTAGAACCAATTTCTTGTTGCGTAAAAATGGATTTGATAGTTGGGTCAGAAATAAAGATGATGGAATGAGAGTTAAGAATGTTAAATATAAATTTTTTTACTTCTTTAAAAATGGAACTATGAATACTTGATCTCATGTGATCTCATATGATCTCAACCCATAAATCATGAAGGTGATGGGTATTTTGATCCCTTTGATGTTTCTTGAATTATAATTGTAGATATGTTATATTAGGATGTATAACAATAGTTATTGAAATTCTTGTGAAAGTTATATCAAACAAGAATAAGTGTTCTATAAATAACTTCCACTATATTGTTACAGGATTTTTTTCCTTCTAAACTCCAATGAAAATACTTTTTTCCTTTCATCATTTCAGCAATATGTTGAGTTGTGGATCTCAATTACTTCAGTTTAGCATGCAATGGAAACTTGCTGAAAATAGAGTAATGCTTGTCTTTAGTTGGGAGGGAACCGACATTGGTCGTGCAAGGAGGAACCGACGGTGGTTAGGTCTAATCTGGCGGCATCGCTTACTTGTGCAAGCATGTTTTAATTAACTCTCGGAAATTAGACCTATTTTTAGAACTAAAGTATTTCTATTGATTGTAATTGCATGGCTAAGTTCCCTAAGTCTATAAATCGACTATATAAGCATAAAAGCTAGGGTTTAGAAGAGAATAATGATTAACAAGAATTAGAAAGAACTTGCAAAATTTGGTGAGAGAGAATTCTTGGTGATGAAGCAAAATCTTGAGAGAAAGAAAGTATTATACATCTGAGAGGTGTGGAAGATTGTAAATATTCATTGTATATCTTGTCAAAGCTTTGGATAATAGATTGGCTTGTTTCTTGGTGGACGTAGCCCACACTAGGTGAACCACATTAAATCTGGTGTTGATTTATGTCTCTTGTTTTGTATATTTCTTCTAGTAGAATATCTCGCTTTTATTTGCATGTATGCTTAGATCTGATATATTGTCTATACAACCGGTGTGCTAACCCCAAAGACAATATGCCTTCTTAACTCAAAAAATATGGAATACATCTCCAAAGGAAGTTGATTTTAAAAAATAAGGAATGAACGCCTTTCTTGTTGGTTGGAATGGTGATATTTTTAATTGCTTGCACACTATCCAAGCCAATCTTAATCCCATCTTTTATAATAATGTGACTAAGGAGTTTCCCTTTGTTTATCCCAAACATAGACTTTTTAGTATTGATGGATATACCATGATCTCTACACCTCTAAAAACCAATTTGAGATGTTGAATATAATCTTTCATGCCCTTAGAGAACACTATAAGATCATCAAGATAAATAACAACGAATTTTTTCTTCAAATATCTAAAGGCCATATCCATTGCTTGTTGAAACATGGCTCCAACATTGATGAGCCTGAAAGGAATTCTCCTATAAGCAAAGGCCCCTTGGGAGTAGTAAAAGACATTTTATGTTTATCTTGAACATCAAATTTAATATGGTTATATACCGGGAAGCCATAAAACACAAATAACATTTGTGACACGCTTATTGCTTGAATAATCTAATCCATAATGGGAAGAGGGTAATTTTCCTTCATAAAAGCTTGATTCAAGATGTAGAAGTCAACAAAAATAATTTTTTCTCAACGCTTTCTTCCTTATCAACACAATTTTTGCAATCCAAACGAAATGATGAATGGGGAATATAATTTTAGCATTTAACATATTTTGAATTTTTATAAATTGTCCCAACAATCTTAGGATTATATTGCATTTTCTTTTATCCGAAAGGTTGAATAACATGCTTTAGAGGAATATAGTATTGTATTTCTCTTGGCTTAAAGGTGTTCATATCTTCAGCAAAATATGCCAATACATCAATATAACTCTTCAAATTTTTCACATATTTCTTCTTCTCTTTAACAGAGAAACACTTATCAATGTTGAAAAATTTAGTATTTTAATCAGCCTCCTAAATTTATCTTTCACACTCGTGTGATTGTTTGATGTCATTTGGTACCTTAATTTTGATAAAATGACCATTCTTGTCAAAATATATTCCAAAATGACAAATCATTTTGGTATCTTGTTCTTGTTCAACACAATGTAACCATCTTGATCATCTTCACATTCATTACCCTCTTCAACACTTGATGAAAGAGAGACCATATACCCACTTGAATTCCTTTAAAATACACCTTATTGAAGTTGTTTTCTAATTAAAGATAGAAAATAGGGTGTGATCATTGCTGAAAACTTATCAGTTCTCTACATTATCGGTACACTAAGCCCGAAAATCATTTCGAATAGTATATTTGTCTTGATCAAAATATGCATGAGGCACCAATATAGTTCATGATACTACCAAGGCATGTATTCTTCAATTAATCTCTCTTGATACAACATTGATTGAAAACTATTTTAAAACTTGATTGATTTTCATACCTTATTCCTATAATGCTTTAACCTTTTATTCTTAACTTGAAAACGTATAAAACTTGTTTCACAAGAAGTTCATCATCACCTTGTTCTTGAATATAATTGATTCCAATTTTATTTTTGATATCAAACCAAGTAGAAGACCTTCATACCAGAATTGTTGTTAGTATTGGATAATTGCATCCTATATGAGAATGTATGTGTTTTACCAAAAGATGAGATGAACACTATCCCCTGTACCTAAACTAGTAGAGGAACAACTTCCATAAAAATCAAGAGTCCAAATGGAATTTGAATCATCTTAAATAATTTTTGGGAATTAATTCTTGAGTCAAACATAACCATATAATTTTCTTGATCAAGGCCTTGATAACAATATATTTTACTTATCTCTCGATACTATTTTATTAATTTCTCCTTTCACTAAAATAAAATCATGAGACCATTATATCTTTGACTCCCCTCCCACATCTCTACAAAAGGTTCTACTCAAGATAATTTCATAAGAAGTTGGAATATCAACCACTATGATAGTAGTCTTGACTCATTTTTCTAGAAAAACTACAAAGGTGACTTGGGCATCCTTTTCCAACATATTAGAGGAAATTGTTTATTTTCCATGCAATAATATGAGCCAAAATCTTGGGTAAGATTGAGGCTAAGTGCATGAGCCATCTGTGAAGGCATAACATTATCGAAGCACCATAATTAATTATACAATTGTTTAATTTTTGTCATGTTATCAACAAGGTTACATAGAAAGGCTCAATTGTTTATGATGTGGAGGGAGTAGATGCCAATAGAATATATGGAGATGGGAATTTAGGTGTAGGTAAGATTACTTTAGAAGTGGAATTAGTTTGGGATGACTTGGTATTAACATTTTTTTAACTTGAGAAAATCTTCAAGATTGGTTTGATAATATTATGCTTTAGAAATTTATACTATATTTATTTTAATATGATCAATTATATCAAAATATCTTCAATAATTATCCTCATGGTTAGAGATAATAGTGTTTTTAGGTTTATCGGGCTTGGGTGTTACAAGCACTTTACACACAAGAGTTGGAGAGGAAGAGCTAATTACTTATTTAGCAAAGAGGTATATAAGATCCATGCTTTACAATCACATGAATAATGTTTGGAGATTTCTTTGTTTCATCTTTCTTCTTTGGATGAACAATATTCTTATTCTTTCTTAGCAGTGCTTCGATCATCACCATGTAGGATTTACTATTCATGTATCCCACTATATCATCATAATCATCTTCTTCTGGCTCAAAAGTAAAAACCCCAATTCAAGAATCTTTAGCAGCATCATTGGTTTCTTCATTCTCTTCCTCCTCAAACTATTTTGCATTCACTTATTCATCTACATCTTAGACTTCGCAAAAGCTGCATTGACTGGATATTTTACATGAGATGCTTCAATGGTGAGTTTAGGTCATGCAGGTAAACTATTTGTAGGTGTAAAATTATTCCTAGGAAGCTATCTATATGGGGTATTATGAGAAATCTAGTTTTTGAGATTCATTAGGTCAATGGCCAACTTTTGAAGTAATCGATTAAAACTAGTTGGCACTAAGGTTAAAGCTTTGGTTTTGGCCGGCTCTTATTTCAATTTTCTTGACACAATAAGAACATATTCTACAC
Organism: Taxus wallichiana var. yunnanensis; assembly: GCA_018340775.1. Lineage (NCBI taxonomy): Eukaryota > Viridiplantae > Streptophyta > Pinopsida > Cupressales > Taxaceae > Taxus > Taxus wallichiana. The sequence continues at coordinate 926,066,646 of CM031242.1, forward strand.
TTATAGATAATTCCTAATCATCATCAAGATTGGGTAGTGTAGCCCTTTGTAATGCGAAGCTTACTTCAAGGATCCGAGCATTTATAAAGAAACACTTCAAGTTTTTTGGAGTTGGTTGAGTAAAGCAATGAATATAATGAACAAGTCTATTTAAATTTACTATGAACTCCCTCAAGAGTTCATAAGGTTCCTTCTTCAATTGAGAAAGTTGAGCCAAGATATCGTGAGAGCCTTCTGTCATGCTTTTAACCTACCTTACAAATTAGTTTTCATTGTATTCTAGTTAGTAATACTATTAGTAGGTAGATGATAAAACCATTATGTAGCATTATCTTGTAAACATTTGATAAAGAGTCTAACTAAAAGATCCTCATGAGAAACCTGAAGAACCCCACAGAAACATATAGTTTTGTCAAACATTCATAAACGATGAACTTTACCATCTCTTCTAAATTTTGGGATATTTTTCTGACTCCTTTTGGGTAAGTCATGGAGAGGTTGGGCTAGGGGCGGGGGTCCAATATTCCGTCATTGTGGAACTACCTGGAGGAGGAAGTCTAGAGAAAATAGTTTTTAAAGGAAGAGAGGTTCTGAAAATACTAAGGCTTCAATTGTACTTACGTGATAAGGTTGTCAAAATTTTCTTTCAAAGGGTGGTGCACTCATAGATATTTTCCTTTCCTTTCTAGAGATAACTTGAAAGAGTTTTGTTCATGCTAGAACTTGAAGGCAATATCTTCAATTCCTTGTGCTCTACTAGCTCTGATGTATCTATTTTCAGCCAATTTTAATATTTCATTAAAACCCTTTGATACCTAGTGTGGTGAATCATCATATATAGTGGGCACTACTCAAAAGTACAAACATGCCCCACAAAGGGTGCCAAAACTCTGTTGGCTAATTTTTTTCTAGTGAGCAATAATTCCACAGATTGGGATAATGATACCTCCTCTTGATGGAGAGGTTACCTTATTCGGAGAAAACTTGATCCTAAAATATTCACATAATATACAATTAATATATGAAATTTCTATTGACGATTCTACTTTCATTCGTAATCTCATGAGGTTGAACATAAAGAAAAGGAGATAGAAAAGGAATCGATTTCATGATAATAATGAAGGAAGAAAGGGAAAACAACAGTTCCAAATAAGAAAAAACCAAATGTTATTCTAGCATTGCATGTTAATAAAATGTCATAACATATACATTCAAATATAAGGAGATTCTTTTCCTTAAACAAGATATACATTGACCCATAATTCAACAACTCTTGATAGACAAAAATGAATCCAAAGTTTCATAACCCAAAATATATTTATTCGAATATAATCAAAGAGACATGAGAAAAAGATAGAAATAAATGGAAAATGATGAGTTTCTCTTCTATATTCAACAATCTATCTTATTTACCTCAAAATAACTAGTATCAACAACTTTACGAGTTAAAAATAAACCTTTTATAGGAAAGAGGGGGAAATAACTACCTGAACTAACTAATTGTTAATTAATTGACTAATCACTTAATTAGTTAAGTCACTTTTAAATTACTTTTACATTTAATTTTCTTTTACAAAAATAAAATTCAACAATAAAACATAATAATTAGCTTTAACCGACTTTGTACGAAGGATGAGAAGAACTTGAAGAAGTTAGAACTTTGAGTTTCAACACGTGAATCTTAATATTAATATTAATTTATTAGGGTATGTCAAATCATTAGCTATAAGTAATGCATGCATTCACGGGCATAATAAGCCGTAGGCAACCTAGGCATTGCCTAAGGTGCACATAGTTAGGGGGCGTTTTATTTTCTAAATTTCACAAGTTAATTGCATAAGATTTGAAGGAGGAATGTCATAAAATACAAGAATAATGATTCCAATGTTTTTTAGGATTAGAGGCGATTCATATAAACATGAAAGTGACTCACCATGTAATAGAGGTATAAAATAACAATGTAAACTAAATTAGTGGGAATCACTTATGATATCAGAGTAAGTAATTTTTGTCCAAGTTGAAATTCTCGTTTATCAAATAAGACATTCAATTCATTGTGTCAAAGATAATTTCTTGTGCTATTGTTCAATTATTTTATGCAAATTTAATAGGCAAATAGAATTCTTTTTGTTTATCAATACAAATACTCTATAAGAAAGATATAGTTTTATACCTCTACTATCAACATCTAGTGCTATGATGAATTTTCATTTGAAATGAATTTTATTTTCAACAATATAACTCTCTACGTATTCATCTAGTCCATATATTGTCTCTTCTTAGTTGTGTGCTAAAATGGATTTATATTGGGTTAAAGCCAATGAAGTAGCTTTCCATTTGGGATTCAATCTAGCGTGTTGTATCCAATGAAGCAACTTTCCATTTTACAATTATGTCCATGAAATAATTTAAGCAAAATGTAATACATGAAAGATTTAAGGTACGAAAATAACGAGTACTATTTTTTTAAATTGAGGTAGGCGTTAAATCCAAACATTACCTACAACACTTATAACCATTAATCCGGTTTTGTTAGCATATCTATAACCCTATAAATATATCACAATACCATTGACCTAGAAGTGGACAACATTCTATCCCTTATGTGCAACTCAACTCCCCGACCGTTATAGCTAATTGTTTGTCCAAGCGCATTTTTAAAATAAAAACTTTGGAAAATTATCGAGTTCAAATCTTGATGCCGAGGTCAAGCCTTTTTTAAACAATGTCGGGATATTATTAGAGGGAACAAAGAAAATTGTTTCTTCAATTTACAATGACAAATCTAACTAATACTTAAGTTGAGACCTACAATTTAAAAAATAAATACGAATTGTTGGAGCTAAAAATTGCATCCTTCCCGCATTCATAGACAACCCGGGATTTCGAGGTAGCATGGGACCTGCCTCCAAGTTGTGGGACCTTATGAACTAAGAGAAACCTTCAAGAAGTCCAGCTTCTCTACCTATTAAATCCTAATGCTAAAACTACTCCTAAGGAAAAAAATGCAATTATCTAACCGTATTCTATGATTTCAAAGGACTAGAGTTAGAAGGAGATGCATGAAAAGGGAAATCTTAAGCTAAAAGGGGCAATGATAAAGCACTTAGAAAAAGGTGTTGAATCGCTCTCCACAGGGGAAGGAATAGAGAAATCATGGGGGATATGGTAGATAGATGTGTCACAAATAAATAAACATGTAGACCGAACTTTCCCATGCATTTAAAACACAACAAAAATGTAACCTACAAGCAAGAGATACCCAAAACATTCCAAAATGAACAGATATGCAAGAGTGCAAATAAAATGAGCTAAGGCAGATAGATGTGCCACAAGATAAATTTTATTGGTTAAAATATGCACAACTTCATTACATAAATGGCACAAGGCGAGAATACAATGTAGAGATCAAATTTAAGGTCTAGAACTCATGGGAAGTGGGCCACCATTTTGGCATGGTTCCTTTACAAAAAAAAATCATTCAGAGAGATGAAATAAGCATCAATTTATAATATATATCAGAATGGAGAGAGATAGAGAGAAGAGAGGAAAGAGAGGGAAAGAGATCATATTTGATCTTGTCATTAATGAAAATTTGTGTCTTTCCCAAGAATATGACTTCCAAGCTCCAACCACCGTTGATCATTCATTAATTTCTAAAAATATCATAGGTACCCTATCAAACTCGTCCCCCAATGTCATTTTCCTTGTAGGAGAACGTAAGAGCCCCATACTTCATCATTTGGGTGGTTGAGTTGTCTCTAGTGTAAATTATTATCCCAAACTATTTTTCCTCTTTTATTCCTACCAAATATTACTAATTTATGAAACAAATGATGTAAAATTGAAGGGCTCAAGGAGACCTTTCCAACAAGACTGATTTTGTAAGATTTGGAGCAGGGAATTGAAATATATGACCATTTAAATATTTTCATGTCGAGAAATATAAGAACATGAAAACATGTGGTAACATTTGATTGGATAGAGTATTTCCTTTGTATACATATGCATTGTTGTTCCTTTGCCATGTCTTGATCTCTGGTTGGTTGTGGGGTCGATTTTCTTACGTGTCTACTTGTTTTGTATCATGTGGTACTGCTTACTTCTTCGCACCCAACGCCTCTTACCAAATTCAGTTCATCCCGGGATTGAGATCCACATTCCATCACCCTAAGTGTGATGGAATTAAGCCATGTGTCCACCTTGATGTCCTTGATCTCATAAGTTATGCTCACTATGAAGTGTGAGTCAATGAGAATTTCTCTAGCACCTTCATAGTGTTAGATGTTTGATAACCCTAACCGACATCCGCAAAATGTGAGCCAATGAGAAAGCTCCAAGATCCTTCGCAATGTCAAACTATCTTGCTTCATGTTTTTCTTTCACTGGGTACACCTTCACATCAAAAATTCAAACTAGGCATACTTCATGCTCATTGGATGAAGATGTCTACTTACTTTGATCTATGTCGCATGTTTCCTCCACTTTAGACTTGTCCAGACCCGACGACCTTTGAAAATTGGTTTATTCTCGTGGGATTTGATGTCTCGGAAATGGATCTCCTCAAGTTCACTAGAATGGTGACACATGTCCACCGCTTATCCTTAAAGTTCGTTGTGTTGACTTTATACTTTGCCATGTTTTTCTTTGATTACGTTGACTTTTTCTTCCTCACCGTAGACGTAAAACCATATCCACTTTAATTAATTATGCAGACTTGAGGTCCATGAAACTTAAATGGCTTAGAGAGACCGGAATCCTGCCACGTTCTCCTTTTCTTTACAAAAGGTAACTTGAACTACTTGGCGGTGTAGACTTTTGATATCCGTTATATTGTATATCGAGCTTTTAGATGGCTATGTCCATTTAATGAAAGTTATCCAAATTAATCCGGGGGGTTAATTTGGGATAATAGTTTGGCGACCTCTAGGGGACATCTACATGCTAGATGAAGAGACCGTTAACCTTTATGCATCCATTGGGCATGGATTCAAGCCCAAAACTTTGAAAAACTGATCTAAAATTTGAAAATCATCTCCTAATCATTATGAACTTAGCACCCAACCAAAACTTTTTGAAAAATGATCATGGAGCTCTAAATAAAGCTCAAAAATTGCTCCAACTATCTGATTCCACCATGAAACCTACTTTGCCTTCCAAAATGGACTCGAATTGATCTCATGTGCTTTGAATAAAACTTGGAAATTACTTAACTTCTTTGATTTGGCCTCTAAATGAACATGTGCCTAGCTAAAAAAAACAAAAACTATATAGAAATAGTTAAAAAATATACATGTTCCAAATGGAAACATGTAAAGTGTGCACGAACTTATTTTGCTACAAAAACCTACCTACTCTACTCTAACTAGAGGCTAAGGAAACTCAAAAAAATCCTGCAACAAGAAGGGAGAAGTAGCGGCATTTCCTCACAAAATGCAGCCATGTAATTAATTTTGCAATGGACATGGTCTTTAATAAGACTCAAAAAAATTTGAAGTTGGTTTTCCACCCTTTTTACCAAAGTATCAACAACAAACAAAACAAACACCTCCTTTAGTTGTTCTATATCTTGTTCTTGGAGGTGTTGATGTCGACCTTTGTGCCTTAATACTCATCCTCATACTCTAAAATGGGAATGACAAGTTGGAACTCCGGTTTTGGCTCTAAACTTGCCATATATTTGATTGGGCACGAGTTGATCCTTTGAATTTTCCCACTTCTTTGAATCTCAATCCCACAAATGGGATCATCCTACGATCTTCACTTGAAGGTGATTGTTTGCAGGACAATTTTTCTTTTCTTTTCCTCTACAATCAACTTCGCTTTTTATGGATCCTCTTCCTTTGAGTCTAACTGGTTATCTTTTGAAGAATATTCCCTCATTTTTTCACTTTGCACAATCTCATCTTCCCAATCAAAGTCATACCATTCTTTAATGGTTCTACAATCATCATACATGGTAAGACTGGTTGGAGATGATCTATAAGTGAGGGACTTTCGATCAATTATACAATCGTTAGGCATAGAGGATGTGGAAGAATATGGAAGAAAGGGAGTAATGGGAATGGATTTCCTTTGCCCAACTTAAATGAGACTCTTCTCAGCTAATATGGAAATATCAAATTCTTGAGGAAGAGTGTTGCCTCCTAGAGCTTGGATCAATACAACCAAATCAGCATCCAAGGACCTCAAATAAAACAAGAATGCCATACCTTGTGAGGGTCTGAATTCTTGAGGAATTTTGTGCCAAGTCCTTGTAAATCTGATGTTGAAATCAGAGATAAATTCCATTAGAGCCCGTTATATTTTGTTGAGATGTTCCACAAGGATAATGATGTCTGCATTCTCCTTGAACTAGTTGTAGAATTGTTCTCCCAACTGATCCCAAGTGGAAATGGATTGTGGAGCCAAACTATTGAACCAATATTTTTCTTTTCCTCTAAATGATGAAACCAGAATTTTGAGGAAAATGTTCTCTTCTATGATATTGTGAATGACACAATGGTTTGTTATGTCTTGAATATGATCAATAGGAGATTGATCTCCATTTCCATTGAAAAGAGGCAAGTTTATCAAGGTTGTTTTGGGGATATCATCCCACTGCTGCAAATGAAGGGGAGAAGAATTGAAATGAGAGAATGGAAGAGCTCCATGAAGAGCCATGAATGAAGTGGAAACATGAAAATGAATGGAAGGGTGAAAGGGAAGAAATAAATGAATGGAAGGAAGGAGGAGAAGGTTTGCGAATGAGATAATGGGTTGATTGAATCGAAGTGGAGTCGCCAGATATGCTTGAAAATGCCTCCAAAGGTTGAGATCTCACCAAGAGCACATCAAACTTGGTGAAATGAATATGTAAATTGCTTCAATCTCTATCCCACCAAAGGGCGTGCAAAACTGTTGGAGCTCAAAATTACACCTTGCCCTAAGTCATAGACAACCCGAGATTTTGAGGCAACATGGGATTGTCTCTAAGTTGTGGGACCTTATGAATCGAGAGAGACCTCCTGGAGAAGGCCGTTTCTCTACCTATTATATCCTAATGCTAAAACTACTCCTAAGGAAGGAAATGCAACTATCTAATCCTATTTTATCATTCTAAGGGACCAGGGTTAGAAGGAGATGCATGAAAAGGGAAATCCTAAGCTAAAAGGGGCGGTGATAGCACCATAAAAAGGGGTTGAATTGATCTCCACAAGGGGAAGGAAAGAGAGAAAACATGGGAGAGAGGGCGGACAAAAATGTACCACACATCAAGAACCACGTAGACTGAAATTTCCATGTATTGAAAACACAACAAAAATGGAACTTGCAAGCAAGAAATATGCACAACATACAAAAAATGAACAGAGAGGCAAGACTGCAAATAAAATGAGCTAGGGCAAACAAATGTGCCACAAAACAGATTCTATTGCTTAAAATATGCACAACTTCATTACATTCATGGCAGAAGGCGAGAATACATTGCAAAGACCAAATTCGAGGTTTAGAACTCATGGGAAGTCGACCACCATTTTGGCATGGTGTCGTTACAAAAAAAGAGCTATTCACTGAAATAAGCATCAATTTACAATATATAGCAAAATGGAGAGAGAGAAGAGGGGAAAGAGATCAAATTTGATCTTGTCATTAATGAAAATCTTTTTCTTTCCCGTAATATGGCTTCCAAGCTCCAACCACATGATCGATCATTTAATAATCTTTGAAAAACATCATGGGCACCATGTCAAACCAGTCCCAATGTCCTTTTGCTTGTAGGAGAAGGTAAGAGCTCCATACTTCATCAATTTGGGTGGTTGAGATGTATGTAATTGCACATTATTGGCCCAAACTATTTTTCCTCTTTTCCACCCACCAAATGCCACTAATTTCTTTTAAAAATGATGCTAAATTGAAGGGCTCAAGGAGACCTTTCTAACGAGATCGACTTTACAAGCTTTGGAGCAAGGAATTAAAAGATATGGCCATTTGAATATTTACATGTCGGGAAACATAGGAGCGTGACATGTGACAACATTTGATTGGCTCGGTGATTGCCTTTGTCTACGTATGAATTGCTTTAGCTTTGCCATGTGTTGATCTCTTGTTGGTTGCAGTAGGTCGGGATTTGCTTACATGTCTTCTTGTTTTGTCTTTTGATTTCCCTTTCCCTCTTCCGAACCCGACACATTTTACCAAATTCCATTCATTCCGGGGCTTGAGATCCGCACGGAGTCCATCAACTTTGAAGTGTGATAGAGTGATGCCACATTTCCACCTTGATGTCCTTGATCAACACTATGCTCATTACGAAGTGTGAGCCAATGAGAAAGCTCCATGCACCTTCACAGTGTCAGATTGTTTGATAACCCTTACTGACACCCACAGAATGTGAGCCAATGAGAAAGCTCCACGCTCCTTTGTAATGTCAGACTGTCTTGCTTTATGTTTATCTTTCATTGGTTGCGCCTTCACATCGCAACTTCAAATTGGGTGGACTTCATACTCGTTGGGCAAAGTTGCCTACTTACTTTGATCTGTGGTGTGTGTCACCTCCAACTTCGGCCTTGTTCGGACCGACACCCTTTGAAAACTGGTTTATTCCGTGGACTTGAGGTCTGTAGAATGGATATGCCTTGAAGTTCGCCGAAATGGCGACACGTATCCACCGTTTAGCCTTGAATTTCATTGTGTTGACTTTTTCCTTCATCATGTTTTTCTTTGATCTGCGCCGACTTTGTCTTCCTCGTCGCGGACCACAAACCGTATCCACTTTTATTAATTCTACGGACTTAAGTCTGCAAAACCTTAATGGCTCAAAAAGACTTGGAATCCCGCCACGCATTCCTTTGCTTCGCGGGTGCTTAAACTACTTGGCAGTGTAGACTTTTGACGACTCTAGGGCGTTCGGGCTTTTAAATGACTAAGTCCATTTAAATATAGTTATCCAAATTAATCCAAGGGTGAATTTGGGGTAACACGAATTAAGGTAGTTGTTATTTTAATTTTGAAATTGTTTGTAAGGGCCCGATGACATATTAAACATCTCTTCACTCGTCCCATTCAATGATGCTTCATTGGTTCTAGTCTTCGAATTGGATATTGCACATGGCTTTTTCTATTTAATTTAAGGATATTAGTTCACATATTAATATATCTACAATTAGACAATATAGAAAACACTAAGATTCTCGCATGGGCTTGTGGCTATCCCGTGACAAAATCGTTGAGTCCCACGGCATGCCCCTATACATGCCCCATCCCATACATGGATAGGCAAGTCCCACTGGATGTAGTATGCACACATTTCGGAAAAAAAAAAAAAAATACAAATGAAATCAAGTGGTAGCATGTAGCAGATACTAGATGGATTGGTAGTCTTGTACGCTTCTAAATGAAATTTTTGAGAAAGTTGTGTGAAGTGTCTGGATAGAAATGTCTCCAGTGTATGATGTTTTCATAAATCACAAAGGAGATGACGCCAAGAAATCAGTTGCCAGCACCCTCCATATTTACCTCGAAGCTCCCTTGCATGGCTATGTCTGGCCAAAAATGCAATAAAGTCGCCGTATGGTTTGATGGCTTGTCAACGCGTTCCAGGATTAATAAATATTTCCTTTTGGTTCAAATGTTGGTTGTTGTATCTTGAAAAAGTTGTATCTTGAAATACACAACCGCATTGGGCTTTGGCATTCTCGAAACACGTGCAATGGAAAAACGTAAATGTTGAATTGAAGAGTACTTACCTACTTAAGTTGTACAACCGCGTTGGGGTTTGGCATTCTCGAAACACGTGCAATGGAAAAACGTAAATACGAACCAACGTAGCAAGTGCCCGATGACATATTAAACATTTCTTTCCTCCTCTCTTCCGCAGAAGCTTACCTGGTTTTTGTGTTCGCATTGGATATTGCACTCAACAAATATTTCTTTTTGGTTCCAATGTGAAATTGTTGAGAAAGTTGTATCTTTAAATACACAAGCATACCTATTGGGGTTTGGCATCCTCAATATTTCTTCTGTGTGAAGTGTCTGGATAGAAGTGTCTGTATAGAAATGTCTCCAGTGTATGATGTTTTCATAAATCACAGAGGAGCTGACGTCAAGCAATCAGTTGCCAGCACCCTCCATCTTTACCTCGAAGCTCTTGGATGGAAAGTTTTTCTCGATAAAAAGTCGATGCAATTGGGAGATGAGTTAAGCACTACAATATGCGATGCCATTGATGGTGCTGCTATTCATATCACCATTTTCTCAAAAAATTATGCCGACTCTTGCTGGTGTCTAGAAGAGCTCGTAAGGATATTGCATTCTCATAGACATCGCGGAACCACAATCATCCCAATCTTATGTGGCGTGGATTTTAAAGAGCTAAGGTTTATACAGGGATCTTATGGGGAATCCTTTCACAAGCACGAAACCAAGAAGAGGTTCGGCACCCACGTTTTGGAGAAATGGAAAAACGCTCTCCGTGAAGCGTCCCACTTGAAAGGTGCCCTCTTCGACAAAGAGATAGAGTAAGTATTTGCTGTATCACAAATTCAACGTTGTTGGGCTGCAAATTGAAAATTTCCTAATGTTTATGACACTTGTCTGATGATGTCAGTGATCATGGAGATCTTTTCAAGCAAGTTAAGGAAACAGTGATTCAGTTGATAGGGCCTCGCGCCCCACCTCAGAAATATATGGCACATATAACTGTGTCTCCAGACAAGGCTTGCCCTGCCCCAATTTCGAATCCTGTGCCGTCTGAAACTGGGATGTATAGAAATCCAGGCTTGCAACCATGGATTAACGGTTACCCGCAACCTGGTTATTCTCTCCCCGGACCCAGCTGTCCGCCGCCCTACTGGCCAAATGGATCTTGTTGCCCTTTCCCTGGACCCGGTTACAACCAACAACCGCAGCAGCGGATGTATGAAGGACCTTGTCCTGGCTGCCAAGGCTTTCCCTAACTATTCTTATGGTTTTCCATGTTTTAAATGAATTTCATAATTATTTTGTGGTTGTTTTGTTGCTTACAGATCTAGTCCTATGTAACCTCTTACTTTTGTTGTGTCTGTTTTGTTGCTTACAGATCTCAACTTATGTAACCTCTTACTTCTGTTGTAGGTGTTTTGTTGCTTACAGATCTCTTCCTATGTAATCTCTTACTTGTGGCCTACAATTTTAGTGGCTCTTCCCGTTAAACCTGTCATTTTCAGTATTTTAATACTATTAATAAAAGATAACTCTTAATTGCGCCATTGGGTGTAAATTGTTCATCTAAATGGTTTTGTTTCTATTTCTTGGAGACATTAATTAAAAATTAGTAATATCTTGGTCATGTAATAATATTTACATCTTTTTTTTTTTTTAATAGATATTTTGAGACCATCACAATTGTGTAGCTAAATGATTCTTTTGTCTCAAATCAACAAGAAATTGATCAAGAATTTAATGAAATATTTGATTAAAAGGTATGTAAAAATTAAGCGAAAGAACCTTGAAATTGATATCTATAATATATTTAATATAGATACATTTCTTATAATCTTCTTATTATATTATATTTATTTTTAATTGTTACTTTGTTGGTATACTTATACTACATCTACTTAGTTAGATAGGTGCCTCATAATTAATATCTCTCGACGTATTTTAAATAAATATATGTAAAATATCTATACTTGTCTATTTATATAGACGATAAATCATATATTTCATTTGCATATAAATCATGTACACATTTCCTTTATAATATTAATATGTCATCAATATATACATACTATTGTCAATTTTCCTTTTGTTTATTTTGTGAAGTAGCTTAATAAAAAAATACATTATGGATCAATCTTTGATGCAATAACTTAAATATGGAAAAGAGATGAGATAGAGATTAATCCCCATGTGAATTAAGGTAATAGGATACCCCACATGCCTTAACACCAAATCTAGAAAGACCAATAATATTCCAACCTAAAATAGATACAATTTCATATTAACATTAGTACACTAATATATATCTCTATATGTGTGGTGTGTGTGTATATATATATATATATATATATATATATATATATATATATATATATATATATATTCACACCGCACACACATTAATACACACATATACTCCTTCCCCTCTCTCCCCACCTCCATACACACATATATATTCATACACACAATAATGGTTTTTTGGTAATCTAAAGGGATTAATGAATATGCAATAACACAAAGTTTTGAGGAACAATATTTTTATACAAGGTAATTGCTACTCTTGATCAATCTCATTTAGAGTAACATACACCCAAACGCGTCAACATATGTTGTGGATAAATTGCAGGATTTGAACCAATGGCTTATGCCAAATTAACATAAAATATTACTCAATAAATATACACGTGTTAGAATATTCATGTGTACTTTCTCCTTATGCATGAAGACTAAGTTTAACAAATAACAGTTTGATTAATTCATGTAGTCGGTAGCTTTTTAGAGTCTAGTTCAGTTTTTGTTTTAGAAATTACATAACTCAAATAAAACCAAAAAAAGAATTCTATTTTATATGCATGCACAACATGCGTTGAATATAGAGTCTGTAGTTTATTTTGGGAAAGCTCTATTTAAAGCAATTCAAGGTTAAGTTTACGAGAATATTATTTTATATAGTGTGAACCAATTGTAATTGTTTTAGGTGAATAATAGATGCTAAAGATAGATGAATTATAATGTTGTACACACATAAATTTGATTGCAAAGAGCCGAAACTCTATGATAGAAGAAAAGCAATAGAAGGATTACACACAACGTTGATGATTTTAATGAATACTTTGTTTTTATTCATGTTTTCTTATTAATTTGTTTACTATTCACCGTATAAGACTACTTAATTTCTACAAATTGGTATCGAGTGCCATTTTCTATATTGACACTAAGCTATGGCTTCTACATCGATATGCAACACTCACTGCGAGTTTAATGGAAATAATTACGAGTATTGTTCATTAACCATGATGGAATTATTCGAGATCCTATGATGTGTGGGAGATCGTAGAGAATGGGTACACAAAGCCCACAGATGCAACATCGTGTGCTACACTTTCACGATAAATAAATATACATTGAAGGAATTATAGAAGAAATATGGAAAATATATTTTTTATATTCATCAAGTCATGCATGAAAGCATCCTTCCTAGAGTGGCAACAACCAGTCAAGCAAGAACTGCATTGGACACTCTCCAAGTTGCATATCAAGATAAGGAGAAATCATAAATTGCCAAGCTACAATTACTTCATAGAGATTTTGAAAATATGTCAATGAAAGATTCAGATTCCATAGAATCATTATTTACTTTCGTAGTTGGCCTATTTAATTAAATTAAATCCCATTGTGAGACTATTGAAGATAGAAGGATTATTGAAAATTTGCTTAGGAGTTTTCCTACAAAATATGATCCTTTAGTTGTTGCTATTGAAGAAACTAAGGATCTGAGTAAGTTTTCAATTGATGAGTTACATGCATGACTAATAAGTCATGAAAAGAGGATGAATAGATCACATATAGATGTAGAACAAGTGTTACATCTTAGACAACATGAATTCCTAGAAGAGGAAAAGGAAGGTTCAACCCTAGAGGCGAGAGGAAGAAGTTCATATAGAGGACACAACAACAATTCATCATACTCTTGTGGAAGAGGGCATAGTCAAGAACACGGTCATGGTCGAAATAAGATAAGTCTCATGTACAGTGTCACTATTGTAAGAAGTATAAGCACTATGCTTATGATTTTAGGAAAAAGCAATATGATTAGGATAAGAAGAATAAAAATCAAGTTGGAAGATCTTCTCCTAGCTCCATGTTTATTGCATACACGAGGATTTATGAAGCAATACCTTTTTTATTGCATATTGAGTGCAATTTATCAAAAGAGAGTCCAAGTGATGTATTGTATTTTGATTTTGGTTGCATAATCACATGTCGGGTAATTTAAATATATTTTCTAGTTTGGACGAGTCGATGAGGAGTGATGTTACTCTTGCGAATAATAATTGTTGGGGTTAGCACAAGGTTGTACAGATAATATATCAGATCTAAACATACATGCAATGAAATTAGATATTCTACCAGACAAATTATACAAAACAAGAGATATAAATCAACACCAAATTTAACGTGGTTCACCCAGTGTGGGTTACGCCCACCAAGAAACAAACCAATCTATTATCCAAAGCTTTAACGAGATATACAATTGAAGATTTATAATCTTCGACACCTCTCAGATGTAGAGGATTGTCTTTCACCCAAGCTTTTGCTTCTTCTCCAAGAATTCTCTCTCTCACAATTATTCTCACAATAATCATAAACTTTTGCAAGTTCTTCTTAATTCTTACTTCTAAACCCTAGCTTTCATGCTTATATATGTGTATACAAACTTAGGGCACTTAGCCATGCAATTACAATCAATAGATCTTCTTTAATACTAAAAATAGATCTAATTCTTGTGAGTTAATTAAAACACCCACACATAGGTAATTGATGCCGGTTAGCCCTAACCAATGTCGGTTCCTCCTTTCCTGATTGATGTTGGTCATAGGTGACCGATGTCGGTCCCTCCATAACCGATGTCAATTACTGTGTATTTTCCAGCAAGTTTCATATTACATGTTAATCTGAAGTAATTGAGCTCCACAACTCAACAATCTCCCACTTGGAGATTAATTACTACACCATACCTATACATTGTCATTCTTGGATCCTTCCTTAGCTTTGTTTCTTCCTCTTCAAGTCTCAAAATCGAAGACCAACATAAGTGGAGTGTAGCTCCAACTTCTCCTTTGTTAATGGTTTCGTTAGCATATCCGCAAGGTTTTCACTTGTATGAATCTTTTCCAGATTCAATTGTCGTAAGTGCAGCAAGTTGGTGGGCAATTAAGTGAACATAAAAACCTGAAATTTACGTACCGTGATCATGGTTTATACACCGCGATCACGGAATTTTTTTTTATAGGTTTGGTGATTTCCAAACCTAAAACCGCGATCGTGGTCCTCTGAGACAAAAAAATAGACCCATGACTCCTCATTTTCCCCCATTTTCCCTTGCGAACCGCAATTTCTCCTAGACCTTTGGCACTCAAGCTTTGAATACCCCTTAAAATTTCTCTTCGGACTTCTGGATCGCAAAAGTTTCAACAATGCCGCCAAGACGAAGAGGTAAGCCCTCAATTTTGATCATTTTTTTGCATTTTAGGTTATTTTTGTGATTTTCATGGGTTTTTCAATTTTTGTTTATGTATACAATTTTTTTATTTTTTCAGTTGCTCGGCAAGCTCGTAATCCTACAAACCATCCAAATATTCCTCAAAACCCTCCAAACATTCCTCAAAACCCTCCTCCAAACGTAGATCCGCCTCCTGTGGCTCCTTTTGTCCCCACGGAACCAACAGGAACACAAGTCTGATATTGTTGGAAGAATCGACAAAATAAAATTTCCATTGAGAACCTTATTCAGACTATAAGACAAAATCATGCCACAAATTTGTCCCACATGACTTTAGCCAACACATTGCAAATATTGATTGGCGAAGTCGACTCCGTAACCAACCAAATAGACAAATGGAATACCTTTAGAGATGATTGTAGGTGGTGGTATGCAGATAAATTATCCCATACAACCGTAAAATATAAATTTTTTTGTAAAAGATTGCATTTGTGCATTATTTATTGACCCAAGAACTAATGCCCCCCCGCAACTACTTGCAAACGGTTCCCAATCCAATGGTGTCACGATGACCAAATCAAGAACAATTTTTAGGACCGATGGTGGATGGTTTTTTATTATCCATGATGCAACAACAATGAGGTTCCTCTTTATTTTTGAAGAAATTATATTTTGAGTCTCATGCTTAATGAGGCCCCAAATTATTTTTTCTTTTCGAGTTTTATGGGAAAAGAGGTGGCTCTACAAAAGAGTAGACTGATGCACACATTGGTCAACCAAGGATCCCCATGCCCAAAAACCCCACTTCCTTCGGTTATCCCTCATACGGTGAAGGAGGTTGAGAGATTGACACACTACATACATTAAGGAGCTCATCGACACTTTGACCCAACATAGTGACCAGATTACATCTCGGTGATGTTGGTGGAGGTGTCAATTCTAGCACACCACACCACTGTGGATAATGCGGTGTTGTATGCAATGTGGCCGAGACATCATTTGTTGGATCACATGATTTATTTTTTCTAGATGAGATGATGGCGGATGTTTTTGGAACTGGTGCAAATGATCTTAGTCTTTCACAAGTAAATGTCAAATATATATATATATATATATATATATATATATACACAATAGTTTAATTCATTTGAGATTTTAATATATATGTATTTGATTACGTCATGTACATACATGTAAAAACTATTTTTTTAATTTTAAATAGTAAGAGCCGGTGAAGGACACATCTAGCGTCGACATGCTAGCTATTGCAGCTAGGCGTGTTACAGACATAAGTTTCAAGTTGTACTTACATTTCAAATTTCATTTGATTGCACTTTTATTATTATAATGTTTCACGTGTACATGTACATATTAATATGTTTGTCTTTTATACGTAGGAGCCTAGCGGGTCATCATCTGCTCTGGGCACTGAGGCTACTTGGCACGCCTCACGTGACTTTTACGTAGGTTAGTTTCTCTTTACACTTTGTTTCTAATTGTGGAAGTTCAGTTGTGTATCTACTCTTGTAGGAATTTTGGAGACTCGAGTAACATCGAAGCTTCCCTAGAAGATCATTAAACCTAGATTCCTTGGTTGGTTTCTATTAGCAAATTAATATGTATTAATCATTATATGTGTCAATTATGATTTGGGTTTGTTAAGTGGCAGTCGTCTAGATTAATATTGATATGTACATGTTTTTTGTATAGCTTATTACTGCCAGAGAGACTCCTCCATATATGCAGACTGTGAAGACTATTGTAGATACTGCCATAGCATCTACAGATCCACTAACTGAGGTACAATTTTTCAAATTTGTTAAATTTTGGAGGAATTTTTTCTTATTACTTAAATCTACAATATCAAATTGTGTACATGAAATATTTAATTTGAAATATTTGTTTGTATGTAGCTTACCCCTCGTGAGTCTACCATTGACAATATGACGCATCGATGAAAAATTGATAGGGATCATGCGATTGCAGTAAGATTTCACATGCATTAACTAAATTCTAAGTTTCTAAAATTTGAAAGTTTAAGTGTTAAAAACTTGTTATTTATGAATGTGCAAGCTAGGTTGCAGGCCTGCTTAGAGACGCCTAGGACCACACAGATGAAATCCGTAGTGACATCTCCCTCCACTACATCCCTAGGTCGTGGACATGCTTCTTCTAGCGGGCGAAGAGAGGGAAGATGTTTCATGATTAGATTCATAGGACCGGATGTATAGATATATATGCCATCTGGTCCTAGTTCATGATTCTTCATATAGTCCATGTATATAGCCTTATGCGACCGCATGTGGTCCTATATGTATGACACACTTAGTTCGATACATGTTATGAACTTATATTTTTAGAGACACATCCAACACACTTAGTTTGATACATTATATCCATGTTGGTTTTCATAACGATATTACTTCTATGTTTGATTTGATTTCATTGCACATGATATCCTTCTATGTATGTTTTCATAACCATATTAGTTCTATATGTTTGATTTGATTTGATGGCCTCGATTATGTGACCATTATGGATATGATATATATGATATATGATATATGATGTTATGTTATATAATTTTTTTGAAGGTTCTTAGGTGCAAGATCATTTTTTTCAAGACATTCAAGTGTGGACTTATATCAATTTTCTTATTTTAAGCATGTGGTTAACACACTCCAAAGTGGGATAAAATGTACACAATTAAAAATGGTCTTGAGGGATTTATTACAAGTCATTTTATATGTTTTTAGTGTACTTACAATTTATTTGTTAAGTATTAGTCCAAATTAAACTTGTTATTGATGTGTGTAACAATAAGGTCCTAATTTGAATTCACTTGTAAAAAATACGAAACATTGTAGAACTTAGTTGGCACAAGATATGCAAAAAATATTCTTAACACTCTATTGTGTATTAACATGATTTAAAAAGAGATCATTTAACAATCATTAGAGTATTTACATGGTAATGTGTTAACCTTGTTGCAATCTGATTAATACTAGCCGAGTAGACGAGAAGTCATGCCCAGGACGTTGTGGTCCAAAAACTATCACCGCAAATGTGTTCGATTGGGGGTATATGCCTCGATCTATATGGCATACTCTAGGAGGCCCGGTTTGGAGTCAGACCACCCGATTCGGAGCCTTCCTGGCATTCCTTGAGCCTTCGTGGCATAATTGTTTACAAACTACCTTTTCTAGGAAGTCCAAGGAAATGAACGGAGGTAAGTAGTGAAAATTCATGGCTTGGGGCGTCATGGCACAAAACGATTGCAGGTGACACATCTAGGTGGCCAGTGAATGCAAAAGGATGCATCGTTTCAGTGCGCGACAATGTCGTTGCTTCCGGGCTACTTCATTTGGGAGTAGTCCCTTAAGAGCCCTGAGACCAAAAAACCATTCAACTTCGATAGATGACTACCCTGACTCAAGTGGCACTTAGAGATGTCTAGTCGATTCTACACCTTAGCATAGGGACCCTATACAATATCTTGTCTCGGTTTTTTCCGTCTCTAATAGGTGCTCTCACTGCCCAGAGGCTATTATTTGCAAACACACGAAATAGTGCAGTTTGAGCTAGTGTAAGGTTGTCAAACGTTATATTTTGCAAATGGTGGGTCATGGCACCAAACCAAATATACCAACATGTCGAGGTGTCTAGTTGAACTCTAGAGGAGGCATCATTTTGGTGCGTGACAACGTCGTTGCTTCCGGCTACTTCGTTCAGCGTAGTCCCTTAAGAGCCCTAAGACCAAAAAACCATTCAACTTCGACGAGTGACTAATCAGACTCAAGTGACACCTAGATATGTATCATTGGATCCTAACCCTTAGCATAGGCACCCTCTATAATAGCTTTGTCTTAGTTTTTTCTGTCTCCAATCGGTGCTCTCACCGCCTACTATTGTTTGCAAACGTGTGAAATAGTGCGGTTTGAGCTAGTGTAAGGGTTTGTCAAAATGCTATATTTTGCAATCGTTGGCTCACGGCACCAAACCATGTGCACCAACATGTCTTGGTGGCTAGGTTAATGCTAGAGGAGGCATCATTTTGGTGCACGAAAATGTCATTGCTTCTGGGCTACTTCGTTCGTGTGTAGTCCCTTAAGAGCCTTGAGACTAAAAACTGTTTAACTTCGATGGGTGACTAATCAAACTTAGTGGCACCTAGAGATTTCTTGTTAGATCTTAAACCTCTGCGTAGAGACCCTCTAGAATAACATGTATCGGTTTTTTCTGCACTAATCATCTTTATCACTACCCTATTGTTTGCAAATGTGCAAAATAGTACAATTCAAGAGTTAGTGTAAGGTCACAAATGCTATATTTTGTAAATGGTGGGTCATGGCACCAAACCGACTATGCCAAAAATTTTAAGTGGCTAGTTAAATGGTAAAAGAGGTGTCATTTTGGTGCACAACAATGTTGTTGCTTTCGGGCTACTTCGTTCGGGCATAGTCCCTTAAGAGCCTTGAGACCAAAAAACCGTTTAACTTCGACAAGTGACTAATCAAACTCTGGCACCTAGAGATGTATCATCGGATCCTACACCTTGGTGTAGGGACCCTCTACAATATCTTGTCTTGAATTTTTCTCGGATCCCATCGGTCTCTCTATTGCTGCCCTATTGTTTGCAAACACACAAAATAGTGCAGTTTGAGCCAGTGTAAGGCTGTCAAATGCCATATTTTGTGAACAGTTGGTCGTTGCAGACCGAACCGACTGCACCAACATGTCCGGGTGGAAAAGTGAACGGTAGAGGATGTGTCATTTTGGTGTGTGACAATGTCGTTGCTTCCAGTGCTACTCTGTTCGAGACATAGTCTCTTAAGAGCCCTAAGACAAAAAACCTTTCAATTTCGACGGGTGACTATTCGGACTCTGTGGCACCTAGAGATGTCCTGTTGTATCCTAAACCTTGGCATAGGGACCCTCTAAAATATCCTATCTTGGTTTTTTCCATATCTAATCGGTGATCTCGATGCCCTTTTGTTTGCGAAACATGCAAAATAATGTAGTTTGAACCACTGTAAGGCTATCAAATGCTATATTTTGCAAACGGTAGGTCGTGGCACCAAACCGATTGTACCAACACATTTGGGTAGCTAGGTGAACACTAGAGTAGGTTTCTTTTTGGTGTGTGATAACTTCGTTGCTTCTGGGCTACTTTGTTCAGGTGTAGTCCCTTAAGAGCCTTGAGACCAAAAAACCATTCAACTTCGATGGGTGACTACCCAGACTCTGTGGCACCTAGAGATGTCTCGTTAGATCCTAAATCTCAGCGTAGGGACCCTCTATAATAGTCTCAGTATCAGTTTTTTCCATCTCTAATCGGTGCTCTCCTTTGCCCTATTGTTTTACAAATGCGTGAAATATTGAAGTTTGAGCAAGTGTAAGGTCACAAATGCTATATTTTGCAAAGGGTGGGTTGTGGCACCGAATCGATCAGGCTAACACGTCCGGGTGGACAGTGAACACTAGAGGAGGCATCGTTTCGAGTGTGTGACAACATTGTTGCTTCAGGGCTACTTTGTTTGGGCGTAGTCCCTTAAGAGCCCTAAGACCAAAAATCCATTCAACTTCGATGGGTGACTAATTGGACTCAAGTGGAACCTAAAGACATCTTTTTGGATCCTAAAAATCGGTGTAGGGACCCTCTATAATAGTCTATCTTGGTTTTTTTCATCTCGAATCGGTGCTCTCGCTGCTCTATTATATGCAAACGTGTAAAATAGTGTAGTTTGAGCCAGTGTGAAGTTGTCAAATGTTATATTTTGCAAATGGTGGGCCATGGCACTGAACCGCTATGCCAAAAAAGTCCAAGTGGCTAGGTGAATGCTAGAGGAGGCATCATTTTGGTGTGTGAAAATGTCGTTGCTTTTGGGCTACTTCGTGTGGGCGTAGTCCCTTAAGAGCCTTGAGACAAACAAACTGTTCAACTTCGACGGGTGACTACTCAGACTCTGTGGAACCTACAGATGTCTTATTAGATCTTACACCTCAAAGCATAGGGACCCTCTACAATATCCTGTCTTGGTTTGTTCGGTCTCAATCGGTACTCTCGTTGCCGTATTGTTTGTAAATGCGTAAAATAGTGTAGTTTGAGCCAGTGTAAGGTTATCAAACGCTATATTTTGCAAACAATGGGTCATGGCACTAAACCTACTACACCAACACATCCAAGTGGCCAGTGAATGCTAGAGGAGGTGTCTTTTTGGTGTGCAAAACGTTTTTGATTCTCGGGCTACTTTATTAAGGCATAGTCCTTTAAGAGCCATGTGACCAAAAAAGTGTTCAACTTCGATGGGTGACTACTCGGACTTTGTGGCACCGAGAGATTTCTCATCGAGATCCTAAACCTTGATGTAGGGACCCTCTACAATAGCGTGTCTTAGTTTTTCTGTCTCTAATCGGTGCTCTCGCTTGCTATTGTTTGTAAATGCATGAAATAGTATAGTTTGAGCCAATGTAAGGCTTTATCCAAATGCTATATTTTGCAAACAAAGTGGGTCGTGGCACCGAATCGACCATTGCTGCTTTAACACGTCCGGGTGGTCACGTGAACACTAGAAGAGGTTTCGTTATTGTGTGTGATAATGTTTTTGCTTCCTGGCTACTTCGTTCGCATAGTCCCTTAAGAGTCTTGTGACCAAAAAAGCTGTTCAACTTTGACAGTGACTAATCGAGACTTTGTAGCACCTAGAGAAGTCTCTTTGGATCCTACATCTCAAAGCATAGGGACCCTCTACAATATCTTATCTCACTGTTTTCCATCTCCAAGTGGTGCTATCGCTGCCCTATTGTTTTCAAACATGCGAAATAGTGCGCTTCTAGCCCGAGTGTAAGGTCAAAACACTATATTTTACAAAAGGTGGAGTCGTGCCACTAAACCAACTATGTAAACACATCTCGGTGGATAGGTGAACACTAGAGGAGGCATTGTTTTGGTGCGTGACAACATCATTGCTTCCGAGCTACTTCGTTCGAGCGTAGTCCCTTAAGAGCCCTAAGACAAAAAAAACGTTCAACTTCGATGGGTGACTACTCAGACTCCGTGGCACTCCGTGGCACCTAGAGATGTCTCGTTAGATCATACACCTTGGCATAGGGACCCTCTACAATAGTATGTATCATTTTTTTCTGTCTCTAATCGGTGCTCTCGCACCCACTGTTGTTTGCAAACAAGTGAAATAGTACAGTTTGAGCTAGTGTAAGGCTATCAAATGCTATTTTTGCAAACGGTGGGTCGTGGCACCAAACCGAATGTGCCAACATGTCCGAGTGGCCAGGTGAATGCTAGAGGAGGTGTCATTTTAGTGCACGACAACATCGTTGCTTCCGGCTACTTCATTCGGGCGTAGTCCTTTAAGAGCCATGAGACCAAAAAATCATTCAACTTCGATGGGTGACTAATCGGACTCAAAGTGGCACCTAGAGACATATCATTGGATCCTACACCTTGAGGTAGGGACCCTTTACAATAGATTATTTTGGTTTTTTCTGTCTCCAATTGGTGCTCTCGTTGCCCTATTATTTGCAAACACATGAAATAGTGTAGTTTGAGCCAGTGTAAGGCTGTCAAATGCTATATTTTGCAATCGGCGCGTCGTGGCACCAAACCGACTACACCAACACATCCATTTGGCTAGGTTAACGCTAGAGGAGGCATATTTTTGTGTGTGACAATGTCATTGCTTCCGGGCTACTTTGTTCGAGCGTAGTCCCTTAAGAGCCTTGAGACCAAAAACTATTTAACTTCGACGGGTGATTACTTGGACTCCGTGGCACCTAGAGATGTCTTGTAAGATCCTACACCTCGGCGTAGGGACCCTCTATAATATTTTGTCTCTATTTTTTCCCTCTTCAATCAGTGCTCTCACTGCCCTATTGTTTGCAAAAGTGTAAAATAGTGTAGTTTGAGCTAATGTAACGCTATTAAACGCCATATTTTACAAACGGTGGGTCATGGCACCAAACCGATCCGTGCCACACATCCAGGTAGCCAGGTGAATGCTAGAGGAGGTGTCATTTCGGTGTGCGACAATGTCGTTGCTTCTAATCCACTTCGTTCGGGCGTAGTCCCTTAAGAGCCCTAAGACCAATTTTTTTTGAACTCCGACGGGTGAATAATCGGACTCCATGGCACCTAGAGACGTATCATTAGATACTACACCTTGGAGTAGGGACCCTCTACAATAACCTGTCTTGGTTTTTTCCGTCTCCAATCGGTGCTCTCGTTGCCCTATTATTTGCAAACGCATGAAATAGTGTAGTTTGAGCCAGTGTAAGGGTCACAAATGCTATATTTTACAATCAGTGGGTCGTGGCACCAAACCGACTACGCCAACACGTTTGAGTGGCTAGGTGAATGCTAGAGGATGTGTATTTTCAGTGCGTGACAATGTCGTTGCTTCCGGGATGCTTCGTTCGGACGTAGTCTCTCAAGAGCCTTGAGACCAAAAATATTTCAACTTTGACGAGTGACTACTCGACTCGTACTTCGTGGCACCTAGAGACGTCTCGTTAGATCCTACACCTCAGCATAGGGACCCTCTACAATATCCTGTCTCAATTTTTTTGTCTCCAATCGGTAATCTCGTTGCCTATTATTTACAAACACGCGAAATAGTGCAATTTGAGCCAGATAGGGTTGTCAAAAACTATATTTTACAAATAGTGGGTCGTGGCACCAAATTGACTATGTACACACATAGGGATGGTCTTGTAAACACTTGGGAGTCATCATTTCGGTTCTCTAAGCTACCAAGGTGCTTCTTAGTTACCTCCTCCAGGCCAAGAACCCCTTCCACAGTACATAAATAGTAGTTAGTTGCTTCTCTTTTCTTGTAAAACAATGAAAGTTTTGATAAAAAACTCCAATTTGTTTGGAGGGATACCGCTTCTTCAACAAAAGGTTTGACAGAGATGCTGAAGAAAGAAGATTTGTGGAGGGATCTGAGAAGCTCACATTTGGTATAGCGGGCCTGCTTGTCAGCTCAATTCCTCCACCCTATGATGAGGTTACTCGCATGATGATTCGATTCATCTCCTTGGAAGGTAGGTTTGTCACTGTCCCTGCTAAACATCTTATCTTTCTAAACCACTTCCGTAGGAATCGATTGGTTTGCTTTCCCCATTATCTGCTGAACTCCCTTGAACGCTCCATTTTGGAGTTTCAGAAGCACACCCAGGCGGTTCCCTTGCATCAAGGACTTATTTTGTTGATTCATAAATGTTGCCTTCTAAAATACCCTGGTCTTCCTTCCTCTCCTAGCCCACCCCCTTTGATGGGCCCCCTGCGCTGCCACCTGTTTCTCCCTCGCCCCCGCCACTTCTTGCCACCCCACCCAGGCTGCCCAATGCTTCTCCATCCATTCCCCCTGCTGCTGCTCCCGCCACCCACCTCGCCTCTACCTCTAAAAGACCGGTCACCAGGGCCTCCAGGAAGCTCAACCTTGAGGCTCTTGCTGTGGAGAAGGAGCCTTTCGAACTAGAGATTGCACATGACCTCGCTCGAATATCAGCGGTGCAGGTCCCAGGAAGTGCGAGATGGATAGCTCTTCAAAGAGGTTGGAGGCCTTAGAGGTTGAGATGAAACTGTTGAAGGATGAGGTCAAGAACCTTGCTAAATGAAAGAAGGCAAGTAAAGCATGGAGGGGGAGGGGAACATTGATAGCAGTCAGATTGAGGACATATACAAGAAGTGACCTCCTTATACTCCCGCTTAGGGAAGGCCAAAACTAGACATGATTACAACATTGCCGCCTTTAGGGTGATTGAGGAGTTCATTGAGGGTCATGCCAAAAGTGTTTCCAACCTCAGCGGTGTCCCGGCTACACTTTGGGGCAATGAAAAGAAAGCAAAAGAACCATTGAGGAGTTTGATAAAAATGATGTTGCCCACATGATTGCTTTGAGAATGTTTC
The DNA here is from genome assembly GCA_018340775.1 of Taxus wallichiana var. yunnanensis. Lineage (NCBI taxonomy): Eukaryota > Viridiplantae > Streptophyta > Pinopsida > Cupressales > Taxaceae > Taxus > Taxus wallichiana. The sequence goes on from CM031242.1 coordinate 926,091,755, forward strand.
ACGCCTGGAAGAGAGTCAAGACCAGCATCGACAAAGCTGCCAAGAAGTAGTTTTGGTTGCTTCTGCTGCTTTTGTTTATTTTTTTGCTGTTATTCTGCGGTCTCTTTACTGCTTTTTTGCTGTAATTTTGTTGTTTTGTCTCGTTTGAGTAGTTATTTCTGAGCTACTTCGAGCTTCATTGTAACACTTGGATCTTGATCCATTCTCTCTGATTCTCACTCTTATTCCGGCTCTCAAGCCTTCTTTTGTACTCAAGGGTATAGTCCCTTTCAAAAAACTATTTGCCAATAATAAAAAAAAAAAAAAACAATTTGAGATTAACACATGAAAATAGGAAAAATCCAGAGACAAATAAAATATTAAAAATAATTGATAGATTAAAACTTGAGCAATTACATGATGAGAGAGCTTACAATATATAGGAGAATGAACTCCTTAAAACAAGGATTCAACTCCAATCTTTAATCCCATAATATCCTCACATATCTCTCCTATAATCACTCCCAAACCCAACAATCTCTCACACAACTCCCAAATAGCTATGTGAGTTGTTTATTCAACAAAATCACAACTAATACATATTATCCTATATTATTAATAATGAATTGATTAATAATATTACAAACTTTTATTTTTCTCACACAAATATGATATTAATATAACAATATTAATATCATACTAACACACTAAATTACTAATGTAATATATGAATATTACATTTAACTATTACAAACAATAATGTGAGCACTAATTTCCTAACATTCACCCCCTTAGTGTGAACATGGGTGAGTTCTTTCTAGTACCTACTCATGTTCTACAATACGATGGTTTTCAAAGAGTACCATCAACTCTAACAGGTTTTCTAGTGGAACCATTAACCACCCCGTATGTGATTTTCTAAGAGATTCACAAACTCTCAAATTAGTTTTCTAGTGGACCAACAACCACTTTCATAAAGCTAACGTACACACATTTCCCCACCCCGTCTTTACATTTAAGTGAAAATATAAGAAATATCACTCACACAGAGCTCACTTATTACAAGAGCGAACATAAATAAAGCATATGTTCTTATTACAATACACAATCAAAATTAAACACACAAATAAAAACAATGCCAAAATTCATTTTGTGGCCCCTTCGCTTTTTTTGCCAATGAGAGGTCACTGTTTAACCTCCTTCATTTGTTTCCTCTAGCCTCCATGGTGATGCTACTTAGTTAGAAAATGTAGTTTTTAGGCTCATTACACAATTTTTCTAAGTGTCGATTCAACCGATAATGCACCCCCTGACTATGGATGTCACATGCAAGCGAAAATGCGTCCAATTAAAAAATTACATAAATGTATTACGCACCACTTTTTCTTTTTTTCGATCCTGTTTTTATTTCCACTTTTCTCTTAAACTAGAAACTGAGTTTTTGTAAAATTTTAACAATTTTTTCCAGATATTAACTAAACAAACCCAATAAATTTCATAATATTTTGAATCAGGTTTTTAGATACATTCAATCTATCAAATGTTTGTTTTAAAAACAACAAAAAATTTCACTCAACTTACACAGAATTTTACACATAGATACAAGATGAATCTGAAGCTAATGTAAACTATAATATTGTGCATCTTGTTCTTATCTTTCTAGAAAAAAAATGAGACATCAATCGGATCTCATATGAGTAAACTGTGTTCTTTTTATTGTGATGTGTCTGCTAGAAATTTTCTTACGGGATTCCTTCAACCATCTTCTTCTTCTTCTTCTACACTTGTAGAAGGAAACTCTGCTCTGATACCAAATGATAACAAAACTCCAAATTTGATGATAAAATTTAGCAGCAACAATTTGAGATTAGCACATGAAAATAGGAAAAATCCAGAGACAAATAAAATATCGAAAATAATTGATAGATTAAAACTTGAGCAATTACATGATGAGAGAGCTTACAATATATAGGAGAATGAACTCCTTAAAACAAGGATTCAACTCCAATCTTCAATCTCATAATATCCTCACATATCTCTTCTATAATCACTCCCAAACCCAACAATCTCTCACACAACTCCCAAATAGCTATGTGAGTCGTTTATTCAACAAACTCACAACTAATACATATTATCCTATATTATTAATAATGAATCGATTAATAATATTACAAACTTTTATTTTTCTCACACAAATATGGTATTAATATAACAATATTAATATCATACTAACACACTAAATTACTAATGTAATATATGAATATTGCATTTAACTATTACAAACAATAATGTGAGCACTAATTTCCTAACAAGTTTCTCTTAGCATCGAGAATATAAAATTTTCTACTAACAATGCCAACCATGTGAAGGTGGAAGCTTTTCTGGCACCACTAACCTGCATAAAAGTGTTAGTCAAAGAAATTTAAGTTTCAAATCAAAACCATACTAGATATATACAAAATACACAAATTTAATAAAATATATGAACTTGAATCTAGAACTAACAAATTTAAACAATTCAAAGAAAAATTATATATCAGACAAGCTTAGGTAAATTCATTCCAATGTTCACCATCAGGATGTGAAAGTGTCCAAGCTTTTCTGGCACCACTAACCTGCATAAAAATGAACTAGTCAAAGAAATTTAAGTTGAATCAAAACCATGTATACTAGATATATACAAAATACACAAATTTAAACACTTATTATACAAAATACTAGATATATACAAAATACATAAAATTATCTGGTTGAAAATTTTAAACACTTCAAAGAAATTATATATACCAGACGTGAGCATATAAATTCATTCCAATGAACCATCAAGATTGGATCTACTCTGAATAGCGGACAAGATTGCTTCATGATCTGACTGTCGAACCTTCCAAATAATCTTGTTATTAGGCCTTCCTCGATATCTATCTACACCAAATATTTTTCACTAGAACTAGGTACGAATATAAGAGTATTTTCCCGTGTGTCTCAAAGTCTTCAAACACCCAAAAAGGAGTTTTTAATGGATAACCTCGAAGCCAAGTTCCAAGAACTACCAATGACCCTATAGGGTACTCAATATCTTCGCCATCTATAACAAGAGAATTCAACTTCTTTCTTTCCTTGATGCAATGACATAAGAAATAGTATGTTCCTCCTTTGGTGTCTTCTGTCATGATAACTGCAAAACACATGTCCTACAAAAAAAAAAAGTTTCAACTCAAATTTAAATTACATATTAAAATTTCAATGGACATTTAACTCGATACAAAAATTGGAAATAACCATTTACCTTGTCGCACCAAAATTGAAAATTTGTCAAAGTCCTTGGATGTTGCAAATTCATCTGCAGAAACAAGTCGTAATGCTTGTGGAGGTTGATAACTAGGAAGCGGAGTTAGAGGCTTACAAATCCATCCATCCACCCCCATTCTTGTAAATCAAACTCGAGTAGTGACAAATTCGATACAAGATGCACAAAAACATGACAAATTTCTTATCCATGTGGCCCACAAAGTAGCGTCTGATCTACAAAATGAGTGCATATCACTTGACCTTGTGAGTGTCATTCAATCCTTGTAGTTAGCAATTTATTGTTCCTTTATCAACCAAAAATATATCCAAACCGTTGAATTTTCTTAAGAACCTTGGGTTATGTTATCAATACACCATTCAACTATGTTCTTTGAATCTTTCAATTTAGCACCATCTTTGTACTTCAACTCTTCTCTTGTAAGAGCTCTTTTCACACATGCCCCTGCACCATCATGCTCTCCTTTTCCATGTCCAACCTTAGTGAAACTCCAAATATGTTGCACACCCATCTTGACGTGCATCCTACTCATCCAATAAAATATTCGTGCATTCTTAAACTGAGACATGTAATTATTTGACCATATATAATGTTGTTTGAAGCGGATGTCCCTATTAGACAAGTTTCCATAAAATAACTGGAAACACCCTTGCACAAATTCAGTAGAATGAGTACGATCATCACTGATATAAAATTGGTACTCTCTTTTAAAAAATTGATCATTCTCTATACTATCAAGAGAATGTATAAATGCTATATCACAAAAATGGCAACTTGTATTGAGTTTTAATATTGCGATTTAACCTCCATTTGTTGTTGCAATGTGTAATTCTATGAAAAATTGACCATTAAAACAATAGTACCAATAAGAAATGTGTCATTGCATATCTTGAACTTTTCACCCAACCATCGAGCTTTGTGTGTATGCCTATCATACTCATAATCAATTTCATCCTTAAATTTTCTCATAAATTGAAAAACAAACATATGTTCTATAACTAGTTCATACCTTTTTAGACTTCCATCTTTCAACTTGTATAGTACTTATTTTTATTTATCAATCTCAACTAAATTATTTCCTATTGCACATTCAATTTTCTCATGGATGTAAATTTATAATTTAGGTAATCCATTGCATGTACCACAACTCCCATCTAAATAATCCTGACTATAAAAAAATTGTCCAACTTCTCTTTCACAAAATATCGTAGGAATGAAATCACCTGGAAGATATTGGTGGAACTTGAACACCACATTCCAATAATATAGTTTCAAAATGAAAATTAGAACGAATACGTAAAAATTTGTTATAATGCATCGCAAATTCAACATGTTTCCTACAACAAGTGGTGTGAGCATGGTTAATTTTCACATATAATGGTTTCAACATTTCAAAAAAATTGAATAATTTCAATTTCTAGATGCTCTTGTTCAAACTTACAAAAAATTGAGTTTGAGTCATATCTAAGAAATGCTTTGGATGTGGTTCGTGATTAGTAGAACTAACTCTCTGTTTTACAACATCTCTTGTATTAGGTGAAACTCTAGTGTTATCATGCCAAAATTGAATAACAAATTCTCTTATATAGCACCGATTTATCTTTGTCCTTATGCGGTGCTCTAGCAGAAAATGCCCAAAAATCGGTGTTATTGAGTGATTGAAGGCTATTACGTATTTTAGTTGCTTTCATTAGAGTTTTTTGATTAACTTTCAACATTGAACTTGTTTGTGTAATCAAACATTTATTTTTTATTGATTCATTTGCAACACTAGTAACAAGTACACGACGCACAATATTAATATCCCTAGTGCGTCTCTTGACACCAACAATGTGATATGCATCATGAAGGTTTACAAAAATTATATAGGTTTGACCACGTATATTAGATGTTGTCAATCATAAGGTGTTTAATGTAGGTCTCATTTTAATCAATTTCATCAAACTAACCAACAACTAACATCTTTGGGTATCATGTAAAATTTCAAAATGATTATCCCAAATTTTAGTGGCTTTTCTTCCGATTTTCTATTCGTAAAGTTTGTCGGACATTGGTTTCAAAATTTTTTCATCAATTTCAATAAAATAATTAGGTTTCTTACATAAAATCCTAGGAGGTGTTTTTGTCAATTTTTGTTTGTTTACACTTTCAACTTTGAATTTCCTTATTCACATTTTCATTGTCCCATTCAATTTCAACATTTGCTACATCATTAGTATTTAAATCTTCTTCAACATTGACAATAAAAACATCTTCATCATGAGTATTTAATTCAACTTCAACATTGACAGTAGAAACATTACCTAGTACCTCATTTATTACAATAGTAGGGGTTGAAGATGAACCTCTTCTTTATTCACGAAGATTTCACCTTCGCTCAAAGATTTTGAAATCTATTTGCCTCTAATTCGTCTGATGTTTTTTTACTTAATGACTTCCTTTTTTGATTTATTTTCTTGTCTCCCATGATGTTTTACTTCGCGATAAGAAAATGTGCGAAAAGTGACAAAATTTCACAATAATTTGTACGGTAAGGTCAAACAGTAAAAATCACATGGTAATTAGAACATTGGGATGTGTGTAAATATAATTTAAGAACCGCGATTATGCTTTATAAATCGTGATCAGGGTTTATAAATCGTGATTGCAGTACTTGTTATAAAAACTATGATCATAGTTTACAAACCATGATCGTGATTCTATCTATATCATCAAATCTGACCCTAAGCTCAGGAAATCTTTGTTTTTTCCCAACCAAAGCTATGGGAGGTCATTATGGTGTGTAAAAGGTCAAAAAACTTCAAATTTTCTCTTCCGCAGAATCGAACCATGGTGAAAAACTGAAAACATTTCATAAAAATGGTGCCATCGCGTATGGGAGACTGTTAGCTTTGTAGAAATATTGATTTTAAAGTGAATATAATAAGATAAATATCATTTTATAATTTTTGCTAACAATAGGTCTTTAAGAAATTTTTCCCGCAAATGTTCATGTCTATGTTTAAGACTACGACTTTTGTTTCGCTTATCAAAATGTGATAAAGCTTATACCATCCCAAGTGTGGAGAAATTCTATACATGTTAAAAAAATATTTGATTTTGATATTTTTTGATATAGTTATGGCGAGAAAAATGGAAAATGCTCCATTTTCTAAATTTTTCAGACCACTTTCACGAAAAAATATTAAAAAATATTGCTAAAAAAATTACAAAATAAAATCCATCCCAAAATAGACAACGACATCTAACTTTTCACCAAATGAGAAAAAAATAACAAAATTTGGTCATCCAAATCGTGGGCAAATGGATCATGATCTTATAGGTTTTTTTATGAAAAACCCAAGTCATATTATTTTGCATGTTTAATATAGCTAAACTTGTCCATTTTTTAAAAAATAGTATTTTAGAAATTATATTCTATATGCTACGATTCATATTTATATAATTTTTCTAATCTTGAGTGCACGTATTGCTAATAATCCCTCCCAGCTTAAGATTTTATTTTTTTACAATATGACATCCACTTATGACCCCTTTTTGTCCACCAACTTACCGCATTTATCCCGCCCATCCTCTAATACATGTCGTATGAAGTGATACCTCAACTTAATGTGTTTTGTTATTGAATGAAACATTGAGTTATTTGCAAAATGAATTGCACTGATCACATCAAGATTTTAAAATCATCTTATTCCTTTCCCAACTCTTTCATGAACCTACTCATCCATATTATCTCATTGCTAGCCTCTATAGCTACAACATAATCTGCCTCTCCGTAGTAGACGAAGACATAACCTTCTACAATCTTGAAATCCAACTAACTGTTGTCCCACCTACTCTAAAAATATATCCAGTAGTACTCCTCCTACCATCCAAATCTCCAGCCATATCTTGAATCAACATAGCCACATAATGAAATATTTGAACCTCCATAGCATAACTAAATGCTAGATGTCCCTTTCAAATACCTGAGTATCCATTGGACTACTTTCCAATGCTCTTTACCTGGATTAGCCATATATCTACTCACAACGCCCACTGCCTGTGCAATGTCTGGTCTGGTACAAACCATAACATACATGAGACTCCCAACTGCTGAAGTATATGACACTCGTGTTGTGTATTTGACCTCCTCATGTTATGAAGGAAACTGATCTTTTCTCACTTTGAAGTGTCTAGCCATAGGTGTACTAACATGTTTTATATTCTATATCTTGAACCTTTCTAACACCCTATAGATATAATCCTCCTGAGACAAATATAATTTCTCGTTCTTCTTGTCTCAATGTATTTGCATGTCAAGGATTATTTTTTCATCTCCTAAATCTTTCATAGTAAATGTGTGAGCTAACTTTCCCTTAATCTCACCAATGTCCCGCATACTAGATCCCGTAATAATCGTATCATCCACATACAAGAACAAAATAATATAGTTCCCACTTTCAAGCTTCTTAAAATAAACACAATGGCCATATTCACATCTCAAGTAACCATGCTCATGCATAAAACTATCAAACCTCATATACCATTACCTTGGAGCTTTCTTGATCCATACAGGGCTCTTTTTTATCCCGCACACTAATTTCTTCTTACCCTTGACTTCATACCCAAGCGGCTGCTACATATAAATCTCTTCATCCAAATCACCATGAAGAAAAACCATCTTCACATCTAATTCCTCTAAATGAAAATCATGTATCGTAACTAAAGTTAATCTTGTATGAATAGAAGGCATCTTTACAACAAGAGAAAATATTTCACTAAAGTCAATATCTGTTTTTTGTGTAAACCCTTTACTACAAGCCTTGCCTTGTACCTTTTCTATCCACCCTCTTCTTCCTTGATCTTGTAAACCCACTTGTTCTATAATGTCCTCTTACTTGTTGGTAACTTAACCAAATCCCAAGTTTGGTTCTGTTCCAAGGAGTCCATCTCCTCATCCATGCCATGCTCCCATTAGACGTGGGTCTCATCCTACATTTCTTCTTTAAAACTCTATGGTTCACCATTATAAGTCAATAATAAATAAAATAGATAAGGTGTAAATATTTCTCGGAGGTTTACTTACACTTTATGACCTTCTCACAGATTTTAAGGTGTCGAGGCTCATTTTGGACCTCTTGGATATTTATATCCAAATATGTCGATGGCCGACATCACTCACCTATAACCGATGTCGGTTTTGCTAACCAATGTCGGTTTTTCTTCTTAGTAACCGATACTAGTTCTCGCTTACCGATGTCGGTCAAGGGTTAACCAACACCAGCTTACTTTGTAACCACTGTCTCATTACTTTTAAATCCAAGAGTTCATTTTCATTCACAAACTTCTTAATTGGTTCGTCCTTGGGTACCAAAATTTGATCCATGTACATTATCTTTTCATTCCATTCAATATCATGACTCCTAATAATTTTAGAATTCTCTAAATCCCAAAAATAGAATCCGAAATCACCAGATCTATAACCAATGAAAGTGCATCTCTTAGATTTTACATCCAACTTTTTCCTATTTTCCTTATCAATATGCACAAAATCTTCTAAACCAAAAAAATTAAGAAAAGAAAGATCTACCTCTTTTCCGATCCAAGCTTCCTCTGGTATTCCTCCATCTAGTGAACTTGAAGGCCCATGGTTCATCAAATACACCGATGTATCAACCGCTTCGCCCAAAAATCGTAAAGCGTAAAGGCAATCCGAATGTATTCTCATAATTTTAGCACATTCCATGATTGTTGTGTTCTTAGAATCGTTCTTTCTCTATGTTTCTCATTTAGTAAATAATAATAATTGAAATCCTTGCTACAATATTCACCACCATTCTCATATCTAAGGCACTTTAACTTTGAATTTGATTCATTCTCAAAAAGGGCTTTCCATCTTTTAAAAGTCTCAAAAACATTATATTTACGTTTAATACAATAAACCCATACCTTTTTTATAGCATCATTAATGAAAGTAACATAATACTAGGGTCCTTCATAAGAAGCTACCTGAAGTGTTCCCCACACATGTGAGTGTACAAGATCCAATTTCTACTCCTTCTTAGTTGCCCCAACTTTGAGAAATCTCACTCTCTTTTGCTTTCCAAAGACACAATGCTCATAGAAATCAAAATATAATATTTCAAATATAATAACTTACCCTTAGCCTTTAAGATCTGCATTCCTTTTTGACTCATATGGCCCAACCAATTATGCCACATGCATGCATCTTAATCTAAATTAGATAATGTAAAAAAGGAATCAGTAACACAGGTAGATAAATATAACGTTCCTACCTTCATACCTCTTGTCAAAACAAAAGCACCCTTGGTGACTTTCCAAGATTTTGTTGTGAATGTAACCATGCAGCCAAATTCACCTAGTTTTCCTGTAGAAATAATATTCCTCTTGAGGCTTGGCACATGCCTCACCTCTTTCAATATCCATGTATTTCCATTCTACAATTTTAGATGAACTTCCCTTTACCAATAATACTGCAAGGTTCATCATCACCCAAATAAACATGTCTAAAATTGCCCTAGACATAACTTCGAAATAGCCCTTATTAGGGGTTACATGGAGAAAATCTCATGAAACTAAACCCATGATTCAATTCTATTATCTAAAGAAAGAATAAGAGCATCTTGCATTACCTCTATTGCAGCAAGATTTATTTTTTTACCTTTATCCGGTTATTGACTCTTTTTATCCTTTGACCAACAATCTTTCTTTGCATGTCCTTTCTTTCCACATTTTCAACAAGTAATTCCCTTACCTCTGGATTTAGATCTATTATCCATTGAATTTTATTTCCCATTACTCTTACTATTGGTTCTCTCCTTCTTCCTACCCTGTTTTCTACATTCAAAGCATTCCCAGATGATGATTCCTCTATACTTTTCTTGTGAATTTCTTCATTCAAAATTATACCAACCACATCATCAAACTTCAAAATATTATTAACGAGATGTTGTATTACTAACACTCATTACCAAGTTATCTAACTATCGGAAAATAACATAAGAATAAAAGTTCTTTCACTTCATCATCAAATGGAATATCAATTGATTTTAACGATTTACAATAGATCGAAATCATTCAAATGACAAGATGCAGATCCACCCTTCATACATCTTAGAACTAAATAGTTTCTTCATTAAATAAACTTTATTTGAAGCACTAGGTTTTTCATATAAATTAGCAAGAGATTTCATTAACCCTACTCGTAGAAGTCACTTCTGTAATATTTGAAGCCACGATGCTACAAGGCTCAATCTTATAGATCCCAAAGCCTTTTTGTCAAGAATACTTCATTCTTCATCAATCATCTTCGTAGGTCTAGACTTCTCATCCAACGGTAAATACAAATCTCTTTGATACAAATAATCCTCAATCTACATCTTCCATAATTGATAATTTCGGTTGTCAAAATTCTTTACCTTGTATTTTTTCTTCTATCATTGTTGTATCTCCCACTCAATCAGAAAACCCTTTGTGAGTAAATCTGTCAATGCATAAAACGCTCAAACAAATCTCTGATACCAGTTGTTGGGGTTAGCACAAGGTTGTACAAATAATATATCAGATCTAAACATATATGCAATGAAAGTGGATATTATACCATAAGAACTATACAAAAAAAGATATATAAATCAACACTAGATTTAACGTGGTTCACCCAATGTGGGCTACGTCCACCAAGAAACAAGCCAATCTATTATCCAAAGCTTTGACAAGATATACAATTGAATATTTATAATCTTCCACACCTCTTAGATGTTTAGTATCGTCTTTTACCGAATACTCACATGTCGTAATTTAAATCTATTTTCTAGTTTGGACGAGTCGGTAAGGAGTGATGTCACTCTTGGTAATAATAATAATACAATGTCCAGTAAAAGGAAAAGGAACAATCAACATTATAACTAAAAGGGGGTGAAAAAGATTATATATGATGTGTACTATGTTGCAAGTTTGAAGCACAATCTTATGAGCATTGACAGATTGATATATAAGGGATACATAGTTATATTGAAGAAAATGAGTGCTTGATTGTGGATGAAGCCCTAAGCACCCGATTGATTGCAAAAGTGAAGATGAGAAACAATATAATGTTTCCCTTGAGATTACAAATAGGAAAAAGAAAAATCATGGTAGTCATTAGGTATAGAGGTTACTAGTTATCATCTTGAGAAAATTGGGATCACTGAATCAAGGTCATATAAATGTTCAAGCCTTCTATCTTCTCTTACAAAGATTGTCTCCTACTCCAAGATCCATTCTTGAGGTTACTAGCACATATGCCATTCTAATCCTCTTAGCCATGCTTTACTCTCCAATGGAGTCATATTGAAAATAGAGTCATAGGATCATTTCACCTATTCAGACATGTTGAAGGCATCATATTAAATACTTAGGCTCCCCTCTGAGTGCTCTAGCAATGGTCTTCAATTTGGAATTCTTGGTACTCTACCCAAGCTTCTTATAGTTCTTGGTTGCCCAACTCAAGCCTTGAAATGCAAGTAAAAGGCTTTCATACCATGGATCCATGTTATATAGATCTCCTTCATTGTGATTTAAGTGTCCTTAAATTTTCATGCATTGGTTCTATGGTTATTTTTCCCACTCACCTTTCATTTGTAGCCATTTAAGTAATCTAGGGAAGTCTTTCAAACACAATTAAGTTTGCCTGGGGTGATGGAATTTACTTCATGGAATTACCCCTAAGAGCATTTCAACTCAACATGTAAACCTTATTTCACCTATATACCAACTCTATGGTTATGATTATCAAGCCCTAATGAGAACTTTGTCCTTTTCATTTCTTACCTATACATTGTATCTTCTCCTTTCTAGCTCGAAACTTATATTGTCGAGATCTCCAACTATTATTTCTTGATTACCCTAAAATTCTATGGATATTTAATTCAAGTTAAGGAAGATATAAATTGAAAATCCTGGCTCATTTCATCAGTGAAGACAAAAGTTAAGGAAAGCCCTACTTCGAGCCTGAGAGCAGACAATTAACCCTAAAAACCATATCCTACCTATTCAATACTTATAAAAATGATGGTTGCATTCCTTACTACCTATTGAATGTCTCTACATTAACATTCAAGAGATTTTTAAAATTGAAATGGCACCGAGGGCTTCATAACCACTATTCTATCACATTTTCTCAACATAGTCCACTAGAAACATGCAAATTCATTGAAAAAAGGTATATTCTTTATTTCAACCATCATACATCCTTCATTCCTCATTAAATATCTTGTTACAAGATTTTTCCTTTGAAATCTTCTTCCATTCATGAATTTTTGACCTATTCTATCCCCTTAAGAGGCTCAACTAGCTCCTAGATTGACTGAGTCTACCCTAGGAAAGCTTAACCATATTCTAAACATAGGAAATTTGGATGATATTCATCCTAGACACCTCACACTTCATTTACAAACCTTATTTTATGGTCTACATGACCTTATCAAGCTTATGAAAACTCACTTCCACCTATTCAACCTCTCTTACTTAGTCAAACTTACAAATTACCACTCATTACAATGTTTTTCACTTTCACTATTACAATGCACATTCAAATTTGAATTTGACCAATGAGATAATGGAGGAAAAAAATTCTCCATCACCCACATGACCACCTAATAGACTCTTGCTTGCTTGCTTGCATAAAGGATGGTCTGCATCATTTCTAGTCATCGAGAATCTTATCTTTTTCATAGTCATCCTTTTCGAGGGTTAATTACAAAATTCAAGAAAAGGAACATTATAAATATAAAGTTATGTGATCATAATAAAGGACAAAACACTAATTACTATCAATTTCCACCTAAGTTTACATGCATCAAGCATCTAAGAGCTTGATACATCCATCTAGCTCCATCATAAGGGACACAAGGGTTGGTTTTCTGCATCACACTTCATAGGAGGGAAGTTCATTTTATTTCATGCATACATCTATTACATTTTATAGCTAGATACTTGTTTGTTATCCACGTGTGACTGACACAAGAGAAACCTAGGGAAAAATTAAACACACACACAAAAAAAAAAATTACATTGGGTATGAGATGTAGTGCAACGCTCAATTTTAAGTCCATTTTTGTGGCATAGCTAAGGACAATTTAACCCCTCATTTTGCATATTTATTTTTAAAGATTTGATGTCTATTTGAGGGTTTTGTAGGTCTATTGTTTATTGTAGGTTTACAACGAACTCGGAAATCTTGGTGTGACCTCGGAGCAACAAAAGATGACTAAATAAGAACACCTTGTGACACGTAAGAGGAATTTTTCGAGCATTTCCCGCAGACCCGGCACCCGAAACAAGCCTAGGGTGCCTGCGGGTCCCCTGTCTCTCTCCAAGCGCCCCGCCTAGCCTCGTACCTCCAAATTTGCATTTTTTAGGCCTTCTATGTGACATTTCTCTCTCTCATCCCGTCCAAAGCTTCGGTTCAGGGCCTTCGACTAAACTGCAAATTAGCTAAGGCCTTTTACCCTCTCCTTGCAATTAGGGTTTTATTATTTATTGCTTAGCTTGCTTTGGTATATTTCTATATTTTTATACATGATTTATTTACTGCTTCTATAACATTAGATTAGGCATAATATTCCATATTTTGCATAATCATTTTGGTGAACCCGAACTTGACCTACACGCTATTAGGATCTTTATTGCTTTATCATCATGAGTATCTCAATTAATGACTTCTTGCTCATCAATCCTGAATTAAGACATAGAATCCAAAATCTCCTCGCTACTACTCGTATTCCTACTAATATGCATCCAGACTCAGTATATCACTCATTTGTTGATGCATTTTCCCAACATATTGCTTTTCCATCTAATCCTACTACTGATCTTTCTATCTTCGACAATGATCCAACCTTGCATATCATGATTCACATTTATAATGTGGGTGTCAAGCATACTCTAATCAATAAAAGATATGAAATCAATCTTTGTCCTATCCTTGAAAATTTTATCCTTTCTCGCTACCAAATTTATTCCATTGTCTCTTTCCCTTCATGCATATGATAGTTATGTTCGTCCATGCGTAGGTCACATTGTGTTACCTATGACTATAATACCGAAAAATCCTTAACACAATACTTTTTGTCATTGACTTTCCAGTTTCATATAATTGTTTACTTGGTAGGCCATGGATCCACACCATGCAAGTTGTGCCCTCTATAGTGCATCATTGTTTCAAATTTCTACATGAAGGCATTGAGTATACAATTCCTCATGATACTCACCCATTTAAATATTGTGACCGTAATCCCAATATTACACTTCTTACTCCACGCTCCGATACTACTGATGAATCTTAAACCATAGATGTACTACCAAACTTACCACCACTTGAAGGTGTTATTTTCATGCTCAATATAGTCCCATCTTTAGCGCCACCCCCACCTACTACTATTGCTGCTATGGTACTTCATCGGGGTCCTACTCACACATCTGATGTCACTCAACCTACTTCACTATCGCAAGTGCATCCAACTTTAGCATTTCTTTCCTTTATATGTACACTTTTTTATGAATGATTCTTATTGGGAACACATTCCGGGTAAGTGCATAGAAATGGGGGGCCAAAAGGGGATAAAAAAGGAACAATTTTTTCCTAAAATCAGCGAAACCTGAACTTCATTGAATAATTCGGCATCCATATGCGCAAAAATTGAAAACGTGGTAAGAATAAGTACCGTAGAGTTCATAATCTAATTTCTAAACTACTATTTATTTTTGAAAATGGTAGAGATTAAGAGGGTTAAGTGCGGTGCGCACACAAAGTATGTATATTTTGTGTCAAAAATATAAGAACCTATTATGTGTGGCTCCCCCATTTTTTGAGTTCTATAAATTATTTTTCAAAACCCTTCAGTAGAAGGTTAGCTAAGACCATGTATGAGGTCCCACTAATTTTCCATAATTTTTGGATGAATATATAATTTTTATTAATTTTCAAAGTGCACATATCCTGAAAATGAAATATTTGTGTGTTCACTTCCATAACTTTGAGAAAAAAAAAAGTCATTTTTTTGTTTTTATTTAGTATGTGTAGAATGGAGTTTAGAAAAAACCACTTTTTTTTTTTGAAATTTGGATGAAAAAATCATAAATTGTGCACCAAAATGTATGCATAGGTTTTTGCAAGAAAAGAAGGCACTAGTAAAAGAAATTATGGATGAAAACCTTAAACTAATCATATTTTAGAAAAATTTATATCCTCGTCAAGGTAAAACTGAGGTTGACATCGTAGTATAGATTATTTTGAATATTATGTTATAATGCATGAGATAACGGGGTGAAGATGTGATATTTTTATGTTTTTCTGTCAAACAAAATTTCATTCACAGATTACATAGTCCAAACCTTTGGTTTAGATATCCAAGGAAAATCTAAGCCTATGGATTGGGTATTCCAAACCCCAATAAGATGAAATGTGACCACATTATAATGCACTCATGTTCATGTACGTTATGTGGTACATATGCTTGTGGCGTGTGTCTATTTACAAATATAAATGTTTATAACTTTTTTATTAGTTATATTTTATTATTTCTTATAATTATTTTAGTAAATATAAGATTTAGGGTCACTTTGTACCTTTTGGAACTTGTCTCACATCTCCATCTACCATGGTTTAGAGGATAGTTTTTCAAATTCTAATCTGTTAGTGTTGACATTTTTGCACTTGTGCAAAAATGGGCAACTCGAAACTTCTTCGTTATGATGAGAAGTCTTGGGTGAAGTATACCTAAGCTAAGGAAGTCATTATGTTATTTGTTACTACTGAATTAGTTACAAGATTAAATGAAATATGCAGTTATGTGTCTGTCTCAAAACAGAACAGATCACATAGTCTGCAATTTCTTTCCATCTTCAGCAAAAGAACACAAAGCCCTGAAGGACAACTGTGTTGTCTTGTTGAAGACACCAAATTACAGAGTAGGTGAAGTGTTAAGTTTTGAAGTAGCAAATAGAAATGTAGATTACACAAATCAAAGTTCATTACTGAATGTTACAGGTCCTTATTAATGTTCTTTCCTTCATGATTAAGACATTCAATTATGTTACTGAGTTGTTTAGTTCATCATACGATCCATACAGAAAAGCTAGAATGCACAAGAAATACACAACTCATTTTCAGAATTCAATGTTTTATTCACAAGGAGAGTCAAATGTTTCCCACACAAGCCGTGAGATGTGACTGAAAAGGAAAGAACATCTACTGAAGTAAGAAGTACACATGCATGAAATAGAAAGCAAAGGAGTATGAGTGAACCCATCATTTCCTTATATATTCTTCGTTGTGTAGAGCATCTCCTTGCCACTCCTTTCATCCTCAAGGCATGGTACCTGAAAAGCAAAGAATAAGAAAATCATCAATAAAGAGCTCAGGGTTAATCCATATTCCTACACTGTCCTAATTCGTACATATAGATCTCTAAGCAACAAGAGATGTAATTTATTTGAAGATCAGATTGCATAGCTCACTCAGGAAGAAAAAATAGAAAAGAGAATAAGAAACATGGACACAAGAGAGGCCAAAAAGCCTAATTATTTTCTAACTGTTTTCCTAAGTGTGCAGGTATAGGTTGTAGCCAAAAGAAAAAATAGACAAGTCATAAGTGCATGCAAGAAAAGGAAGAATGTAACTCAAAGTTCTAATAGCTATTCTGAAATGGAAGAAGTTTCAGTGCAAAAGAGAGAGTGGAAGATATAAACACTTGTTTTAGTTGCAGCAGAAGAGGAAGAATCAAATTTCAAGAAGCTGAAGCTAAATGGAAAGAAGGGATTACAGCTGAAACAGGATGAGAGAGAAGATTCTGGGAAAATTTTGCCAGGGCTTTGCCATGTAAAATGAACATTTACAACTTTTCATCATGTTGTTTTCAATTGCTACATGCTTTAAAGGAACTATGCAAATCAAATAAGTGATACAAAAAGTAGAAAAACATCACATGATCAAAATAAATAGCTAACATGTTTTCAACTCTCAATTTGCTATATCAGTTCATCAAGAAAGGTGTTACTTTCTGTATTCTGGATCAGAAAATACAACTACTATTTCTAGAAATGCATTAAAGAAAAGATTCTGGAAAAAATTTGACAGGGCTTCGCCATGTAAAATGGACATTTACGACTTTTCCAGCATACATATCAGAGTTATAATGAAAGGAAATACAATATATAATGCAGAAAAGAAATGGACTGTACTTTCATTCATCAAATTGAAGTACTTTTAGCATTCTTTATAGCTTAAACAACTGAGAAATGAAATTGCTAGATAATCCTACAAATACAACCATCCTGAAACTACAGTTTTTCAAAATGAAGCAAGTATCAAGTGTTCAGCATGCCACAGTATGTCTTGAAGCTCAAAATTAAATACAAGATTCATAATTTTTCAAAACAGGAAAGTGCAAGATTGAGCAACCATTTTAGAAAATGACAAACAAAGCTTCAAATACCGCAAACTTTCAAAAATAAGCATGTTTCAGGCCTCCTTTATTAAAAAACAATAGTTCAGGTTCAAATATTAAAGAAAATCAAAACCAGAAAGGATATCAGAAGCCATTACAGGTGAACAAAGGAGCTATCTCATGATGCCATTAAAAGTGAGAAGTAATTCAAGTAACATCTATAGTTATAAAGGGCTTCAGAAAGAGATAATAACCCAGATTTAAGGTATAACTATCTTTTCAGAATAGGTATATCAATTCAGGATCAGAGTAAAGAAGATGGTTATAACTTAGGACTGTAATCAAAGAAGCAACTCTCAGTCAAGAACAGAGTAGTATTCTTAAAGAAGGCACTCCCGAAATAAAAATTTCATATTAATACAACTTGAAGAGCTATGAAAGATCAAGAATACGGTATTCAGAACAACCTGCAAAGAATATATCAAGGAAAACATGAAGGAAAGCAACACATTTTTCAAGTATCGAAACCTTGAGAAGGCCAATAAGTACCAAAATATGCAAAGAAGGAGCTTCAGGAAAATGAAGTAAATACAAAGCCTCTACAGAAATAGACATTAGAGAGAAGTGCAGAACTGGGTCAACAAGTCAACAATTGAATAGCCCACGAATGAGTATCAGTAGATCAGGTTTGAATCAAAATGTT
Organism: Taxus wallichiana var. yunnanensis; assembly: GCA_018340775.1. Lineage (NCBI taxonomy): Eukaryota > Viridiplantae > Streptophyta > Pinopsida > Cupressales > Taxaceae > Taxus > Taxus wallichiana. The sequence continues at coordinate 926,110,173 of CM031242.1, forward strand.
AGAGATAGAATGTGTAACTTACCACCGGTTCACCTTAAAAAAAACATATTGCCCTAGTCTGAAAAGAGAAATCCAACAGAGTTCAAGTACCCAACAACGGTTTTCATTATTACGACTCGAAAGAAAGGGGAACAGTCCTGGTAGAAAAGGAAAACACTCACCCATGGAGTTTTTCTCTTGGAAACATGTCTACACAAATAGAAAAGTCTCCAGAGCCGAGTGATGATTTCAGAAGAATAAATGATACACAAGGCCAAATTTCAAAATCAAAGCAAATACAAATACCCAGAACTCAAAATACAGATCCTAGTTCTTTATCGTAGACCCATTAATGGGTATTAAAGGAAATATCGGGGTAAGAAATAGTGCTTATTGTTTAAATAAAATTTGAGAAACCCTCAAGTGGCCATCAAGTTCATCAAAAAGGGACAACCCAACACATTTTCAACTCGAAACGACCAAAGAAACCAAGGTGTCACATGAAAATGCAAAAGAAAACGTTTATCAAGCACTTTGAAGTAGAAGTGGCAAAGACAAGTAATGGGTACTTAGAAGATCAAAACTTACCATTCTCTTCATCAAACAGTGATGCCAAAGCAACATAACCAAGCTCGAAAGAGGCCAAATAGAGCTTGAAACCAACAATAAGGGCAGCCAATTTGAAGAAAACTAATAGAGACCAGAGAATAATACAGTTCCAAGCTCGGAGTTTATAAAAATGCGGTCATGACCACAATGCCTCACATGGAAATCTCGAATGCCAAGATGCTTATACCAGAAAACCTCGCAACAGAGCTTGGAAGGCCGAGAGTGACACACAGTCAAAAACTTCAGTTCACGGGTGGCGGCCAAGTAAAATACCACGTCCACCTCCTCAGAAGAAACACAAAAATACAAATACAACATAGCTCGAAGGCTAAGCAAATACGAGAAAAATTGAGATCAAAATCAATCATCAATGGCATCCAAGAAAAATTTGCCATGGCTTCGCCACTCTCTACGAGCAAGCCAAAAAATGATCAAAATGAAAGGGTTCGAGCATTTTAATTCATTCACCTCAACAGAGTTCAACCTAACTCAACCATGATTTGAGATCAATGACCAGACTTCATCAAGTATGAGGATCAATAGCTGAGAATCAAGCTCAGAGATCAAAGTGATTAACCACAGTCAATTTCCACCGACCACATTAATTACCGGTTTAAAACCCTAATCACAGTCAAGGATCAACATCATCGGATATAAAAGGTACAGAAATCAAGGGCCCAGGATGATCACCAAATTTCCAACAAACTCAACTCAAGTTACAAATGCCACCGACAAAGCGTATGAGGGTGAGTCACCGTGGGGAAGGGGCCAGCCCACGTGTCCACAATTTAAATCATTGCATTGAATTTTTAAAGTCTAAAACCATAGTCTATGTAATCAAATAAATAAAAGGAGCTGACCACCATCATACCAATAATGATCACTCAAAAGGTAGGTTTAAACCTTATTCACCAAGTATTATCCAAATTACAAAGGCCGAAAGTTATACAATACATGTATATAACAAAGGTGGTAGACTATAGTATGGCGTGCATAAAGTTCACAAGGTGGTCAAACAAAATGGTCGACCTTTGTATTTGCTAAATCCACAAGGTGGAAAAACCAAGTATAATGCAAAAGTGGTCCCCACTCTAGAGAGGAGCTAGAATTGATTCGCAGAGTGTCACTCATGTGACCATTTAGAATGAGATGTCAAATATCAGAGCATGTGCATATGGGCAGGTGGTCCCCACAATGGAGGTTTATACTTTGCAAATATTACATTTATTGTAATTATTTTGTTCTTGCACAGAAGTATTTTTGCATGCCTCCACAACAGGACAAAATAGAGAAGGAGACAGAGTTGCATGATCAATGGAGAGAGACTTTCCTAGCAAGCAATCTTATTTCTAGCAAATTATTCACCCTTGCCTTATTAAAAATAGAACCAAGTCAACTTCGGTTTGACTGCATTGTAAACAAGGCTATTAATGCCTATTTATAACTTCATGCTCTAGTTTGTATTATTGTACCCCTTTATTTATTATTAAATAAATAATAAAATTAGGATGCACTGCAGTGTACAAGCCTTAAGCTATTTTTAGGAAGGGGGTGAAATTTATTTTGCTATATATTGTGTGCCTTTGCAAAGCATAGGGGGCTTCTTGGAGGAGTTTTGGATATATGAGTACTTGAAGAAAATTTTGCAGCGCTTTTACCCTCCGAGTGTGAAGTATTTTATGCCTTTCCAAGTTGTTTTGCGCCTTGTGTATTTTTATTAATCTCGTGAATGCAAATTCTCGTGATCAACCAACTTACCCCTGCTGCAAATTTTAGTCCTTTCTACTTAATTTTAATGTGCATGTTAACTTATTAGTACTGTTGTTATCCTCCTCAAGACTATCAAATATTTTTCCCTTAGATATTACAGTAGAAAAACTATTGGTTTGTGCATCAAGAATCCTTCCCAAATCAGTTGTGCATATACTCAGTCAAAGCCCTCATACAAATTTGGTGTATCACCTTAGTTTTAATCATTTTATAGTCATCTTTTACTCTCAAACTCCCAAAAAGTAGTTTAGGATACACCAATAAGGAACCGGCCTTGATACCGAAGACTCACCTCGAAATAGGTATACCCACAAACCTGAGGTGTTTCCATTATATCTATGAAAGAGAGAGATCATTTGTGCAAGCTTAGAAAACCTGCAGCCATCTCTCTATAGGGTGCAATTTCGAGAGAAAAATTTTTGGCACGCCGGTGGGACAACGAATTAGATCTCGCGCATGTAATTTTCAGACCTTCTACAAAGAGATCTACAAAGCAGATTTACAAAAATTAAAGTCATTTTTGGGAGCAAACTGCAGCTAATTTATTTTAAATATTTTATCATCTTTTGGTGACTCTGCATAGCTGATTTTAGACCAGTATTGCAGTATGTTCCATGCCTAGAGTGACTACAAAATCATCGGTAAGAGGAATTCCTTATGAGTTTGTTTTTTTACCATTGAATTTTGTTAGAAGGAGAAGAGTTGGTAATATTTTACCTTATAATAGACCTGGTTTTGGTAACCCTCCTCCTAACATTCCCTCACCACGTATCAATTTTTCAATCAATATCCCAGTTTTTCAAATGGCTATCCAACCTCCTAGGAATTTTGTGACCTTTACTAATGGCAGCCCATTAGTAATCCCGATTACCATGACATTCTTAATGCTGCCATGAAAAGTTTTCCATCATTCATGGTGAAAATCGAGTTACACCAGTGAACATATCAAAGATGTTGCATGTCTATGTGCGATCCATAATATCACTCATGAAGACGTGGCTCTAAGACTTTTAGCCGCATCTTTTAAAGGGAAAGCCTTGCAATGGTATAAAAACCTAGAAATGGAAGAATAAGAACTTGGGATAATTTAGGTGAAAAATTGTTGAAACAATTCCAGGATAATTTAGATCATTTGTCTCTCATTGAATATTTATTTACTATTAAAAGAGATCCCAACGAATTTATGTCTAGTTTCAATATCTTTTTGCTGAAATTGGGAGAGAATTCCAACAAGTGTCAAGCCTCAAGCTGATCATGCTTTCCTTTATTATCTTAGAGCATTAAACAGTGATATCTCAACTATGATTCAATCAATGGGTGGAGAGACACTCCCAGCAGCTTATGATATTGCTATCCAAGCTGAAAATAGCCTAATTTAAGCTGGAAAATTGGCACCAAGGCCATTAATGCCTTTTTCAGCAAAGTTAGCCCCTATTCCTTAACGTATTACAATCATAGAGCCCATTATTGTAGCTCCATAAAATGATGTATTCAAAACTTTACAGACTATGGGAAATACATTGACTTCAATTGAGAATAAAATTGCATTACCTAGCAGACCCTACCAGGCTCCTTATCAACCCTACCAACAGAATCAACAAAACAGGCAGCCCTATCAACAGAATCAAAATTATAAGCACCCTTACCAGCAAAGGCAATTTGACCCAAAGGCTCCTATTTCTTCTTACGCTTTAGTTCCATTTAATATGGTTACAAAGGAGTGGTGTCAACCTTGCAATCAACCTCATTCAGCTACAACTTGCCCAAATGCTTTTCTGAATCTAAATCTTGTTGCACAACTTCAATCTGAAACATTTTTTATGCCTCAAATGGAGGGTGGGCAGCAAGATACTCATGTCTAGAAAGCACCTGAACAAAATTTAGTCAGTTTTAATGAGGAGGATTTCATTGCAATCACTAATAGGGCTCAAGGGAGGGCTACTGAAAATCAAAAGCAACAAAATAGGGCTATCCTGCCTACTGTCACTGACAAGACAACATCTATAGCTCTAAAGTCAACTAACACCATGTTGTTCCTAAAAAATCAGCAAGTGTCCCAGTTGATAAAGGCCATCAAAGACAGCTACAACCTAATCCATGAAGACTGTTTATACCTTAGATATCCAAGGCAACTAAAGCAGAATCAGTTTTTGCTAAGGCCTACTCTAAAACAATTGATTATGTCTCTAAGATAGTTGCTTCTTTTAACATTTTTGATGTAATGAAAAATCATAATGTTAACATCTCAATGTGGGACGCTCTAAGTATTCTGAACAACAAGATTTACTTTCTCATGAACTAGCTAAGTTGCAGATTTCTTCAAATACAGCAGAAAAGGAATTTCAGAAGACAAACATGGTCCTTGGAACATTTGAGCAAGACTATATTAAAGAAGCTAAGTGGATGGTTCAGAAAGTTCTGAATGCTCATGACATCAAGAAACCACCACCATTTTATTTATCTTTGATTATTTGTGAAAATCTAGTTTATAATTGCATGGTGGAAAGTGGTGCAAGTAGCACAATTATGCCAAAAGCAATTGCAGAAAAACTAGGGTTTCAGTATGAGCCTACAGAAAGGAGTGTCTTATAGCTTGATGGAACTGCAACTAATACGGTTGGTATAATTAAAAATTTAGAAGTGACATTACATGCTTGCCCAAATATTTCTATTCTCGCAAGATGTTATCATTATGGACCTAACTCCATATTTTGCCTTGTGCTTATCTAGAGATTTCACAAAAAAATAGGAGGTTTTCTCTCTTCGGATTGGTCCTTATTTTTCACTACACGTTATGGAACTAAGGTTACTATAAATTGAGAACCATTGGCCGATTCCATATTGAGCCTCATTCTCTAAATGCATTAGCTAATTACTCAAGCTTTAGACCAATCTCATTTTGATGATATAGCTCGGGTGTTTCAACATTAGATGGTGTTTCTAACATGTTTATGGATGAAAATATAGTTAAATAACATTCCCATGATCCTTTTAAAGAAGTTGAAGAACATATTTTTGGTGTTTATTGTATGCATGAAGAAAATACACCACTTCCCTTCTTTGTCTAAAACAGAAAAATTCAGCAGAAGGGATTTGGAAGCTTCATTTTAATGGAGCTAAGAACAAGAAAGGACAGGGAGTAGGTTTGATGCTCACTTCCCTAACAAACGAAAGGTATTTCTCAGCTTTGAGTCTCCAATTTACATGCACTTGTAATGTAGTTGAATACGAAGCATTAATTCATGGCTTACTTTGGGCCAGAAAGAAAGGTATCAACACATTACAAATTTTTGGTGATTCTGAGTTGGTTATCAATCAAGTAAAAAACTTCAATGTTTGTAAGAATCCACTAATGAAGTCTTACAGACATAGAGTTTCAGACTTAATGGAATATTTCAACGCCATTAATATTCAGTCTATTCCTAGAGCTGAAAACAAGCATGCAGATAGACTTGCAGCAGTTGGTGCTAGTTTTGAAGTGCTAGAATAGATGGAAAACAACAAAATTCAGCCTCATATTAAGCTAATTGTTAGGCCCTCAATACCTGATAATGATTTAAATTGGCAGGTTTTTGAAAATGATGATCAAATCTGCAGGTTTTTGTAGTAGGAAGCTGAATTTTCTGCAGTAAATCAGGATAAGTTACAACATTTATATGGTGATCAGATTGTTCAACTAAAGACAAATAAATTACCTCAAGGTCTTATCACTTTGGAAGACATTTTTAGTATTGATGATCAGTTAAGAAAAGATAAAACTAAGATGTCAACACATGTTGATAACTATGAAGAGATTTCAATTGATGAAGGGAAAAATTTACTTCTCGGAAAGGTATGTTCCTCAGCTGAAAAACAATCATTTATTAATCTTTGTAGAGAATTTAAAGATGTTTTTCGCTTGGAGATACCAAGACCTGAAAGGGTTTGATCCCAGTTTAGCACAACATACTATTGAATTGTAGCCAAATTCTAAACCAGTCAGGCAGAAACAAAGGCCTGTAAATCCCAAAATAGAACCTCTTATGAGGAAAGAGTTATCCAAGTTGATTGAATCAGGTATTATCTTTCTAGTTAAGCATTCAAGTTGGGTATCCAATATTGTTCCTGTAAGGAAGAAGAATGAAGAAATCAAATTATGTGTGGATTTCAGAGATCTTAATAAAGCATCATTAAAAGATCATTACCCACTATCGAACATGGATCAAATTTTGAGAACAGTCTCAAGTTCACATAGACCATCTCTCCTAGATATTTACAAAGTGGATATAATCAGATTTTATTGTGAGAAGAAGATAGGTATAAAAGAACTTTTACCACCAAGTGGGGTACTTACGCTTACAAAAGAATGCCTTTTGGTCTTTCAAATGTCGATGTGCAACGTTTCAATGTGCAATGGACATGGATTTTCATAGCTTATTAAATAAATGCATCCTTGTCTATTTAGATGATGTGGTGTATTTTTCAAAAGATTTTGAAGAACATCTAATGCATTTAAGGTAGACTTTTCAACTATGGAGGCATTTTTGGAATATCTTTGAATCCTACCAGAAGTCGATCTTTTTAGTATATCAAGGTAAATTACTCGGCCATATTGTTTCTAAGCAAGGTTTAGTAATTGATCATTTCGTAATCAAAGCTATATTACAACTATCATTGCCTCATCATAAGAAGGCATTAAAGTTTTCTTGGAAAAATCAAATTTGTTAGAAGATTTGTTCCATATTTTGCAGCATTGGTTAAACCATTAACAACTATGTTAAAGAAAGAGAAAATTTCTCTTGGACCAACGAAGGGAGAAAAGGATTTGAAGCAATCAAAAAGCTTATCTCTCAGGCTCCTACTCTTGCAAATCCAAATTTTGATAAAGATTTTACAATATATGACTTGTGGAGCTGAAACAATCTCATCTATTTTAACTCAGGTTAATGATGAAAATATTGAGCACCAATTACTTTCTTTGGATAGATTTTGCATGATTACGAAACAAGGTACACATTTCTTGAAAAATAAGTACTTTTAGTAGTCAAAGGACTAAAGAATTTTAAGTACATGCTTTCAAACAATAAAATTCACGTTCTTGTTTCTCATCCAAGTGTGAAAGATTTCCTTTTAAATAAAGAATTGAATGAGAAAAGAGTAGGCTGGATAACGAAGGTTATGGAATATGATGTTGATATCTGGGTTGCTAAGATGGTTTGAGGTAAAGGTTTATGTGAACATCTAATTGTTGATATGGAAAAACAACAAGCTACAGAACCAAATGATTCAAAACAACATGCTGAAATTACATATCAACAATCAGAAATTATGGTCCAACCAGAAAATCAAAACTTTGAACTTGCTCGAGAGATCCAAGAATCAAGATGGATGACTGATTTGGTTAATTACTTACAACATGGCACCTATCCGGAAGGTATGGATAAGAATAAATGAAGATATTTTAGATTACAAGCTATTCCTTATCTTTTCATTGATGGTGTGTTGTTCAAAAGGGATATAAATGGGATCTTGTTGCGATGTGTTGATTATGATAAAATTCAGAAAATATTATCAGAATTCCATGAAGGACCTGGAGGTCACTTCTCAGCACGTACTACAACTTTAAAAATCATGAAAGTAGGTTACTATTGGCCTAGCATATTCAAAGACTGTTTTGAATGGATTAGAAAGTGTAAAAATGTTCTTTCTTTGTTGGAAAAGAACATCTAGCTTCATTGCCTTTACAACCTATTTCAGCTAATCAACCTTTTATGCAGTGGGGTCTTGAATTTATTGGCATGATAAACCCACCTTCTTCACAAGGAAATAAGTGGATCTTAATTGCTATAGATTATTTTACACGATGGACTAAAGTAATAGCCTTGAAAGATGCTAATGAAACTTTGATACTATCCTTTTATGAAGGAATAGTTTACAGATTTGGTGTTCCAACAACTATCATATTAGATAATGCTTTAGCATTCTTGGTACAAAGGTAACATATTGGGCTGTTCACCATGGAATATATCTAAGTTCTTCATCCAATTATTACCCACAAGGTAGTGACTTAGCTCAGAGTACTAACAAGAATCTGTTAAGGATCATCAGAAGAACGCTCAAGGATAATCAAAGAGCTTGGCACCTGATGTTGAATTCAACACTTTGGGTTGACAGAGTGACTCCTAAAAGATCAGTTGGTAATTCACCATACAGACTTGTGTATGGAAAATAAGCAAGAATGCCTATTTCGGTTGAGTTACCTGCATTATATTTTCTACATCAAATGGAGTTGCTTGAGAATGAACCATTACAGGTTCGTTATGCAGAGTTAATGGAATTACAAGAATTAAGAGATGGAGCTCATTTAAATATGGAAAAGAATCAGAAATAAATGAAGAATACTTTTGACAAGAAATCCAAATTTAGAGTCCCAATGAAGGAGATATTATGTTAAAATGGGATGTTGATAGTGCTAAGCCAGGAAGACACTCAAAGTTTGATACACTCTAGAGTGGTCCTTACATGATTTCAGCTTACAAAGAACACAATGCTTTTCATCTTTCAAAGCTAAATGGAGAGGAACTTCCCATTCCTGTGAATGGTATGTTTCTCAAACACTGTTATTGAAAATCTTACAGTGATTGTTAGAGTAGGATTTCCCTTCAATAAGTGCAGTTCCTGCACATTGCATTGTTTTTCAATTCAATAAGTGCATTCATGGACGTGATCTGTTATCAGATCCTTTCTCAGCTTTAGTTTGTTTTAGAAGGGTTAGACCTTTCGAAAAGGTAGATTTTGGTTGTATGCTTCAGACTCCATGCCTAATGGACAAGAGTAAGGCACTAGTCTACAAGCTAGCAGTAACTTTCCCCACAGGATCGCCAGAAATGTTGACAATTTTACACTTGTGCAAAAATGGGCAACTCAAAACTTTGTCGTTATGATGAGAAGTATTGGGTGAAGTATACCTAAGCTAAGGAAGTCATTATGTTATTTGTTACTGCTGAATTAGTTACAAGATTAAATGAAATATGTAGTTATGCATGTTGTCTCAAAACGGAACAGATTACATAGTCTGCAATTTCTTTCCATCTTTAGCAAAAGATACCAAATTACAGAGTAAGTGAAGTGTTAAGTTTTGAAGTAGCAAACAGAAATGCAGATTACACAAATCAGATTTCATTCTTGAATGTTACAAGTTCTTGTTAGGAATATCTATGTTGTAGTGTGAACATAGAATATTATGTAAGTGATTATATTATCTAGGATAATATAATATGTGTTGTAATAATTAATTACATTATTGTAAATGTAATTATGAGTGGGTGAGTAAATATTGTTATGAGTTGTTGAGTAAACAAATCATTAACAATATTAGTTTTGTGAGAAAACAAAATCTCACGTATAATAGCATGGAGTTGTTTTAGGAGTTATGTGTGGAGATATTTATGGAGATTATATCTCCTTAAATATAGGAACAACATCTCCTATTTAAATGGATGTAATACTTCCTATGTATTGAGCAAGAATAAAGAGTAAGATTTTGAATTTTCTTCATGCAATTATGATATTAACTTTTCATTTGGTAACAGAGCAGGTTTGATGCAAGAAATTTCAGTGCTTTCATGATCAGATCCGTCTCAAAGAATATATTATATTTTTCATTTCCAGATGTGGGTTTTTCTATAATTTTGTGTGCAGAATCACGTGCTGGTCAAGAAACTACAGAAGAAATTTCAGAAGAACCCAGAACGTAGTTTGGAAGAAATACGGATTTTACTATGCAGCTATCAAATTAAGCACATCAATTCTTCTACTGAAAGTTTTCTCCAATTTTCAATAATGTTGAATTGTTAATACAAGTTCTTGACTTGCTTGGAGGTTAAAAGGTATTCAATATAAAATTTTAAAGTACTTGATTCAATTTTGTATTTTTTTATCAGTATTGTACAAAATAATGGAGAAACTAAATCTGATTGAAAAGTTTGAAGGACAAGATTTCCATACATGGCAACTACAGATGCAATTACATTTAATAGAAAAGGATCTATGGGATGTGGTGAAGTCTAATTCAAATCCACCCACTGGAGGAAATGAATTGGCAAAATGGAATGCAAAAGATCAGAGAGCATTGGGTACCATTGGTCTGGGCTTATCAAAAGCCTATCTACATCATGTGGATTTCACAAAATCTGCAAAAGAAATTTGGGAGTCTCTTAACAAATTGTTTGGTTCTGAAGCTGAAATGGCAAAGACTACATTGAAGCAACGCTTGTACGGGTTGAAAATGGACGAGAACTCAAAAATGGCAGATCATATAAGTAAGTTTCGTTCTTTGCTAAATCAACTAGTTGGAATTAAAGAACATGTAAAAGATGATGATGCTAAAGCTATTCTTCTTAATAGCATGCCTAAGAGTTACTCAAATATTGTATTTACTTTGAGTAAAATTACTATTAGTCTAGAAGGAGTGATTTCTACATTGTTAGAACAAAGCAATCATGAAGAACATGAAGAAGTACTATATGTAGGAAACAAACCGAGCTCCTCATCTAAGAAGGAAAAACATAAACCAAAGAAGGTTCCTTCACATGGAAAAATAAAATGCTTTTATTGTAATGAGATTGGGCATGTAATACTTGAATCAGTAAAAGAGAGCTCGGGATCTTCTTGATGACAAGATAGATCGAAAGCCCTTCTAGCTGAAGTAGAAACCGATTGGGAAGTCTACTCAACTGATGAAGAACTTTCATGTCCTAGTGATGAGGATTTCCTATGGTAGACTCTTTTCTTGTTGGAGGAAGGAGGCAATGGAGGAAGGAGGAAAATCAGCGTCCTCTCGTCATTCACCAACGATGGGGTCGCAGACAGATGTGGTGATATTTTATTTCAGTTATGTGGTGTGTTTATACACAAGGGGGTGAAACTAGTTTCATGTTTTGATTTTAATGTGTTCACATAGACTAACAACAGTTCCTGAGTGTCTATTTGGTGTGGAAGAAGCAAACTGCATGACTCAGCTTACAGGGGAAAATCATCTACGTACGGTCCTCTGACTGTCGTACGGTCCTCTGACTGCCATACTTCGGTGGAAGGTACTTCGGTGGAAGGTGATCAGTCGATGAAGATGTTCATACGACAAGGATGATCATTAGCAGCAAGATCCAGATAGCAAGATCCAGTAGCAATGAATACTCCGACAAGGTTGATGTTTCCAGGAGCTCTTACCCCATGTTCACACTAAGGGGGCGAATGTTAGGAATATCTATGTTGTAGTGTGAACATAGAATATTATGTAAGTGATTATATTATCTAGGATAATATAATATGTGTTGTAATAATTAATTACATTATTGTAAATGTAATTATGAGTGGGTGAGTAAATATTGTTATGAGTTGTTGAGTAAACAAATCATTAACAATATTAGTTTTGTGAGAAAACAAAATCTCACGTATAATAGCATGGAGTTGTTTTAGGAGTTATGTGTGGAGATATTTATGGAGATTATATCTCCTTAAATATAGGAACAACATCTCCTATTTAAATGGATGTAATACTTCCTATGTATTGAGCAAGAATAAAGAGTAAGATTTCGAATTTTCTTTATGCAATTATGATATTAACTTTTCAGTTCTTATTAATGTTCTTTCCTTCATGATTAATACATTCAATTATGTTACTGAGTTGTTTAGTTCATCATACGATCCATACAGAAAAGCTAGAATGCACAAGAAATACACAACTCATTTTCAGAATTCAATGTTTTATTCACAAGGAGAGTCAAATGTTTCCCACACAAGCCATGAGATGTGACTGAAAAGGAAAGAACATCTACTTGAAGTAAGAAGTACACATGCATGAAATAGAAAGCAAAGGAGTATGAGTGAACCCATCATTGCCTTGTATATTCTTCGTTGTGCAGAGCATCTCCTTGCCAACTCCTTTCATCCTCAAGGCATGGTACCTAAAAAGAAAAAATTAAGGAAATCATCAATAAAGAGCTCAGGGTTAATCCATATTCCTACACTTTGTCCTAATTCGTGCATATGGATCTCTAAGCAACAGGAGATGTAATTTATTTGAAGATCAAATTGTATAGCTCACTTAGGAAGTAGAAATAGAAAAGAGAATAAGAAACATGGACACAAGAGAGGCCAAAAAGCCTAATTATTTTCTAACTGTTTTCCTAAGTGTGCAGAGTGCAAGTTGCATGCAAAAAGAAAAATAGACAAGTCATAAGTGCATGCAAGAAAAGGAAGAATGTAACTCAAAGTTCCAATAGTTGTTCTGAAATGGAAGAAGTTTCAGTGCAAAAGAGAGAGTGGAAGATATAAACACTTGTTTTAGTTACAACAGAAGAGGAAGAATTAGATTTCAAGAAGCTGAAGCTAAATGGAAAGAAGGGATTACAACTGAAACAGGATGAGAGAGAAGATTTTGGGAAAAAATTTCCAGGGCTTTGCCATGTAAAATGAACATTTACAACTTTTCATCATGTTGTTTTCAATTTCTACATGCTTTAAAGGAACTATGCAAATAAAATAAGCGATACAAAAAGCAGAAAAACATCACATGATCAAAATAAACAGCTAACATATTTTCAGCTCTCAATTTGCTAGATTAGTTCATCAAGAAATGTGTTACTTTTTCTGTTCTGGATCAGAAAATAAAACTACTATTTCTGGAAATGCATTAAAGAAAAGATTCTGAAAAAATTTGATAGGGCTTCACCATGTAAAATGGACATTTACAAATTTTCCAGCATACATATCAGAGCTGTAATGAAAGGAAATACAATATATAATGCAGAAAAGAAATGGACTATACTTTCATTCATCAGATTGAAGTACTTTTAGCATTCTTTATAGCTTAAACAACTGAGAAATGAAATTGCTAGATAATCCTACAAATACAGCCATCCTAAAACTACAATTTTTCAAAATGAAGCAAGTATCAAGTGTTCAACATGCCACAAGTATGTCTTCGGAGCTCAAAATTAAATACAAGATTCATAATTTTTCAGAACAGGAAAGTGTAAGATTGAGAAACCATTTTAGAAAATGACAAACAAATCTTCAAATACCACAAACTTTCAAAAATAATTACGTTTCGAGCCTCCTTTATTCAAAAACAATAGTTCATGTTCAAATATTACGTAAAAATCGTAACCAGAAAAGGATATCAAAAGCCATTACAGGTGAACAAAAGAGCTATCTCAAGATTCCATTAAAAGAAAGAAGTAATTCTAACAACATCTTTAGTAGTTATAAAGGGCTTCAAAAAGAGATAATAACCCAGATTTAAGGTATAACTATCTTTTCGTAATGGGTATATCAATTCAGGATCGGAGTAAAGAATATGGTTATAACTCAGGATTGTAATAAAAGAAGCAACTCTCGGTCAAGAACAAAGTAGTATTCTTAAAGAAGGAACTCTTGAAATAAAAATGTCATATTAATACAACTTGAAGAGCTATGAAAGATCAAGAATACGGTATTCAGAACAACCTCCAAAGAATATATCAAGGAAAACACGAAGGAAAGCAACACATTTTTCAAGTATCGGAACCCTTGAGAAGGCCAGTAAGTACCAAAATATGCAAAGAAGGAGCTTCGGGAAAATGAAGTAAATACAAAGCCTCTACAGAAATAGACATCAGAGAGAAGTGCAGAACTGGGTCAATAAGTCAACAATTGAATAGCCCATGAATAAGTATCAGTAGATAAGGTTTCAATCAAAATGTCAGAGATAGAATGTGTAACTTACCACTCGGGTTAGCATTAAAAAAAAACATATTTCCCTAGTTTGAAAAGAGAAATCCAACAGAGTTCAAGTACCCAACAACGGTTTTCATTATTACGACTCGAAAGAAAGGGGAACAATCCCGATAGAAAAGGAAAACACTCACCCATGGAGTTTTTCTCTTGGCAACATGTCTACACAAATAGCAAAGTCTCCAGAGCCGAGTGATGATTTCAGAAGAATAAACGATACACAAGCCCAAATTTCAAAATCAAAGAAAATACAAATACCGAACTCAAAAATACAGATCCTAGTTCTTTATCGCAGACCCATTAATGGGTATTAAAGGAAAGATCAGGGTAAGAAATAGTGCTTACTATTTAAATCAAATCTGAGCAACCCTCAAGTGGCCATCAAGTTCATCAAAAAGGGACAACCCAACACATTTTCAACTCGAAATGACCAAAGAAACCAAGGTGTCACATGAAAATGCAAAAGAAAATGTTTATCAACACTTTGAAGTAGAAGTGGCAAAGACAAGTAACGGTGGTACTTAGAAGATCAAAACTTACCATTCTCTTCATCAAACAGTGATGCTAGCAACACAGAACCAAGCTTGACAGAGGCCAAATAGAGCTTGAAACCCTTAGTAAGGGTGGCTAATTTGAAGAAAACTAACAAAGAAAAGAGAATAATCATACGCCCAAGCTTGGAGTTTGTAAAAATGCGGTCATGACCACAATGCCTCACATGGAAATATCGAATGCCAAGATGCTATACCAGACAACCTCGCAATAGAGCTTGGAAGGCCGAGAGTGACATGCAGGTCAAAAATTCACGTTCATGGCAATGGCGGCCAAGTAAAATACCACGTCCACCTCCTCAGAAGAAACACAAAAATGCAAATACAACATAGTTCAGAAGGTCGAGCAAATACAGAAGAACCGAGCTCAAAATCAATCATCAATGGCATCCAAGAAAAATTTGCCAAGGCTTCACCGCTCTCTGCGAGCAAGCCAAAAAATGATCAAAATGAAAGGGTTCGAGCATTTTAACTCATTCACCTCAGCAGATTTCAACCTAACTCAACCATGATTTGAGATCAACGATCAGGCTTCATCAAGTATGAGGATCAATGGCCGAGAATCAAGCTCAGAGATCAAAGTGATTAACCACAGTCGATTTCCACCGACCACATTAATTGCTAGTTTAAAACCCTAATCACAGTCAAGGATCAACAACATTAGATATAAAAGGTATAGAAATCAAGGGCCCAGGATGATCACCAAATTTCCAACAAACTCAACTCAAGTTACAAATGCCACTCGACAAAGCGTATGAGGGGTGAGTCACCGTGGGGAAGGGGCTAGCCCACGTGTCCACAATTTAAATCATTGCATTGACTTTCTAAAGTCTGAAACCATAGTCTATGTAATCAAATAAATAAAAGGAGCTAACCACCATCATACCAATAATGATCACTCAAAAGGTAGGTTTAAACCTTATTCACCAAGTATTATCCAAATTGCAAAGGCCGAAAGTTATACAATACATGTATATAACAAAGGTGGCAGACTATAGTATGGCGTGCATAAAGTTCACAAGGTGGTCAAACAAAATGGTCGACCTTTGTATTTGCTAAATCCACAAGGTGGAAAAACCAAGTATAATGCAAAAGTGGTCCCCACTCTAGAGAGGAGCTAGAATTGATTCGCAGAGTGTCACTCATGTGACCATTTAGAATGAGATGTCAAATATCAGAGCATGTGCATATGGGCAGGTGGTCCCCACAATGGAGGTTTATACTTTGCAAATATTACATTTATTGTAATTATTTTGTTCTTGCATAGAAGTATTTTTGCATGCCTCCACAACAAGACAAAATAGAGAAGGAGACAGAGTTGCATGATCAATGGAGAGAGACTTTCCTAGCAAGCAATCTTATTTCTAGCAAATTATTCACCCTTGCCTTATTAAAAATAGAACAGTCAACTTCAGTTTGACTGCATTGTAAACAAGGCTATTAATGCCTATTTGTAACTGCATGCTCTAGTTTGTATTATTTTATCCTTTTATTTATTATTAAATAAAGGATAAAATTAGGATGCATGGGTGAGTACAAGCCTTAGGCTATTTTTAGGAAGGGGGTGAAATTTATTTTGCTATATATTGTGTGCCTTTGCAAAGCACAGGGGGCTTCTTGGAGGACTTTTGGATATATGAGTACTGAAGAAATTTTGCCAGTTTTGCCCTCTGAGTGTGAAGTATTTTCTGCCTTTCCAAGTTATGTTGCAGTCTTGTGTATGTTTTATTAATCTCATGAATGCAAATTCCCTAATCAATCACCTTACCCTACTGCAAATTTTAGTCCTTTCTACTTAATTTTAATGTGCATGTTAACTTATTAGTACTATTGTGATCCTCCCTCAGTATAATCAAGTGTTTTGCCCTTAGATATTCTGCAGAAAAACTATTGGTTTGTGCATCAAGAATCCTTCCCAAATCAGTTGTGCATATACTCAGTCAAATCCCTCATACAAATTTGGTGTATCACCTTAGTTTTAATCATTTTACAGTCATCTTTTACTCTCAAACTCCCAAAAGTAGTTTAGGATATACCAATAAGGAACCAGCCTTGATGCCAAAGACTCACCTCGAAATAGTTATACCCATAGACCTGAGGTGTTTCCATTGTATCTACGAAAGAGAGAGATCATTTGTACAAGCTTAGAAAACTTGCAGCCATCTCTCTATAGGGTGCACTTTCGAGAGATAACAATTAGTACATAGGTATTTTTTAGGATTTCAACATTCAACCTTTAAGCTTTTAGGGTTTAAATTATACAGTCAATATCTATTTTGTGAAAGAATATAGGAATTGTTTAGGTTTTTGGGCATGTTGGATTGTTTATTGATATTTGTAGAAGTTTTTAGGAATATTTAGGAAAGGTTTACTCATTCAAGGAAAATCTTCTCAACAATGGGTTTTCTAGGTGCAGGGAACAAACACTCTAATGGTGAAGTTTGACTTCTTCGGATGATTTTGGCAACTTCGTAAGGAGTTAGAAGGAAAAAAAAATAGGCACTAGAAATATATGTGAATTTTATACATGTTGGTAACATCCATTTGTATCTAATACTTGAAGATTTCATGAATAATTTCAAGATAATGTAGCCACCCCTTTCAGTTTCAGACAAAAATGGCCCTAAAATTGTAAACATGAGAGATATGATCACCACATAGTGATATATTAATATTTGTAAATGTTGATAAGTACCTCTAGGAAAGGGTCCTATCATAAATAGACTATTTTTACCATGGGTAAGGATATCATGAGGATGGGGCCAATTTTGTGAGTTGAAAACACTGTTGAACACCTCGGGTTGTGTTTTTTAGTGACAAAACTTCTAACATGAACTTTAAACCCTAAACCCTAAGCCCTGAACCATAAAACATCAACCCTTAACCCTAATCCCTAAACCCTAAACCCTAAACCTTGGGACCTAAGCCGTAAACCCTAAACCCTAAATCTAAATCCTTGAACCCTAAACCCTAAACACTAAACAATAAAATTTAATCCTTGAACCTTAAGCCCTAAACCTTAAACCTTAAACCCTAAACCTTAAATCTTGAGGCCTAAACCATAAACCCTAAACCCTAAACCTTAAGCCTTAAAGATTAAACATTGAACCCTAAACTATGAAATCTAAACCATAAACCATAAACACTAAACACTAAACACTAAACACTAAACCATAAACCGTGAATCCTAAACCCTAAAAATTGATCCCTAAGTTCCCTAAATCATAAACCTTAAACCATCAACCCTTAACTGTGCAACATTACCAATAAACAAGTTCGTACCAATATTATTGTTGGATGATGGTAAAATCTTGAGGATCATATTTATATTTGGTGTATCGTCATTGAAGAGGGAAGCTCCCCTATCAAATCATTTATTCAATATGACGTGGAAGATGAGAAAAGTAAATGAAAACTAGCGAATTAGATTTCATTGGTAATTAGTATTAAGTATCAACAAGACTAATATGGATTCTGACTACTCAAGTAGGAGGGCATGACAATATTAGGACCCTATTTCCTAGTCTCGTGTGTAGAACCATCATTGAGTCTGCCTTGTGCAAAATAAGCATAGAAACATGGAAATGACTAAGAAAAGAAAGGTTTTATTAATCACCTAGTAAGTCTTTCTTGTTTAGTTTTGAATGTGAGTTAGTTAGCCATTGACTTAGTGACCTTCCATTCATTGATAATTCCTTCTAAGTCTGAACCCATGGATGTTTTCAAAAGCGCCTTCAAAAATATATGAGTAGTCACCAAGCATAGTGAAGGGTGTGATGTTATTTCCAAACAACTTGAAATGCATACAAATTTAGAGGTCATAACATGAATTTATAAATATCTCTATCATTATAAATGGAAGCCAAATAACAATGTCTCCCTATATCCAAGGATCGAGGACTACTGGGGTTGATGGAAAGATTGGGCATTCGGAATCATCGAGTGTTTGAATTAGAATGTCTTTGCATCTGGATAAAAATTCTCAAACGTTGGAGTAATGCATCTTGGAAAATAAAATTAAACCTCAGAAATCCTCTCAAATTTCCATTCCAGTCGTGTTCTGGTCCTATTTCTATTTCAGGAAAAGAATCCAAACTTGAAGAATTATTCCCATATAGATTGTTGTTAATTCCAATAGCGTGGCGCCCAAAGTGGAATTCAGTTGGTGGAAGGTGGGGTTATGCCCTTGTTGGTTTTTTCTCATGGCATCATAGATAGATTTTCTAGTATTAACAGAGAGAACTCCCTATGCTTTTGTGATAAGTTTAAAATCTCCCTCGGCTCCTAGGAACTTGTGTTTATTAGGATGCTATCGTAAGGCTGGTTTTAGTATGTATTAACTAAAGAAAGAAAACGAATTTGACTTGGATTACTTACGAAATGCAATCCTTCGCTTCAAGATTATATTTATAAATGCAATTCGAATTTCTAAGTTCTCCATATTTTCCAAATTTGGGGCAAATTGACATTTTGGACCTCTGAAAGCGTGAATAAAATGGCGAGTTCATTTCCCCCAACCTTTCTTGAAGTGAATTTAAATGAAATGAAATTTGGAATTTGGAGGTGGCACATGGTAGACATTGATTTTCCTGCCACCAATTTACTTATTGATGATTAATTTTTATTAGTTGGATTTAAATTCCATTAATATGATAAGTAAGTTTTTGAGATTTCAGAAATCACTTGGTTTATTCATGAGAATACAATTATTATTGTGGTTTAGGGCTTAGGGGTCATAGTTTAGGTTTTAGGGCTTAGGGCTTAGGGGTTAGGGCCTAGGGCTTAGGGCTTAGGTTTTAGGATTTAAGGCTTAGGGCTCAATGAGTGAATTGATGATCATCATGTCATGACTCTACCATTGTGTCTAAATCCTTGTAGTTCGGAAGATCAAGAGAATTTTTCACTTTTTAATCATATCCTAAATGATAAACCTTAGACCCTCAACACTAAACCCTAAAACCTAAACCCTAAACCCTAAGCACTAAATAATAAACCTTAATTGTTGAACCCTAAGTGTAGAAAACTTAAACCGTAAACCCCGAACCTTGAGACATAAGCCCTAAACCTTAAACCCTAAAACCTAATTCTTAAACCCTAAACCTTGAACCCTAAACTATGAACCCCAAACACTAAACCATAAATCATAAATCATAAACCCGAAACCCTAAAACCTAAACATTAAACCCTAAACCCTAATTCCTAAAATTTGAGCCCTAAACCCTAAACTCTGAACCTTGAGGCCTAAACCCTAAACATTCAACCCTAAGCCCTAAGCCTTAAACCTTAAACCCTAAACCCTAAACCCTAAACCTTGAACCCTAAACCTAAGCCCTAAAACCTAAACTCTAAACCCTTAACCCCGAGCCTAAACCATAAAACCTGAAGCTTAAACCCTAAACCCTAAATTATAAACCTTGAAACCTAAAAACTA
This sequence comes from Taxus wallichiana var. yunnanensis, assembly GCA_018340775.1. Classification (NCBI taxonomy): domain Eukaryota; kingdom Viridiplantae; phylum Streptophyta; class Pinopsida; order Cupressales; family Taxaceae; genus Taxus; species Taxus wallichiana. The sequence continues at coordinate 926,130,267 of CM031242.1, forward strand.
AGCCACGATCCCTAGACCATAAACCCTAAACCTTGAGCCCGAAATATTGATCCCTAAACCATAAACTGGTAACCCCAAACATTAAACCCTCAACCCTAAACCCTAAACCCTGATCCTTAAATCCCAAACCATAAACTTTAAACCCTACACCATGAGCACTAAACCCTAAACCCTAAAACCCTAAACTTTAAACCCTAAACCCCAAACCCCAAACCCTAAACCCTTAAACCCTAAACCTTAAACCCTAAACCATAAACCATAAACCATAAACTATAAACCATAAACCCTAAAACATGAGCCTTAAGATCTCGAACCATAAACCCTAAACCCCAAAACCTAAACCATAAACCCTTAACTCTTAACCCTAAGTGATAAACGATAAACCATAAACATTAAACATTGAACCCTAAACCATGAGCCCTAAGCCCTAACTACTAAACCCTAAACCCTAAACCCTGAACCATGAGCCCTAAATGCTAAACCCTAAACCCTAAATTGAGAATAACAAGTCCAATGGTATTTTTGGGTTTAACGGATTAGGATACCAAGAAAATTTGATCATTTTTATGCTCTTTTGAATAATTCTTTCAGTTGCAAGTTGTTAGGAAAAAAGATTTCATTCGAAGAACAGAGCTTGATATGTCTAGTGCTTGTGTAAAAAGACAATTTGAGAGGATTTCTGAGGTTCAACTTTATTTTCCAAGATGCATTACTCCCATTGTTGAAAATGTTTCTCTAGATGTAACGACATTTTGATTCAGACACTCGATGAGTCTTAAATGTCCAATCTTGCCACTGAGACTCCAAAGTAGTGTCGATCCTTGGATACATGGAGAAGCCATTACTGATACAAACCAGATACTTTCAAGGAAGAAGAGGTTCTTGTGAATATGAAAATGTATCAAAGTGAATAATGAATGTGAATATGAGCATGTGGTTATTTTTTTTTAGATTCCAATGGGTCATATAGGCTTGCATAATACCATACATGGAAATATGAGAAATGTGAAATTTGTTTCAAAGTGGAAAGAAATTGACATTCAAGAGAACAAGTATATGTGGGGAGAAAAAGGTTTGGCGAGAGATGTGTAATATTTATTGCTAGGGACAAATTAGATGCCATATCCATTTAGTTACTTTTCCTACCCCTTATAAACAAGGTAGTTGTACAAGCGAGAATAAATGATGATTCTAGGAATGAGGCTAGAAAATATGGTCCTAATATTGATATTCCAAAAGATGAAATCATTCATGAGACCTCTTGGAAATATATGAGGTTTTTATATATTTTTACTGAGAAGATCAAGAACAATTTTCACTTGTAATCACTATTGTAGACTAGAGGGATTTTAGAAAATCTCTAGGTTCCCTTTTGATTTCCATGCCCTCCTAGTTGAGTCATTAATAAAAATGAATTTTGTTTGATTGAAAATAAATAAAGAGTTAGTGAGAGTGAGAGAGAAAAAGAGAGTGAGAGTGAGATGGAGATTGTGTGAAAGAGAGAGAAAAAACACGTGAGAGGGAGAGAGAGTTATAGCGAGAGATAAATAGAAAGTGAGAGAATGATAAGAAGAGAGTGAGAGTGAGATATAATGCAAGAGAGTGAGTGAGAAAAGAGAGAGAGAAAGAGAGAGTGAGAACAAGAGAGATACAACATTGATAAACCACTGAAATTAATCATCTAAGCACTACAACACAATCTTTACGTAAAATTCTCTAACAATATGAATATTTGAATTGTTTTATGTTAGTCTAAGCATAGTGAAACAATATAAAGAGTTAGAAGGAGAAAATGGAAGCAAAAAATTCCAAATTTGTGTTTGATTTGGAATTAGGACACTTAAAGCTAGTGAGAGGAATAAAGTGGAAGTATGAGAAAATGAGGTTTTACAAGAAAGTGAGTCATTTTACTAGTTTATTGGGATTGTTTATAAAATGTGAGAGCATGATATGGGATTTATAAGGGTAATTTTTAGGTTGATAATGCCATTTTTATATATTTGAGCCTTTAGAGCTTGTTGGAAAGACTTCTAAAAACAAAATACTAATGAGAATGATTGAAATTGGTTTTATGAGTTGATGAATGCATGCAAATGTGTTGGATCTCTACATCACCTCATGATGTTTCAAATCCTTCATAGACTTCATGATTACCTTTCCCTTTATTATTTGAATCGATAAAAACTTTCATATGTGTTTTGATTTATTATGTGTTATAAGGAATTGCATGAGTCCATATATTCAAGCAATTGTTGCTACCTTTGGGAGTTGTGAGGCTTAAAATATATAGTTTTGACACATTTAACACTCCTAAAAATGACTATATTCTTTCACAAAATAGATATCGATTGTATAATTTAAACCCTAAAAGCTTGAAGGCTAAATACTGAAATCCTAAAAAATACCTATGTATTGACCAGATTAGAATCTGAAAAACTATCTTTTAAACCGTGACAAATGGAGCTGTGAGACTAGTTCCATAAGGTGTAAAGTGACCCTAACATATTATATTTACTAAAATAAATTTAAAGTATAAGAAATAATAAAATATAAATAATAATAAAAGAAAAACTTATACATTTAATTTTGTAAATAAAAGCATGCCACAAGCACATATACCACATTGTAACGTGAGCCACATACCACATTGTAATGCACTCGTGTTATTGTTCTAATTTATAGAACCATAACATGCTCGGGTTATAGTGCAACCGAGCCATAATGCAAGCACATTACATGGCCAAAATGACCAAATATGGATTTGTGTATGCTTTTACCCCCATTTCCATGCACTTACCCTTCGATTTGATCCTACTTGCAATGGCATTATATGTTCACATGATGGTTTGACTCGGCTAGGATTTAATTTCAAGGATTTTTATCCTCTAACTCATGATTCTCATCTCTATTATGGATTCGACATTATAAGCGTTGTTTATGGTCTGCATGTGTTTCGTCCTTGTGCAAACCCCTTTCTCTTCACCACCTACATTTGGAAAATCTTAGGTTGCTTACATTGGTGGTACGTTAGACCTGCTCATATTGATATCTCATTTCCTATGCCCTTTGGTCGTGTGTTCATTTGCAACAGATTGTTTTCTTTAATATACACATAATCTCACTTGTTGGAATGTACATAGATGCCCATTACCTTCTTTCACTAATGAGGTATACACTATGGGCATGTATAATTTGCACCTCATTGGTTCTTTACTTGACCAACCTAGCACTATAGCTTATCGTGTCTCAACCGCCTCACCATATGATTTTGACCACGACATTGATGACCTTTTAGATTACTTTAATTGATCACCTTTACTATTACACGCTTGGGGGAATTGCACTTACTCCCCCACACATTTTAACATTATCAACTACCATACATCCTAACACATCACATCTAGTCTTTTATATCTCGATATATTTACATCATCATTACCCTATGACGCACTTTATTCCCATGGTCCGTACTCAAGTATTGAGGGTATACATATCAAATGGACCTCATTTAATTCACACACTCGATCGATCACTTACTCATGTAATCACGCTTTACACTTTGTGCTTTGACAATCACATCTTTCTTGTACACACATTTCAAATCATTTCTCAATGATGCACTCTTGTGTTATGGTTCACACTTGACTGTTGAGGGAATTCTAAACACATGAACCTCACACACTACACACTATACACACCACACATTCTCATACACTTGACCATATCACACATTTTACACTAGACATATTGACCGTACACATCCCTAGTATTGCTTAGTCACACTACACATTACACATCTCACACAACATGTGTTCTACACATTTGACATTCTCTTATTACATCATCTATCACACATTTTACATTTTACTCACCATACACATTCATGCTACATATTTCTTACATCTACTTTTACATGTTGCACTCATTACCCGATAACGCACTCTAGTCTCATGGTTCATACTTGACTCGCTAAGGGTCTAAATTAAAAATGAACCTCACCTCATCATGTTTACATCATTCTACATTGTGTCTTCACAATCAATCAATCAATCAATCCTTCCAACACGTTATTTTACATTCTTATTCACACATTTAGTGATATATACTTTGTGCTACACCATCATATTTTCTATCATTTCATCCACACATTTAGTTATATAAAATTTGTGCTACATCATCACACTTTTTATCATTTTATCCACACATTTCATGATATACGCTTTGTGCTAAATCATCATGCTTTCTATCATTTCATCCATACATTTAGTGATATACACTTTGTGCTACATCCACACATTTCGTGATATATGCTTTTGTTACATTATCACGATTTCTATCATTTCATCCACACATTTATTGATATACGATTTGTGCTACATCATCACACCTTTTATCATTTCGTCCATACATTCCATGATATACACTTTGTGCTACATCATCACACTTTCTATAATTTCATCCTTACATTTCATGATATAAAATTAGTGTTAAATCATCACACTTTCTACCATCTTCCTCACATGTTTATTGATATACACTTTAGGCTACATCATCACCTCATCAATATTACTTTGTCACATACAATTCTACACATCACATGACAATTTTCAATTAACATCTTTCTTATGCACACATTTCAAATCATTTCCCGATGACGTACTCTACTTATGGTTCATTCTTGACTTTTGAGGGAGTATTAAAAATGAACCTCGTAGCATACATTTCCATCCACTCGAGGGACGCATTACTCATATCGTTTACACTGCATTCCATTCTTCCTTATCCACAACATACTTCATATCTTGGTTACATTTATTTTTTCTTACATTGACTTGTTACATGCACATCTTATTACGCATGCTAGATAGATATCTTTTCTATCATTATCTTTATCATATACACATGCATGTTGACTTTCCTTTCTAGTTGTGATCTCATAATCTACGAGCTATTACACTCAGTATGGATGCTTGGTGTAGTACCTTGTACCAATCCCACAGTGGCTCCTAGGGGCATCCACTTTCGTACATTAAAAGTTCTATTGTTTCATTATGTTTCATAACACATTACTTTATCATCTTATACACATTTTGAAATACTACTTATCTTTCCAACATGCTAATGGGTACTTCGTGTGCAACATTTATTTTTGGGACTACATGCTTCCATGGTTGTTTGTTACATTGTTTTTCATTGCTTCCTCTTTGTATGCCATTGTTTTCAGCTTTTCCCTTTGTCTTACATGCACACTTGTCTATTTTTGGCTATTATGACCTTAATTGTCTTAAGACATCGTGAGTTTCATCTAATTTTTACAACCCACTTTTCGCAATCTACATTGTCTTCTTGCATGTTTACTTGCATCTTATATTACACATTGTCTTCTTAGCTTACATATTGTCTTATACATGCGTGTTTTTATTTCTTGGACCTAATACTTATCGCCTAACCACTCTTTTTGTGTGTGCCTTGGTTTCGACCACTCATTTAGGCCGCATACTTATTCAACTACGTCGCATGCACCCCAAATGAGGAGGGGAATCATATGCGTGAATCAATCACCACATATAGTGTTATTAACAACACAACACAAGACCGATACAACACAATTTTAGGGCTCTGAATCAAACTTGGGTTCTTAGCACAACAACTTTTCCTAGATGCATGAAACCAGGGATAAATTACACAACAATATTTCTTAGATTCCCGAGACTAGGGAAATTACACAGTGGTATTTCTTGGATTCCCGAGACTAGGGAAGTTACACATATCATCAACATGTCGCATAAGATTGTTCTAGGGAAGAGAGTCCTTTAGCACTAGGAATTTACACAACGGATTTACGGGGCCTAGAATTAGACTTGGGTCCTTAGCACATATGTTTATACACACCATCTGCAATGGTTTTCTACACAACGGAAGCATTTAAAGGATGGAGAATATTACAGACTATTCTCACTACACTTATTATATTTCACTAGCATGAGATCACACGAAAAACTCATGTGTCGACATCATCTTTACGATCCTTTCTACACCATTTTTCTCATGATGAATCAGGTGCACATGTTCCTTTTTCACATTTTTACATATTTATTTGCATAAGTTTTTACACATTTCGATGATATACATGCATATTTAACTACTTGTCATCTTCTCTTTTGTAGAGTCCATGCGTATGGGAAGATGTAGTTAACATTACACACACTAATATCAACATCAACAATAGTTATACCATGACATCTACACATGTGTTTCCACCCTAGGTTCACTTTCAACATCACTTTTACACTTTCTCATACTCCTTAGTATCCACACTTCACATTTTTATCACTCCACGCTTTTCTATTCCCTCAAAGCATGCTTACATCATCGACCTACATGGTTATTAGGTACGCATGTCTTTCTATTTTATGTTACCGAGCTTTCTACTCACTAAGATAAAGTAGGGGAAATGTAGACATGAAATCATGCACTTTGGGTAATTATCTAGTCCCGATTACATACTACTATTCATATCATTCCTAAATATGAATGATACTAATTAACCCATGTCCTTGGCCATCTTTCTTTCCATTATGTCACTTTTCTTCACTTTGAACTTCTACTTGCTCGATCTGTCTATTCATACTTGGGATTTATCATCCTGGAAACTAACACCTAGCTAGAACGCCAAAGACTGGTGCCCCCATCCCCTCTGGGTGCCCTTATCCGCTTTTTTACTTTGGTCACACTTTTTGGGTCCTTTCTAACAATTTCAGCATCTTATCTATTTCATATTTATCCTTTTTGGGGTTAATTACGAAATTCAGCAAGAGAATCATATAAATATAAAGTTATGTGATCATAATAAAGGATCAATCACTAAGAATTATCTATCACTACCTAAGGTTACATCCATCAAGCATCTAAGAGCTCCATTACATCCATCTAGCTACATCACAAGGAATGCAAGGGTGGTTTTCTACATCACACTTCATAGGAGGGAAGTTAATTTAATTCCATGCACACATATATTACATTTTACATCTATCTACTTGTTCGTTATCCATGTGTGACTTGCACAAGAGAAACCAAGGGAAAAATTCCACATGCACACACATAGAACTACATTAGGTCTGAGATGTAATGCAACACTCAATTCTAAGACCATCATTTTGGAAGCCGAGGAGAGTCCGGCCCTCATTTCACATCTTTAGTTTTAGGATTTGATGTTTATTTGAGGGTTTTACAGGTTCATTCTTCATTTTAGGTTTACAAAAACTCAACAATCTTAGTACAACCTCGGAGTGACTAAAGGTGAACACCTTGTGACACCTCAAAGGAGGTTTTCTAATCATTTCTGCATATCCATGCTCCCGAAATAGGCCTACGGTGCCCATGGCTCCCTTGTCCCTCTCCAAGTGCCCCAGTCCAACATGTACCTCTAGATCTAAATTTTCTAGGTCTTCTGTGCAAAGCTTATTCCTCTCTATTCATCTTATCAAATCTTTGGTTCATTTCAGACTTTACTGCAAATTAGCTGAGGCCTTTTACCCTCTCCTTACAATTAGGGTTTTATTATTTGTTTCTTATCTTGCTTTGGTATATTTATATATTTCATCACATCATTTATTTACTGCTACTATATCATCAAATTAGGCATAATATTCCATGTTTTGCATAATTAGAATCCAATCATCATGAAAGATGAATCATGGATTTGGCATCTCTTATTTAGACATTTAAATTTTGGAGGTTTGAATTTATTACATAAAAATAATATAGTAAAAGGTTATTGCTTGATTCAAAAACCATAAAGAGTATGTGAAGGGTGTATTTTTGAAAGAGACAAAGAGAGTTTTTCCCGATTGAAAAAATAGTAAGAGCAAGTGCACCACTTGAAATTGTTCACTCATATTTATGTGGACCTATGCAAATAACTTCTATTGGAGGTTGTTCATATTTTATGAAATTCATTGATGTTTGAAAAGGAAGACATGGGTATATTTTTTGAGACATAAATCATGTGTTTGATATATTTCAGTAGTTCAAGGCTTTAGTGGAGAAGAAAAGTGGATACTACATCAAAGTTCTAAGGATAAACGAGAAGGTGAGTATGTTTCCAATGCTTTTCTAAAATTTTGCAAATATCATGGTATACACATTAAATTTATTACCAGGTATACACTACAACAAAATGGTGTGGAAGAGAGGAAGTATAGAACCATTATAGAAATGGCAAGAAGTATGATGAAGGAAAAACATCTTACAAATGAGTATTGGGAAGAAACAGTAGCAATTGTTGTTTACATTTCAACAAGTTTCCAAAAAAATGTTAGGAACATGGTTCCTTAACAAGCTTGGAATAATTTAAGAAACACAATGTTTCACATCTTAGAATATTCGGTTGTGTGGAATATGCACATGTGTGTGATGAGATAAGGAAGAAGTTGGACAAAAAAGAGAAAATTATATATTTGTTGGATATTCAAAGAATACAAAAGCATACAAGTTGTATAATCTAGTCACAAGAAAGGTTGTGTTTAGTAGTGTAGACACCTATAGTTTTATCAAAACAACTTTATTACTAAACTTGCAGTAACTATTCTAATCCCTGTTAATTAACTACACTATGCTAGTTAAATAACCTGCCTAACTCTCTCTAAACCCCTAAATCATACTAATACCCCTCTAAACGGATTCCACAAGCCTATCCCTATTAATTAAGCCACTTAGGGTTAATTAATCCCCTTTCACTTTCTAAAAGGCACTTACCTTTCTAAAAGTGCATTTCACTTTCCAAAGTCCATTTCATTTGGATTTCACCTTTTGGGCCTTTTTGTCCCACATGCATCCAAAACATCCCTTTCTTGAAATTAGAAAACTATAAATAAAACTCTACCCCCTCACTTTTTCTAAGAACACTTCTCCTTCTTTAGTATAATTATAGTATTTTCTCTAGGATATTGATTATTCTTCCATTATTATTGAGCTATTATCTTCCATTGCATATTTCAAACTCAAGATTGGGTAAATGAGGGGAACCATATGGTCTTGTAGCCATTAATGGTGAACCTTCACTCTCAAAACCTTGAGCATCAAACAATCAAATTTGATTGCTAGGATCTTCATAGGTTCATGTTTTATAGCATTCACAGAGTAGAGAGTAGTATATACATGTTAGTTTGATGTTTTTTCAAAGTTATAATGCATGCATAGGAGTAGCTCTTGTTTATCTCTTATCTTGATGGTTCATAGTTGAGTTGGTAAAGCTTTGAGGTTTCTTTAGTGTTCTAGCCTCATTTCTATAGCTTTTCCAACTTACACATGTTCACATATGGTACGCTGATGGGACTTACTCTATGTCCATTAGAAGTTGATTTAAGATTTGTCATTTATATAATTTTTCTAACCATTTTCATGTATTTGAAGGTTAAATATTTTTGCCCAAGAAATTCATTAATCTCATAGGTGTTTAATCTTCTTTTTGCATGCAATATTAATGGATTTTAGTTAGAAAGTGATTTAAATGGAAAGTTTCTAACATGTTGGAAATTCCAAATTTATTTTTGGTTCTTTTTTGTGCTTTTCTAGGTCCACACACATGTGTTAAAAGGGAGCACACACATCAAAACTCTGTCCACACACATGCTAGCATGTAGTTTTAATTCCATGTGTTAAAATTCTATAGACACACACATATGTCAAGAAAGCGGCACATACGCTAAACTAACCTCTATGTTATTTGGTTTTTCTACGAGACGTGTGTATATGCTCGCAAACACGCACATTGTTAAAAAGAGTACACATGTGTCTCTCAGCCCGCACACATGTTATTGTTGACTATGTTTTCTGAAAGAGGTGTGCATGTGTCATAAGGCTCGCACATACATTGTTTGGTGTGCACATGCGTCATAAGGGGTGCGTAGGTTTCATAGTATAATGATAAAAATTTTCTTAAAATTTGTAAAGTTTGTTCTCTTGATTATTATAACACTTTGTAGGTTTTTGATACTAATCAATGGTTTTGCAGGTTACTTTGATAATATTGTAGTTTTGTGCTAACTTTACTTAGTTGAGTTGATGAATGTTGCATTGTTATTTGTAAGGTTTTGAAACATGTATGCTCTTCCCTCACACCTTCTAGGTGATCTTGGGAATCAAAATGTTCAATACCTTTTCTATGATTTCAAAACACTTCACTAAGTTTTTCTAAAGGAATTAACTTCAAATTTTGTTAAAAAATAACTTACTTTTCATAATTTGATTGATTTTTTCCATTTCCACAAGATTAGTGAGGTATTTTGTTGTGTATGCTCTTTCCTTGCGTCTTAGGATGATCTAGGAAATCAAAAACAACATTCTATCTCCTTTATATGATGTTTTGATCATTTGGAAAATTACTAATCTTGGTGTGTAGGACCAAATATCGCTTACAAAAGAATAAAATTTTAAACTAAGGCTAACTCATTTATTGTATGTTTCCAAATGGTGTGCAACAAAAACTGCATTAAGTTAAAAAGCTAGAAAAATACACCATATTCAACACACTTGATTTGTAGGTTCGGATAAGGGTACGCCCCATCCACTTTAAACTAGGACATAACTCCTTTGTATAAGCCTTAAGATACAACAAAGGGGGTGGTCCTAGGAACCCTAAAGTAGTCCACACAAGAGGGAACCTTGTGGATGAAACGGAAAAACACTTTGCTTACCCACTTGAATAGATTTTACTTCTGAGTGTAGCACCAAAACATTCTCCATTATGACCCTAGTGAAAGATACATATGAATGCATTCATTGGTCATCATGTTTGAAGGGGGTAAAGTAAATTCGAGATACTCCAAGGTTTATTCATTGCAACTTCCTTGTGCAAACCGAGCTTGCAGAGGGTTTTTGTGGTACCTAGTTGAGAGAACCACCTAGGAAAGCCGTATCATCTTTGAGCCAACTTTGTCGTATCAAGCCATAATTTTTTATAGAGATATAATGAAGTGATGACTTAATTGGAGTCAAAACCTTGTTATTCAAACAAGGCAAGACTCCACCTAAAGTGAAGCTAAGTGTTATACATCACAAGACCTATGACATGTTACTTTGCCTTAGTTTTTAACTTTTCTTAAGACAAGGAAAAATTGTGCCGAAGTTACATTTAATTTGTTTCATCATCACTTCATCTATACCTTTGCTATATTGTTGTCCATTTTGGGATGAGAGAAAAACACACATGGATACCGCTATAAAAATGTGTCCATAACTTTTGTAGTCTACTTCCATGACTAGATTGCAATGTCGATGCAAGTGTTGAAAGTGTGAATGGTATGTGCTCATATTCTAGTAGGCCCCTTGTCTCAAACCCATATTGATACACATTATCATTGTAGTTAGGATTGATTCATCATTTATTTTCCTTAGAAGTGTTACGTTGTTTGCATCACCTCACCACAATTACGATACTTATATCTCATTTCTAGTAAACGTAATCTAAGCGTCTCTATTGTAGCGTTACGTTGCCCACACCTTAGCAAATCCTTAGTGTAATTTGACTTGGTTTTATTTCAAACACTACCTCAATCTTGAAAAAGTGTTTATTACTTTGTTTACATCATCTCAATACTAATATGATACTAATACCTTGCTTTTCCACAAATCTTGGGTACCATGTCTTAGTAGTATTATTATGTGGCTTACATGGGTAACCTCCATTTGTTTTAGGATTTGTGTCTTGCTTGTATATAAACTTGTCATAAGTATCCTTTGATTGGAGATCACATCAACCCCTTTCTAATACTTACGCCTTGTTCATTTCGAACTTGACTTAAGTATTAACATTGTGTTGATCATATAGCATCAAAACTATCTTTGAAAACACTAGCATAGGGTGTAGTTTCTTGATTGATTGACTGGTTTACTCATAGACTTACATGATTGTTCTTTGTGTGATAATAGTTGCATAGAATTATATCTAGGAAAAATCATTGGATTCTTTTATTCTTTAACCCATTATTCATTAAAACATTGATTGGTGAAACATTAGGACTTTAGAAAACTTATACCATGTTACACCTAGGTTTGTTACACTTTGAAAAAACCTAGTGGTATATGGATTTCCTCATGATGAGGTCAAATGATAGGGTTTCCAGAGCTTTCTTTCAATAAGAACAGTTTTTGTAGTTCAGAACAAGACATGCAATTATGAAAGTTTGAGGTTGTTTGAGGCATGAGATGGATTGTATGATGCCTCTTATCACCTAGAAAATTAAAAGGAATGAATACTGCATCAAATTAAATTTTTATAAGGCTTGATGATATGTATAAATGTTTTTATGAGCTAACCTTGAAAGTATAGTTTTTGACAGTGACTTGTTTTGGTAAAAGAAATGATTCTTTTGGTTTTAAGAGGAAGTTGTTTCAAGGCTTGAAAAAGTTCGGGAGTGATTTACTGAGGTTTTTTCCGTTTCGTTTGAGTGGTTACATGACATGGTTGATGTATTAGGAAAAATTTGGTGGCATTATGAAGGTTATAGGGTGTTCAAGGGTACATGAAATATTATTTTGTGAATTGCGAATTAATGGGCCCAGTAAATGAAATATTTTGATTGGTTGATTAAATTTGTGACCATGTATGAATTTTTAATGATGTTTTACTCATATGTAAAGGTTCATGGGTCATGAAAAAGTATGGTACTCATGTTAGGGCATTTTTAAGATTGTGCCCATGGGGTTTTGGGCCATTTTTGGCACATATAATGATGCTTTTGGTTAGGATGACCTATATGGGTCATATGTAGCTATTGTATTTCAATTTTTTATGTTTCCTTGATGTATTGGTCGAACCAATTGGAGGGAAAAGTTTGGGCCTAAGTTTGAAAGATGAATTGCATATAAAAGCATGTTTTGGGTGCTTTTATGAACTAGTTGAGTGTGTGCAAGGTGGAGCGATCTAGGTGAGGTATGATTGCAAGTTATTGAGGATTATTTGAAGCTGAAACAAGTGTGTTGTAGGTTGAGAAAAATCAGAGAACATGAGAGCAAGGGTTTGATGAATTTTAGAGTGATTGTGAAGTTTGTTTTGTGAAGATTTGTCACCTAGGGTTTGAGTGAAGAAGTGTGAGCTGAATATTTGATCTCTATCAGTTGTGGAAGCATAAAATCATATATCTATAAATCATAATGTGGTTGAGTGGGTGCTTGATCATATTAGGGGTTGTAGCCTCCTTGTGGAGTTGGTGCTTCATGAAATTAGGGGTTGGTACTCCTTGTAGGGTTGGTGCTCTACTAAACTAGGGGTTAGTGCTCCTTGTGGGGTTGGTGCCTCACTAAATTTGAAACATATCAATATAATATTGTGTTGCAGTGGTTTTTCTTCCCCTCAATATAATATTGTGTTGCAGTGGTTTTTCTTCCCCTTAAGGGTTTCCCACTTAAATCTTGTGTTCTCATGGTGTTCTTATGTTTTCATGATTTCATGCATTATTAATGGTTTATGGTTTGCACACATTAAAAGTTCAATAAGTGGTTATTGTGGCCATTTGAATATTGTAATTTTAGTTTAATATATGAATTTTAATTTTAAATTTTTTACAAGGTCGATTCACCCCCAGTCCATTATGTTTCTCGGTTGGTATCAGAGCAGGATTTTTGCATAAAGCTTGATAACTTGAAAGGAGATCTTTAAAGAAAAAATGGAGAATACTTCACGAATCTGGAAAAGCATCAATATTTGATGGTGTGAACTATGCCTTTTGGAAGATCAGGATGAGTAATTTCATCATGGCTTAAGGGTTTAATGTATGGGAGAAGGTTGAAAATGGCTATACTTTTCCTAACACTTCTCCACTCATTGATTAAAAGAAGGAGTACAAAGAAAACTCTAGGTATTTTAATGCAATCGTAAGTGGTCGTGGAGAATCTGAAATGGGAAAGGTCATGCATTGTAAGTCTACTAAGGAAGCATGGAAAAAGTTGCAGGTACTCTATGAAGGAGACTCTAAGATAAGAATTCCTAAATTGTAACTTTCTAGGAGTCAATTTGAATCACTCAAAATGCATGATGATGAAAATATTGTTGTTTATATTATTAGGCTTGATAAGATTGTGAATAGTATGAAAGGATTAAGAGATTATTTAAAAGAAGAAGCAATTGTTCAAAATTTCTTAAGATACTTAACCCCTAAGTTTGACTCAAAATTTTTAGCTATAGAGGAAGCAAAAGATGTTACAAAGCTTAGCATGGATGAGCTACATGGTACACTAACAACGTATGAGATGAGAGTGATGGATCACAAATTTATCAAGAATGAGATTTCCTTCAAATATGAAACAAAGATGAGAAAAAAATAAGGAAACAAGGATGATACCACTGAGGAGATTAGTGATGAAGAACTATATGTTATGGTTGCTAGAAGAATGACACTTGGGACTGGTAAGTATAAAGGTAAGCTTCCTTTTAAATATTTTTATTGTGGAAAGGTTGGTCATTTTGCTAACAAGTGTCCTCATAGACATGACAAGAAAATAATTAAGATCATGATATTGGAAGTGAGAAGAAAAGTCACAAACTTGACGAGAAGAAGAAAAGAGTTAAAAGGGTTGAATCTTCAAATAAGAACAAGAAGAGTCTTTACACCAAGAGGGAAGAATATGAAAGTGAAGAAGAAATATCTGATCCAGAGGTTGAATCTGATCATAATGATGTAGGTGATGAAATTATCTTCATGACAAAAGAGGCCATGAGATCCTCTAGTGGTGGGTCCATCTCTTGGGGTGATATTTCACCTGATTCTTGTAAAGGGAAAGATTAAGAAGATAACGTTTTGAGAATTGAATCAGCATGTGCTACTACTCAAGCTGAATTAGAACATGCAAAAAAGAACAAGAAAAATATGACAACTCATCTCAAGGAATACGAGTCAAGGATACAAGAATTTGAAGAGAAAAAATTGGGAGTTTCTAGGAAACTTGAAGAAACAGCTTAGAAGGCGTGAAGAGTTCCTTTCTACATGGAGATTTACAGGAGGAAATATACATGGAGAAACCTGTTGGATTTTTTCATGACTCTTTTTTTTTTGTATTCTCAAAAGGTATCTCTACGGTCTCAAATAGGCCCCTTGGGCCTGGTATGAAAGATGGATTCTTTTGTTATATCTACTAGTTTTGTTTACTTCCACTCGATCCTACAATATATCTTCAACATGTTAGTGAATATATTGTTATACTTGTCTTGTATGTTGATGATCTTCTCCTTACTGGTATCTCTTCTTCCAACATTAAAACTATTCAATGGGATCTTTCCATGCAACTTGACATGACATGTCTCTTATTATTGTATTATTTACTTGGTTTATAGATTACAGATATAGATTCAGGGGATTCATTTGAGTCAGAAAAAGTGCACCCATGATCTTCTTCATTGATTTGATATGGATGATTGCAAGCCATGTCCATCTCCTTTTCAGTTTGGGGTTACTCTTATTTCCACATGCACCACTCCTCTTTTTGATCCTACTTTGTATAGGAATTTGGTTGGAATTCTAATGTACTTGAACCATACTCACCCTGATATTTCCTTTGTAAAAGGATTGTATCTAGGTTTTCACGTTCTCCTCAAAGCACTCATTGGCATGCCACTTTGAAAGCATTTTGTGATATCTGTAGGGAAATTAAAACTTTGGACTACACTACACTAGAGGTTCTACTCAGTTGGTGGATATATTGATTTTGATTGGGTTGGTTCTATTTATGACAGGTGAACCACTTACGGCTAACTTTGTTTTCTTGGTTCTTCTCTAATTTCTTGGGTGTGAAAAAAGCGAGATATTGCACTTTCATCTACAAAAGTAGAGTATAGGGAAGGAATTATGGAGAGTCAATAAACTTCTATGGCTTCAAAAATTATTGAAAGAGTTTAGAATCCAAAATGATTCACTGATTATACTTTGGTGTGATAACCAAAGATAAATTCACATTTCTCGACCCTATTGAACACCAATGATAGACCAAGCATATTGAGTTTCACATGCACTTCATTCACTAACATATTCAAGATGGAGATATTTTCTTAGATTACATTCCAACTTAGCAGTGAGTTTCCGACATATTTACGAATCATTTTACATCGCCTCTCTACCTTTATTTGTGTGACATGCTTGGTATTTGAATATTTCCTTAAGGGGTGTTCGTGAGGAAACCTTCCTCTTATTTATCTTTCTTCTAAAAAGATTTTCTTTCGTACTTTTAGTTTGAGATTTCTTCACGGATATATTGTACATGAGTACACGATCAAGCCTTGGTGGTAGGACTCATATTGTGGATATGCCACTTTTATCTTGAGGGGGTGTTAGAGTATGTTGTTTACCTTAGCTCATGTTCACCTAGGTACTTTATTTACCCTCTATTTTATTTATCTTCATCCATTTATTTGTGGATATTTATTTTATATTATTTATATATTAGGAGGATATTATGTAGTTGTTAGGTATAGTTTTTCCTTGATCTATGGTCTTGACTAGTTTTATCTATAGTCTTGACTAGTTATTTCTTGTCTAGTTCTTTCCTTGATTTACAACTTGATATATGGCCTTGAATACTTTTTAAATTGAACTTCCTTGCCTATATAAGTAATACCCCTTCTCATTGTACTTTGCATAGAGTTCCATGAGATATAATATATGATATATTTTTCTCTTTTTTTGCAAATATTTTTGTAAAGTTATTATGTCAAATTTCTTTCATCTTATTGAATGTGATGATCTATTAGCATCTGAGATCTTTTGGCTTGGAAAAATATTCTCATCGTTCCTTTTATATAATCTTCTTGAAACTAATGATGAGAATTTTGTATTAGACTCTCATTTATTATCTCACTCTTACCACTTTCAAAAAAATTCCTTTTTGCATACATGAAATTATTTCAATGGTTTCTTTGCCATATATGAATTTATTTCAATGGTGTCTTGTCAATAACATAAAAGGATATCTAAAAAAATTCTATTAATTTTGATGTAGATTTTATTGTTTATGAAGTATGTGGCACTTGAATCAAATTTCCTACTCCTCCAACAAAGATGGTGAGAATGCAACTAATTTGCTTACCATAAATCTTGATGAAAGTCCCGAGTTTTTAGCTTACAACTCTTGAGTTATCTCTTGTTCTTATATTAAGCAAATGAAGATATTATGGGGTCCTTAGATATATCATCTTCTTTCCTAAACCTTACTATTGCTAATCTATATTATAAGGCTCAAAGGATTATATATGTGCCTGCATGGGAACCAAGGTCACTCCCTTACATTGTTGATTGTGAGGATTTCTTGAGTGGCCCTATTAAATATGCATGCCCTAAGCTTGTAAAGTAGGTACTCATCCATAATATGATTCTACCATGATTCCAAGATGAAATTAGGGCTTCAACTCCACGCTCATGGGAAAATTCTAGAGTTCATAGTTTCAAGCAACTGTCCCTACCTTTGAGAGTTTTGAGGTTTGTAAAATATAATTTTGACACATCTAAAACTCCTAAAAATTTCAGTGAACAATCCAAAAGGCCCCAAAACCTAAACAACCGCATATAATTTCCCAAAATATACATCAATTATAGAATTTAAACCCTAAAAGCTTTATACTGAATGATGAAATCCTGAAAAATACATATGGACCGACCATATTATACTATATTAAACTATCTCCTAAATCGTGAATCATTGAGTTGTGAGAATAGCTCCATAAGGTCCAAAGTGACCTAATTTCTTATACTTACTAAAATAAATTTAAATTATAATAAATAATAAAGTATATAGAATAATAAATGAATACTAAAGTTATTACTTTATTATTCATTTAGCTTTTCATTTATTATTCTTTATACTTTATTATTTCTTATACTTAGACAATTATTTTCGTAAATACATAGCTTCCACAAACACATATATTACACCATATATAACTCATATGTAAGGAAAACATATACACCATAACGCGTACACATTATAACTCGTACATGTTCTAAAGCATACACGCTTTAGGCTCGGAAATTACCAAACCTATAATTTTATAGCATGTACGTGCTTTTACAAACCATGTACACGTTTTTCTTTAAATCATTTTTGGCCACATGTGTGCCCCTTAACTTCATGCACTTACCCAAAAATCATTTGTTCCTTGTTAAACGTGTGTAAAATGGAGCGTAGATCATGTCGATGTAACTTATTTGAAATTTAGATGAGTGGATCAAAAATTACATAGAAAAAAAAATCATGTGTTTTGGTGAAAAATGAAGACACTACTAAAAGAAATTAAGGATGAAAACCTTAAACTATTTGAATTTTAGAAAGAAATGCATCAATAGAAATCAAAGATAGTGGTAGATGTCGTAATTGTGCTATTTTTGGAATATTTTCTTAAAACACATGAAAAAAGCGAGGTGTGTCCTCAAGATTTATGTTTTTTTACAAAACAAGGTTTCAATCATGGAATAGATGGTCTAACCAAGGTAGGCTTAGATATCCAAGCCAAAGGGTGGGTGGTTTCGAGCCAAAGAAAACAAAATGCACACGTGTTATTTTCAAAGTGATTTTTTTACATAGTAAAAAACATGCTCACATTGTGGCTTGGAATTACCAAGCCATAATGTGCTTATGTTAGGGTGTGATCATGTTATGACATGACCAAGCCATAACATAAACACATTATGTTCAAAATTCCTATCAAACATGTTTTTTGGCCAATTTTTGGCCCCTCATTTTATAATATTAATAATATGAATGTCCCATAAAAATTATATGATAAGACCTTCATAGTATTGATTAATTAATTAATCAATTTATAAGGGAGGTATGAAGAATAGGAGAGGTTATATAACAAGGGTTTCCAAGTGTAGACATCTAAAATGTCGACATGATCAATTACAAATAAAATGTCCCGCAAATTAAAGCATCACTATCTAAAATCACATGATAATTAATCACAAAATTAATTATTATTAATCCATTTATCATATTTACTCTTTATCATTTTATTTTCCTTTATCATTTATTCCATCATTAATCCTCTTAATTGATTATTATGTGCCATCTCAATCCATAATCCTTTAATTCATTAATAACATCCTATTATCCCACTAATAATCCTTATTAACATTTTGTAGGAATTTAATATTCCTACATCTACCTACTCACCTATCCTACACATCCCTACACCTAGTCTTTCCATGTAATCCCTCCCTAATCAATCAACTTGTATCACCTAATCTAATACTAAACTAGTCACATTCTCCACCTCTAAATCTAGAGGCTTCTATTTCTAGTAGCCTCTCTAACCTTCTCCTTCCATTGAATTTTGAATTCAATGGAAGATTCTTCCCTCCATGAATTTTGAATTCAAACTCTAGAATCCTCTAACGCTCATATGTATTCTCCACCCTTGATCCAAATCCAAATTGGCTTCATCCTAGCCATTGAATCCTCCAACCTTCAACTATAAATTGAGCTCTCATCCTCCATGAGAGCTAACTTAGAAATCCATAACAAACCTCTGCCATTTTGTTTCATCAATCATCCATTTTATCCTCTTATCCAATCAATCAATCCATTCCTTCAATCCAATCTATCATCCATCCATTGATCTTCATCAAGAAATCCAAGGCAAAATCAAGGGAAGTGCTGCTCAAGTTTCTCCACCAAATCTAAAGCAATCAACAATCAATGAAAATAAAATCCAACACAACAAAGGAGGATCTTTGCAACTTGTAGCTAAGTGCAGGTATTTTCTCTCTCCCCCTTTTAATCCAATGCTCTATATGAGGTATTGTTGAGAAGATTAGATTAGGAGAACAATTTTTTTGTTTTCTCACATTAAACTCATTAATGTTTGTAAGTAATATATTTTTGGCGCCCATGATCAAAACGTAAAAAGATCACATTAAAATCTTGAACACGATCCAGTTATGGATAAAATTCTTCTATCTCTTGAAACACTATAAGACGGATCAACATCATTGATTGAGGAAACCATCAACATTAACATCGGAATGAAGAAGACCCCAAGATCCTCGAACTAGGTGCATCCTTATCAATAGAAGAACAAGCCACCTTTACTTTACTCCTTGCAAAAATCTCAAACATATTCTCATGGTCCTATGTGGATATGCTAGTCTTGATCCATCTCTAGTGGTTCATAATCTAGTAGTACGTAAAGATGTGAATCCCGTCAAGAAAAAATTGTGTAAGATGCATCCAAAGGTAGCCTTACTCGTCAAATAAGAACTTTAGAAGTTGTTTGACATTGATTTCATCCAAATAATGGACTATTATGATTGGATTGCCAACATCATACTAGTAGGAAAAAATATTGGAGGCATCCATATCTGTATAGATTTCCATAACATTAACAAAGCTTTCCCTAAAGATGATTTTCCCTTGCCAAATATTGACATGATCATGGATTCTACATCCAAACATGACATGGTGTCTCTCATGGACATTTTCTATAGATATAATCAAATCAAAATAGTTGAATAGGACGAACGCAAAAATTCTTTCACTACACCTTGGGCCACGTCCTGTTATCAGGTTATGCCCTTTGGTCTCAAAAATGCCAAAGCTACATATCAATGTGTCATTACAGTCATCCTCCATGACATGATGCACAACATTGTTGAGGATTATTTTTATGATATTTTGGGAAATTTCAATACCAGTGAAGAACATCCCATGGTTCTTTGACGCATAATTGAATGACTCGTAATGCATAGTTCGGATAAATCCTAAGAAATGTGTTTTTGGTGTTAGATTAGGAAAGCTACTTGGTTTTATTGGTGGAATAGAAATTGACCCAGATAAAGTTAAATTTTTGGTTGAAATACCTCCACCTACAAACTTAAATAAACTCATAATCCTATAGGGAAAAATCCAATCCATCGAAGATTCATAACATAGCTCAGCGTGACAAGTGGCATCCATTTCATCATTTTCTTAAAAAGAGAATAGTCTTCTATTAGAGCGAAGTATGTTAATCCTATTTTGACAAGCTCAAGGAATATCTATTGCATCCTCCAGTATTAGTGCCTCTAACCCCAAGACTTCCTCTCCTCTACATTTTAGCTACTCAAGTATGCCTTGGGAGCTCTCCTTGCACAACATGATGACAACGGAAAAGAATAGGCCATCCATTATCTAATTCGAACACTAGTGTCTTATGAGCTCAACTATACTCCTATGGAAAAGGAATTTATTTCCTTTGGCGTCACTTCTCAAAATTTGAGGCGTATATGCTTAACAATATGATAAAGCTCATTGAAAAATTAGATCCTCTCAAATATCTGCTTTTAAATATGGATTTGGTAGGATGTATGGTGAAATGGATCATGATCTTGAGTGAGTTAGACATCGAATATGTTAATAAAAAGGATATCAAAGCACAAGTTTTAGAATATCGATTAGCCAAGCTCCATTTTTACTCCACATCACTTAATACATGTTTCCCAGATGAATCTATATTCACAATTGAAGAATCAGATACCTGGAAATTATACTTTGATGGATCTTTTACAAATAATAGTTGAGGAGCAGGAATTTTTTTTATTACACCCCAAGGAGATATAATCCCTCAGGCCTTTCAGATCACCTTTCCCCACACCAAAAATATAACTGAATACGAGGCACTCATAGCTGGACTAAGAATGGCCATCCAATGGAACATCAAAAATTTTAATTTATTTGGAGACACACATCTCATAATCAAACATGTTAATGATGAATATTAGAGTAAATATGAAAAAATAGTTCCCTACAAGTGAATGGTGGAAAATTTTAAGCTCTACTTTCAACATATCCAATTCGATCAGGTTCCACAAGAAAGAAAAAAATCAGCATATGCACTGGAGACCATTTTTTCTCTATTGGAAATGCCTTCAGATGCCTGTAACTCTCATTTTTTGGTTGATCAACTTATGGTTCCAGCCCATGATTTCCCTAAATTTGATATGGTATGAGGGATTGTTGGTCCTGAATCCTCTTGGTACCTTGAAATCAACACCTATCTTCAAGACCATACCTTTTCACACAATCTCCCATGCAACCATGACAAATCATTTTCTAATGTGCATCCAAATGCACCATCCTTGGCGGCACCCTATATCATAGAGGCTTTGATAGAACCTTGCTACGATTCCTTAATTCCCAAGAGGCTGAATTAGCACTTAAAGAAGCACACAAATTCATCTGCAGTGCTCACACTAGTTGTGTGGTAGTTACTAAAAACAATTTGCGTAAAAACTACTCTTTGGCCTACCATGGAGAAAGATGCATGTTCGTACATCTACAAATGTGTCCCATGTTAGAAACATGCTGACCTCATCCATGCACCATCCCAAGATTTACATCCCATCACCACTCTATGGCCATTTTCTACATGGGGTCTTGATCTCATGGGAAAACTAAATCCCACTTCATCTAATGACCACAAATTTATCATTACTTTGCCATATAATACTTTACTAAATGATTTGAATCCATCCCACTCGCCTATGTTAAAGGAAAATAAATATCTAAGTTCATCCTCAATCATATCATTTACCACTACGGTATTCCATCTGCTCTTATCACAGACAATGGTAAATCATTCAAGAACTGAGAAGTCCGTGAGCTTTGTGACCATTTCCACATCAAGCTAAAATTCTCCATGCCATATTACCAATAAGGAAATGGTCAATCTGAAGCATCCTATAAAATACTAAAATGCACCCTGGTAAAAATTTTAGTCAAGCAGCGGTGATACTAGCATACACAATTATATCCTACCTTATGGTATTATTATACATCCATCCATACCCACAATAGCTCCTCTCCATGCTCACTTATCTTCAACAATGAAGCAAACCTTCCTATTGAGATCAATCTCCCTTCCCTCCATGTTTCTCTCCAACACCTCATTGACGATGAGGACTATCAAGTGCATCACTTACAAGAACTCGAACTGCTAGATGAGAAACACCTCCAAGCCCTAGACCACCTCAAAGCTTATCAAAATACCCTCTATAGACACTACAACAAGTACATCAAAACCCATGAATTTAAATTTGGTGACCTAGTCCTCAAGGAAAACCGATGTAAGACTAATGTTGATAAAGGTGAAAAGAAGGGAAATTTTGAACCCACCGTTGGCTCGGACCATACGTCATCATCGCGAAGTTCGGCTTGGGTGCTTATAAGCATGCTAATCAAGATGGGTATGAGCTGGATGAGCCCATGAACATCATGTATCTCAATCGATTATATTCCTAAGTGCCCACAACTCAATAAATAAAAATTAAAAATAAAAATAAATCGTCGATGGTTAAAACGATTTCAGCGGTGCCTTGGGCAAGTACATGGTGAAAACTAGTTTTTAGAGCTATGGTAAACTAGATCCTATGTCCATGGGTCAAATACATATTCAATCAGTGCCTAATCACCTCTATCCATAATCATATCCCCATCTCATTTATCCTTATCCAGGACTTTTGTTAGTCCCGACTATAAAGCAATGGATCTATCATGAGTAGAAATTCTTCCCGAATCCTAGCCAAGGTTGCATTGTCTACAGCAAGCTATTAGGAGCTACTGCAGCATTAAGAAGCATCTAAGTCATTTGTTGAGAAATACAAACCTTTTAATCTCCACGAGGCTTTCATTTCTCTTCCTCCCATCCACACATTATCGTCCTATCCTCCCCTTTGCATCCTTTCCCCTTTTACATTATTCCACCCCATTTCATGTAACAATTACATTGTACATATTTGTCTTTATAAATTACTTTTTAAATATTCCATAACATTTACCATATGTATATAAATCATCACATTATCCACATAAACAAATAAAATACCAAAAATTACTATCCACAATAGTACATCTCATAATAAATCCTAGCATCCATCCATCTAAACATCAAACTTCACCATAAAACCATAATAATAAATAAACATAATTAGGTTTCACTCATCCATAATTATCCACTCATCTTACAAAATTAATAATAAAACTATATCAAACTACCATCTAACATCATCACCATCATCATCCATAACCAATACATAAAATCCTAAAATCATCATCATCATATACATATCCCATAATCACCATATCATCATCTAACACCATCCTCGCATCACAATAATACTTCATTATAATTTAATCATCTAACATCATCACAAAAAACCTACATTAAATAATTTAACATCACGAAAATAAATCACATCAACACATTATATCATCATGTCAAACTACATCTATAACAATAAATATCCATAATAAACACTATCATCATGATAACATAAAAAAATCAATACATCATCATCAAAAACATCATCAATAATGTCATTTATACATATGATGTCGGTCGTAAGTAACTCCTCACTCGATCTGCTCGGTGATCCACAATATTCACATAAGCCATCGTGATTTTCAAAATCTCTCCTCTCTCTATCTTGCACGGTGAAAATGACTTGCCATGTGGTCCTTGAAACCATTTTATACCCGCAACGATTCCCTAACACACTCCAAGTGTGCTTTATCCCACCCTGTTTGTCTGATTTTCCTCCCATTTCTTCCTAAACTACCTACATATTCCCATTCACCTGAAAAATCATAAAAATCCAAAAAAATAAAATTGCTAAAGTTCAAAAAAATTAAAAATTGTATAAAAAATCTAAATCAATTACTGCCACTTTTTCTTTTTATCGTATTTATGCTTATGAATGTTTACTTTAATTCTTGCATTAATATTTCTTGGCCGATGATATGAGGCCTCTTTTATTTATTTTACATGGTCCAATGATATGAGGACCCTTTGTTTCTTAATGTGTCCAATGATATGAGGACAAAGGCATGTGGAAATTTAGGCATCATGGTCTTTATACCTTGTTGCATTTTTCTCTATGCCATATTACTCCAACTACTAATGATGAAAATGTGGACCATATGTTACAATACTATTCCCTTTTCATCCCCATCCCTTCATTATCTAAAATCTTATGATCTTTCCTTCATCCGCCTAAGTTCTATAGATCACCATTCAACCACCCCAACCAACATCCAATTGATCTTTAACAATAAAACCAAGAACGCAAGAGGTGCATGGCGCAATAGCACTAAAATCAATTAAGTTGAGCTAATAACCATCCAAGTGAAGATCAATCGATGTCCGAAGGCGGGAAATATTACCAACTAGTCAGGCATCTAATCCCTCAAATCACTAGTCCTAACCCCTTTCTATATCTATGACTAGGGCATCCATTTTTTCTTCCAATTTAATCCTGCCAATCATGTCAATTCAATCCTTCTAATTACATCAATCAATCATCCTATTGGCTTGGACATCCAATCACTTAATTTAAACACCCCTTCAACGGGGCATCTCATCCTTTAGATCCCTTGGCTGGGGGCATCCTATTTCTCCTACTTTCATCACTCCCTCCTCTTCCTTTCAGTGGTCACCCGATTCATTTCCTCTTCACTCGATCCCTCGAGGGGCATCACCCTTAGTAATATATCTTTCTTTGAGCGTCATTACTTCACAATAACCCTTGAAAGAGGGAAAAAATGTAACATGTTAAATTTTGACATACTTATTATACATTATTAATCCCTATTATCATATACATCCTTGTCTCAAATATTCTCACCCAATAATCCCAGCTCATCATTTAATTAATTATTAATATCTTATCATCTTATCACTAATCCCTATTATCAATTTCTAAGAATTAAAATTTCCTACTCACCTACCACTTACTCTACACCTATCCTACACCTAGCTTTTCCACCAAATCACACCCCTAATCACATGTAATCTCACCTAATTCTAACCTAATAAAATTCTCCACCTCCAAATCTAGAGGCTTTTATTTCTAGAAGCCTCTTTAAACTTCCATCCTTTTTATTCAAAAACTTAAATAAAACTACCTCTCTCCATTGAATTAATTCAATAGAGGATTCTATTAATTTCTATAATTCTCCATTCTTCTCATCAATCCTCAATCCTTGATCCACATCCTACTTAGATCAATATCCACTCTTCATTCCTCCTCCCACAACCTATAGATTGGCTTGCCACCCTCCATGGAAGCCAACTTTTGAAATTGTAACTAAGTGCTGCCAAAATATTCCTAAAAAGCTCTCAATCATCATTTTGCGAGGACATAAAGCAATCAAGGAGGTTACGTCCAACTAAATCCACAATCTGAATAAAATTAAACTCATCCATTTGAGCACATCCAAAGCATTAAAGAAGGAGGATTGCATCTTATAGGTAAGTGTAGTTATAACATCCTCTCTCCCTTTTATCTTGCTCAATCTGAGGTAGATATTAAGTGTGTTAGATTAGGAACTAAGCTAGCTTAGTTCTTTGTTTGTATTTATAACTAACCCTCTTTTTTTCTACAGCCGGGAATGGCTAAGTTTCCACCGTTATGCGTATTGAGTTTATGTGGACGGTTTTCAATTTCAATTTCTTCTCTTATTCTTTTTATTTTCTAATGATTTTCAACCGCTTGCAAAATTTCTGAATTACCAATTTGAACAACATGATTGGATTTCATTTCATGCTTTGCTAGTACTATATATTTTTATATCCACATTGAATGTTAGGCATATGTTCTTTAATTCTAGTTTGGAAAGACCTACATGTTTCACTAACATAAGGGATGTCACAAGCGCGCAAAATCTCATAGGCACCATTTTGAAGGGTTGTTTCACAATGGTCTTTTGGACTACTGAGAGGAAATTTGTTAAGGTTTTGAAAGGTTTAAAACATGTTTTATGCCTTTTTCTCTCAATATTATGGCCAATTTATCTAATGTGTCGTGTATGTAAGGTAAAATTGGTTCGGTCATTCTTACCATTATATGCATTCCAATGTATTATTTTTCCTCTTTTTCTTTATTGGAATCTTTATATATTTGTCAATTCATATAACCATTATTCTTTAGTGCCCATTTTAGATAATTTTTCTCGATATTATAGTGTTTAGTGTTGTAAATCCTTAGAGAGATGGTAAACAACTAGTTCGTAACTCTAAGTTTTTCTCGATGGATTGTGGTGTGAATAGAATATAACACAAACATTCATATATGTTTTATTTCTATAAACCTGACTCGAGATTGAAACATAATTATTTCTATATGTGAAAAAATATAAGAATGTGAGAGATTTATCGTATTTTATTTCCTTAGTGAATTGAACTTTGCTTGATTGTGCATTTAGGTGTGTTAGAAATGCATCCAATAATTTTTTCCATGTGGTCAGTTCACATTAGAGACGTACATGTAACAGTACCACCATTTTCATTTTATGAGGATATATTAATTGTAATGAATCTTAAATGTTGAGGTGGTTATGTATTTTTGTATTTTCCTTGATGATGAATCAATAAAATTTTGAGCTCCTATCCTAGTTCTGTCTTGTTGTTTCATTTTATGCATAATCTCTTGTGTGATTTCGAGGGTTGTGAAATGTAAGGTATCCCTTAATTGGAACCCCTAATCATGATAGTGTCATCTATCCTCTTTTGCTTTTCCGTAATTCTAAGAACTAACCATTTCCATATCATATGGATTTGGTCACCTCCTTAGTGGGACCATCTTCCCAAAATTGTGAATTGTTTGAGGTGTTTCTTGTTGGGTTTTCCACTCATTGTTTTTCATATTGCATACCAATAGGGTCTTAGTTTGAATTTGAAGATCTTATAAATAAAAAGGCGCACTAGTGCATTTATGATAATTATGCCTCGATCAATTAGAATATTTGTAAACTAATAATTTATTGTTTCAAACAACATCCTTATGATGGAAGTAATTCAAACCAAGGTACATTTTAGTGGTGAATATTCTTTAATTCAAAAATATTTTGATTTTTAAAATTTTCATTTGGTAAATTTTTAGGGTAGGAATTAGGATTGGGTTGCCTAAATTTTCTAGGTATGAGTTAATTTTAGTGGTTAATTCATCTAGTGTTTACACCAATAATCAAATCTTTTAATCCAAATTTCCTTTAGCACAAAATTGAAAATTTCCATATTCACCTTCATATGTAAATCCTTACTATTAAGTAAAAATCAAATATTTCTCACAATTCCTTTGGGATTTAAAGATCAAGATCAACTACATATTGTAACCATACATTAAGGTATTTTAATTATTTTGGTATTTTATTACATTTGTTGCAAAAAGTCACAAATCAAAATGGCACCGATTGGTAGCTTGTATATGCTATTTGCCGAAAACATTGTTTAGACTACTAACTGGTAGCATATACAAGGCCATTGGCCATTAGCATTGTGTATACTATCAGATGATAGCATAACAATGCTATCAGATGATATCATATCAATGTTATCAACAACAAGTATAAAAAATTCTACCATTCGGTAGCATTGTGTATGATACTGGATATTAGTATACACAATGCTACTAGCCTTTAACATACACAATGCTCTCGAACTTTAGCATACAAATGTTATTAGGCGATAGCATTGTGTATGCTACTACCGATAACATACACAATGTTACTAGCCGATATAATATATAGTGCTACTAGATGGTGAAACTATGTGGGATATCGTCCAATAGCACTGTTCATCGTGTTGGATGGTAGCGCATTGCTAAGATTCAAACACTTATGTTTCACATGTTCTTTGCATTTTTAATATTCTGCTTAAAAACTGATCTATTTTAAAATTACACTTGGATAGGTATAATGGAATCTGTGAATAATGAAAACAAGGCAGATCAATTCAAAAGAAAAAGTAGCATATTAAATTATTTCAACCAACCAAAAAAAATGAGGACCCAACTTGCATCCATTGCAAACATTAACACATGTAATAAATTATCATTAACTTTTTTATTTTTGTTAGTTTAGTTTAATTTTTAAGATCTTTGTCATAGTCAAACCTTTCTCATGTTTGAATACAGAAACCCTACTGATAATTGTATTCCACATGAAACAATTAACCAAAACATGTCCCTTAGAGAAACAATTAACATTTAGAAGATAAAGATATTTTTAATGATTACATGCGAGTGAAAGATAATACTCAATGCCAAATTCCTTTAATAGATGAAATTTCAAATGAAACATTTAATTAGAAGATGATATGCACAATACTCTTGAAATAAATAATCTTTTTACGAAGGAAGAAAACTACCTAGACAATTGGAAGGTATTTTAAGGTAGAATAGGCAAAAAATATCCATTCATTGAACTGTAGAGCCAAAAAATGGTAATGATACTCCAAAAGAATGTATATGTACAATTTGTGGTTGGAAATTAGGAAAATAACATAAAATACAACTAAAATTAGACAAAATTGAGAAACATTTGAGCAAAGTATATGTGGATAAATGAAAGTGATGCAAAAATAACAAATAAGCATGGATGGAAAACTATGAAAGAGTGCATGCATATAAGATATGTGGAGGATTATGAAAATGAGTAGAAACATTGTCAAAATATTATGGAGAAAGGAGGAACAATTAATGAAAATTTTGGAAAAGATATGAATGTAAATCTTAAGGAAAAAAACATAATTTTCAACTTGTATTCTTCATTCTTAAAATGGGCAGACCTATTTCAAATTTTTCAAAATTTAAGAAATTATTTAATTTTAATGGGTTTCCTAACCTTCCACAATCACATTGGTCAGATAACAATGCTTGGGAAATGGAAAAATGTCTTGTAATGATTGAAAAGGAGGATTTGAAAGAGAAATTCAAGAATGCAAGTTTTATCTCCCTTTCCATTGATGAGGTTACATCAGTGAAAACACATCTTGGGTTTGCATGCATGTTTATACTTTTGAGAACCACACAAGGAAACCTCATCTTCTAGTTTTTCATAAAATGAAGGAAAACTGCAATGCTAAAAATATTTGTAAATTGGTTATATCTAATTTGAAGGATATAGTTGGGATGGATGATTATTCAATAGCTACAAATCTTGTATGTATTAATGTTGATGGTGCATCAATAATCCAGAGGTCATAGAAGTTATCTATGTCTTGAGATATAAACATCGATTGCCCCTATATGATTCTAATTCATTGCATGGATCATAGGATGAATCTTACATACAAGATAGTTAGCACATTTGAAAATGTCAAAAAAATTGAAGAGCTTATCCGTGAATTGCATGTGTATATGTCAAGTAGTCCAAAAATATTTCTAGAGTTTCAAAAATTTACAATTGGAGTGACAAATGGTAAAAAAATACTTAAAGACATTGATATAAGATGGATTTCCATGTATGAACCTACATGTAAAATTTTTGATGAATATCCATCGTTAGTTGGTTTCATGTTTAAGTATTGTATGCATGTTGACAAGGAAAAATATATTATTTACCACTTAATAGATTTGGAAACATTGTTTACACTTTGGGGATTCTACCCATGTTGAATGAAATCAATTTCTTAATAAAGCATGCTCAAGAAAGATCCATCTATATAGTCAACTTCATTAGATTGATAAAACATGTATGTTAAACACTAGATGTGTTATACAACTCTGATGAATGCTTTCAAGGACATGTATTCAATAGTTGGAAAACTTTAACAAATTTAAAGGATCCTAAAAGCTATTTTAGATTCAATATAAGTGGTCATCTTTGTATCCTTGTAAATGGGAATGAGATTCAAATGCACACTTTCCAAAAAGAATGGATATTATTGGAACAGACATTAAAGAATTGCCTATAACATATAATTTATACAAAGGTGTTATATCTCTCAAACAAGGATAAATTTGAAGAAAATTCCACAATGTCCAATGAGATTAGAGAGCGCTTTAAAAGGGATGAGATTCTTGAGGCCGTGGGACTGATTAATCCTATATATTTTAATCTTACGGTAAGAAAAATATAAGTGATTTATATAAAGACACATGGGTACTCTCATTAAGCATTTTGGAAAATCAGTAGAATGTAGCTTAATTTAAAATTAAGGGTATTTTTCAAAATGAATTACTTTCATTTCAATCAACTCATTTTGGCATCACAATGGTCGAACAATATGACTTACTAAGTGAACCAATAGATAATGGTACAATTACATGGCTATAGAAAATGTTGTATCCTAGTAGCAAAATCATTAGTAAATATTTATGATTTCATGAATTATTTCAAACAATGATGGAAGATGAAAGGGTATTTAGCACATTAACATTTGTTAAATCAAAATATCAAAATAGACTGGATAAAAATATTGAGACTTGTTTGAGATTGTATGTTTCATGATATGATGTGGACACATTTCCTTATGAAAGAGTAATGACAGTATGGAATTCTCTTGTAGAAAAGAGAGGGGTCTATAATTCTAATATAGGGGCTAACAAAGAAGAAATAAACATCAAAATTGTGACTGAAAATAACAATGAAATATTAGATAACAGTTTGAGTTTTGAAGAGCTAAATAGTCAAGAATTGTTTGAGCTACATGATATTGACTAAAGATGTATGTATGAACATAGTATTTATAGAAGTCAAATTTCATATCATATTATAAGTATGTAACTTGTTATTTGTTAAATATGCATGTTCTTTATTGAATAATACTTTCAGTTGTGTAACTTGTTTTTTTATTATTGGTAAATGGATTTAAAGGGGACCATACCCTAAGGTACAAAAAGGGCTCAATAGCAGAAAAGACAATGAAATATTAGTGGTTTTTAGACTAGTGAGGACCAAACCCCAGAAAAATCCTAAGAAAGATAATACATTTAAAAACAAGTTAGGGACAAACTGCCAGCAAGGAACCAAAACACAGTAAAAAACAACTCGAAAACAGAAATACAACAGTTGTATCACCACAAAAAAATAGCTACGAGACAATACAAAGCCAAAAAAGCAGGGTCCACAAGATAACTACTTGAGGAATTTTTTGAAGACCTTTTGAGCATCCTCCATAGCCATGAAGAGATTGATAATTTTTTTGTGTAGGGCCTTGGATTATCGAAGCCAAAGATTTCTTATTAGCCTTTCTATCCTTCTAGATATCATCAGGGATGCCAATGATGTCACAAATGTTTTTAACCTGTAGCTGAATGAATTCTAACAAGGCCTTGTGCACGGATAACTGATCAATATGATTTTTGATTATTTGTCAAATTTTAGTTTCCATGGCATGTTGCTTCTTGGAAAGATCCTCAAATTTTCCCACCAAATTAGAGTAGGAAGCAGTGGTCGAGTCTTTTTTGTAGCCCTCATTGAGAAGAAATTCTACATCCTCTCCAAGCCCCTTAATAGCATCAACTTGTAACTTGAGTTATTCCCTCAAGTCATTATTGGCTTAGGGTTCCTGAATAGCTTGACTAATGTTGAGGAGGATTTCAACAATTGCAATATCTTTCCCCTTCTCATTACATTGTAGCATCCTTTTAGCCGGTGGGGGAGGAGAGGGAGAATGGAAGCTTGGGTTCTTGGTCCTGAATTTGTGATACTAATATGGAGGAGGGGCTAAAGGATGAGAGGGGGTAATAGAGACCACATCTTGAAAATACTGGTTCAGAATAAAAATGACCCCTTGGTAGAGAGGGAGGCCTCTGAGACAAGCTGTACATTAGCAATAGATTTTTCCAGAGAATGGAGGATGTAATAGTAGAGGATAACCTTGGGGATATGGCGGAGCGGTTGATAGAACCAAATGGTGGAGAGGAAAATTAGAGAAGTGACCCTCCAAGTTTATGTATCTAACCATCATCAATTCTACTTCATTGAAGGGAGAAGGAATGGAAGAGCAGACTAGTCTCGTTTTCCCAATCTTAAGTTTTTCTTCCCCTTCTACAAAATTTTCTCTTCAGCATCCTTGTCAAATCTATTTATGTAGAATTTAATCCCATTCATTCCCAACCCAGTGACAAAGGAAATCAGGTCCTCGGTTATAGTGAAATCATTACCTTTGTAGGAGATAACCATGTCCTTCCATTTATGAGAAAAGGTAATGGATATATGTCTATCGTGACCTTTAATCCTCTCCACAAAGGTTGTAAACCCATCAAATTTGAGTGCCTTCCACATAGCTTTATTTTGACACCATGAGGGATCAAAAACAAGCTTTCTGCAACAGAGGAGGGGCATCCATGAAAAAGAGCTCCAAACAATAGCACACCTATAGACTTCGTACCACGAGAGTTGGGATTCCAAACAACACACGACTATCAAACGAGAAATTGGAAGATATAAATACGAATGAGTCATTTGAGAGAAATTCTTCTCCTTCGTGTGAAGTACTCAAAATAAATATTTCTCTTATGCCTTTTCTACCCAACAAATCTCTGTTTATGTGGACAATTGGCCTTAACATCTTGCAAAATGATTTTCTTTGTATTTTTGAGATTTCATTGCAACCTTTCCATAAATTGAAATGATTAATGATGACCACCTCATTATCTAAGGTGTTAGCACACTATTCCACTCCGGTACGTATGACTAATGTTTACATTGTCAAGTTCTTTACATATATTCAAGGCCTCATTGATAAAATATTTGATGGTCTAGCTTGGGGCATGGGTGCCTTTGAGATTGTTAATAATATTAAGAGAATCCCCCTCAATAATTAAATTATTAACCTTGTGATCTTTAGCATTCTGATACCCCAAAGAGTAGTGAGAGCCTCAACATAATGATTAGATTGGGTGCCCATGGGCCCAACATAAGTAACAAGGACATGGCCAAGATGATTTCTGATTAATCCTCCCCCTCCCATAGCTCTTAGGTTTCCCTTAGAGGCAACATCAAAATTTATCATGTACCAGCCTTCAGGGGTAGGGATCAAATGGAAAAGAGATCTGTCAATACGGGAGGTTTGACTTGAACCTTCTTGATGTCAATATTCCATTCAATCAAGAATCTCTCCTCATTCTTAGGAAATTTTTAATTCTTAGGGGCTTGAATTTCAGTATGTTCTCCTTGGCTTCAATAGTAATCTCACTTAAAAGTCTCTTGTTGTATTTCTTAAGATTTTTGAAACTTTTAGTTTAGTGTTTTTAATCGACAAATGTCATACTTATTTTTATTTTTTCTTTTAAATTAGAATAATATCCTAGCATATTATTGTGTTAAAAAATAAATCCAACTTCAGTTGACAGAAAGTGTTTGAAATTGATAATAATGTATTATGTAATATCAAACATAATTGAATATTCTAATCACAATATGATTTTATATGGAGAACTTACACATGAATATAATACAAGTACAAAACAACATAGATTGGTCCTCTCATTATTTTTTATTTAATAAATAAGAGTAAAATTACTTATAAATGTATTCTAAATACCAAAATGTTTCAACCAATTTTTTTGAAATCTAGTTGAAAAGCTAGATTTTCAAATGTCAAATTTTACAATTTAATATTGCAGCTTCATCCTTAAGAAGTAGATTCTTTCACTTATGTCATTGTCTTTTTCAATAGAACCTTCCTTTAAAACTCTTGACTGAAAAAAAAAAACCTTCACTGCGCATTCATATTCGAAATTATTTCACATTACGGATTTTTACGTCATGAGCATATAGTAATGTTGGATCCTCTTCTATTTTCTTCTTCAATAATATTTTAGGATCCATTCCATTCTCCTTTATGATCCTTCTTAAGGTATTATTTTGCTTGTTTAAAGTAACAAACTTTTTCTTCAAATCAATAGTTGCAATTAAACTTTTCCTTGCACTTTTTAAATGCACATCAAACATTGTTGCCTCATTCTTCAAATTTCGTACTTCGAATGCATTTAAAAATAGAAAATAATTAATTAAATTTTAAAAAATATAACTCATATTTGAAAATTTATTAAAACTTAACAAGTTCCTTATCCCTTTTTGCATTCACAATAACTATAATGTCCTTGTCTCTTGACCACATATTATGGTAGGCTTGTGCTTCTACATTTAAATTCTCAATTTTGTTCAACATTATATCTAACACATCATCATTGTAAGCATTTGAAAAAGAAACGATTACCAAATACAACAGATTGACAAAATATCAATCTTTTTGGTTCATTTTGAATTGAAGAATACAATAAATGTCTCTGGGAGTGGTTGTTAAATCAAGAATTTATTTCTTTTATAAAAACTTTAGCCCTAAACTCCCATAATTTTAATTGTTCAATATCCTTTGTTAAAATATCATTAACAATGGCTAGACATTGTTATCCAAAATAATGTCAAGTGAAAAAACTTGTTTGTCATCATTTATTAAGGCATTTTCTCTTGGAGAAGGTGTGTTTGATCTTTGTTCTCGTATTAGAGAAGGTTTCCTTAACCCATGAATCATATCTTGCATATTGACAATTCCATGGACCTGAATCCTTGTTTAAATCCCAATATATTCCTCATCCAAATCATTTTCATTTAACACTAAAACACCTCATTCACTCATAACATTTCACAACATAAAATTTAAAAACTCAGTTGTAAAATTCAGAGTACCCCTACTTGAAGTTGGAGCGTGAAATGAAATATGTTTCCCATTGCCCTTGGGCCTCACATTGTGTGGTAACAGTGGTAGAGGTGGAATCTTTTTCCTCAAAGTAGCAAATGTATTTGGAAGAAGAGGAGACACTACAATAATAAATTGTAAATTATATGAGAAAATTTAAATGATAAACATAATAAGAAAGGACTAATCAAAAATTATAAATCATTTATGATAAAAAAATTCCCTATTTGCATAGTTTTTAGCTGAGATGTAGATGGATCCTGTTGTACTTTTTGTGGTTGTTGTTGAGAAATATATGGAATACATTGGGAGTGTTAATGGTAGTTGTGATTTAAACCTAATTAACCATTAACAATTCAAATTAAATAGTTTCTTTGTTTCAAAAATATAAAAACTAAAAATAAATTAAAATTACAACTTAAATGGGATACATACCTTGAGGTGACAAAGATATTTCTTGATACTATGTTTCTTTAAATTCATACAATTTTTTGTCGAATAACATGAGGATATAAACTTGTGTAGTTTGATCTTGTTGCACAAAAAGGTTTGTAAACAACTTATAAGTTATAAATGTTTAATGTATATTTCTATGTAATTATATATACTTTAAAACATATTGAAATATATAAATAATAAATACTACGATCAATGGTATGGTCGTCATGTCAATTGGATGAGGAGTTAAGAAACTCCTCATCCATTTCAATTGGGAAATTCTCAATTGTGGTGTGGTTTCCTTGGGTTTTTGATCCTCTGAATAACTAATTGAATCTCAGGAATCTAGTGGGAAATTTAATCTTATATCAGCCTCTCTTCAAGAAGTAGTTGTAGAAACTATGTGTTGTTATAATTCAACAGACTATTAATATCTAATGTAATATATAAAATATGAAGAAAATTAATGATAATTATTATGAAACAAATAATCATAAATTTTAGACTCACCTCCTACTCTTGAATTTTTAAGGACATAGATGTTATCTTTATGTGGAGTGTGGTAGGAGAATGGGTGTTGCATAAATTGTAGAGAGATTTTATAATATCTGCAAGAATAAAATTTGTGGAAATAATAGAAGAAACTTCATTCACAAGAACATCATTCAAGTCATTTCTTATCCTAAAGGATAATAAAGTGCACCAATCATATTTTTTCCACTAAGGGTGCACATGATATAAGCCAGGGTCAATATGGAATATCCATATATCGGCCCTAAAAAATAATTCTGCCTCAAAAAATGAACCATAGCTTGCGAAACGGGTAATCTTTGTAAGTGTAAGGAAACAAAAATTGATAAATATTTAATAAAACAACAAATCAAAATGCTTAAAATAATTTTTTTGTAAAAAATGATATGATTATTAATAACTTACATGTAGTTGCATTAATAGATAATTGACCTAGTTAGAATCCAAATACTTGACATCTCCATCTACTAAAATGCCCTTTGTTGTGACAAGATCCAAAACTTTATGCGATAGTCTTGTCAAATGCTCAATGTCTTTAGTGGATGTTCCAAAGGATAGCATATGTGATGGGAGTTGAATGTGAAAAGTATAAGTGGATTTGTTATAGTTGGTTAAGAGGAAGTTGTGTGTTTTTTATCGGTTTTAAATTGGGGCATATAAACTAGCCCTGTGAAACTTACGGCTTCAATCCAAATTGAAAATGAATTGGGATTTGATAGAAGGTTATAGATTTGTGGAAAAACATGATCTTGTACATAAACTTACGAAGTTGAATAACTAGGGTCGTGGGAAATTTGGTCATGACCTTCATTCTTTCCATTTTTGTAATAGATGGAATTGATTTATGCTCTGGAATCGATGGATGGTGCAGCGAATGCCTGATTATTAGTTGACCGATGAGGTTTTTTTCATTTGTTGTAGGCTCTAGTAGTTTTGCTAAGAAATTGTATAAAGTGAAAATAACTAGACTGGATGTCTATATATACGAAGATTTAGAGATGTGGTAGTAACTTATTGGTTGGAAAGTATATGAACATGCTACTCTTGTTTGGTAACATATTGGATATTATTGGTTGGTAGCATTTTCCATGTTACCGGCATACGTCATCCAAAATTCCACCAACCATAACAAAGTACATACCACCGATTGGTAGAGTGTTGTGTGCTCTCTTGGTTAGTAGTATGGTGGATGTTACTGTTTCTTTAGCATGTTGGGTACCCGATAACAAGTGGCATAATGGATGCTTTATCAATCGGCTGGTAGCATTCAACATGCTACCAGAAAGCTTCATCCAATATGCTAGTGATAAGTTGCATTCATCTTGCTAATGGTTGATTGAATTAATCCTTTTACCATCCTGTTGTCTGTGTTTTTGCATGGGAAAAATTCACTTGAAAACAGGATAACCATACCCTTGTGTCAAAAATTTCCATGGCATAACATTTTTGGACAACACCCCCATGTCATCCTATCCCTCTGTGTTAGGCATACCCTATCCATCAAAGTAATTCATGTGTATGTGCTAGCATTCCCCATAGGTCATTTAGGGAGAAAAGTATCATTCAATTACTTACGGAGTAGTATCTCTAAAACTAGATTTTCGGAAAGCTTAGGGAGGGCTATCATCGGCATTTCTAAGACACGTACACAACCATCGAGCTATGTTAAAGGAAAAAAATTTGTCAAGGGTTTTATTCAAGATAAAGGATCATGGTGCAACTAATTTAGGAATATTCTAGAAATATTCAGAGGTTTAGGAGCCAATTCATCAAAAGAGGTTTTTGAGATCGAGGAGCTTGCATCACGAGAGAGCACACGAGAGCTTCGAGGAGATGATTCTAGAGCTCTAGAATGATTTATGGTAAAAAAATCATGAAAACTATTTTCAGTCCTCTATATGGTGGTAAAATCTGGTTCATCCTAATCCCCATGTATTTTTCTAGGCAACTTATTCTTACCATGTACATTTGGCAATCATGAGAGAAAATGATCTCTTTAAGAGGGTTTTAGATAGAATCATGACATGAGACCCATCCTGTCCTTTTGAAAAGTTAATTTTAATCCAAATTCATATAAATAAGTGTGCAAAAATCCATTTGGGAGTTCAAGATATGTCCCTTTCAAGTTGTCAACCAAGGTACGGGTTAGATACTTAGTCAATTTTATTTGATGCTACGTGTGAGCATGAGGTGAGGCACATTTTATGCCCCCATTTCACCTTTCCAAGGGTAAGATTGTGACATAAAAGTGTTTCCCTCCCCCTTTAATCATGTTGGTCACCTCATGTGACCCCGATGTCTCAATTTGATCCCTTTAACCAAATTAACTAGCCCCTCACCAAATCAAAGTGGAGCCTCCAAGTGTCTAATCTTGTCTTCTTGAAAGTCATACATTTCCTATGAAAATAGAGAATTGAATTCACAACAAGCTCTTGAGAACACTCCAACATAAATCACCATCTCAACATTTGTATGAGCCAATCCCATGGATTCTAGAAATGATCAACAATGAGCCCCGAACAATGTAACAAGTTGTCATACCAAATATTGAAGAAATCTTAGAGATATGAAAGCTTAAAAGAAAGAATAAAGCTTAGAAAACATCCCATTTCTTTAGTAGGACCTCGAGCAATCAATATGTTGATGTTGTCAGGCCAAAGGTTAAAAATCCTATCCAGGAAATGACTTCGTCAGATTATGAGATGATGCACATCTTAATTCGCCAAGCTTCACGCAAAGGTGAATATCATCTATTCATGAATCCACCTCTCATGTCCTTGCTCGAAATGAATAATACAATCAGGTCATCGTGTAATTGGAGAAATAGGTAGAAGTTCTCAATGCCCACATTTGACCCTTCTCAAGATCTGAATTGACCACTTTCCTTCTAATCAAATACATTCCTCCAATCAACAGATTGACCCCAAGACAATCAAGAAATCTCAAATCTATATGGTGTGAGGGAAGGTCATCCAAGATATGAATTGAGAAAACCATTGATCAAGGCAAGACATTGATCCCGAGAAGTCATATATGTCATCAAATATGCTCTTGTAACATTGTCAAAAGTAAATAAAGGAAAGAAATAGTTTGTTAAATAATTCAATCACTTGGATGAAATGTTCCCACCAGTTTTGAGATGATTTCCTTTCATTCTCACACCCTCGTGAGTAAGAGTGTGTGCACGTCCATCGATGATAACTTGTCTTAAGTTTTGATCTGCATCATAGATGTGAGATATGTAATGCTCAAGAATGACATTTCCAAGTTGGAATTACATGGGCGACATGATTTTCATATCTTAGATGAGGTCTACCACCGTGTTTAAATATTTGAGTTGCTTCCTCTCATTGATGAATCATCATTTGAAGAGTTCATCATTTCATTCTAGGAGCTAGTAAAGAAGGAGGTAGGTGACTCTCTTTCCTTCAACAAAAATAATTTAGAGTCCCTAGCTGGTATTAGAAGTTGCGTTGCCAAAATTTCAATGGATCATGAAGTATGGCTCAGCCAGTATAAAAATATTAGGGATGTTCCAGGAACATGGATCAAGGTGTTAGGTTACGTGTGAATTCTAGAGGGAGGATAATTTGGTAGCAGTGATAGCTCATTTCAACAAAGAATTCAAGGAATAGGTGCCCATTCCATAAGATTCTCATCGGGAGGCATGATTCACAAATTTATTAAGTGAGGAAGTTGCTTCATCATAAATGACATTCCCTTCCCTCTTTCTCTCTCCTTTTTAATTCTTTGTTGGGTGTAATCATTGTATTTTGTCATATTCACTTAAGTGACATATTTTTAAAATGTAAAAGTATTTTCTCAAAATTATAAGAGAAATACTTAATTTTTATTTTCTAAAGGAAAATGAAAGGTCACAAGTGGAATATGAAGACAAAGAATCATATGAGGGAGGTGAGAGGTCAATTCACATTGTTAAAAATTGGGATGGCTTCTCCATTCCAAAGGATCCTATATTTTAAAAAATTCCACTCTGTAGCAATTTTGGATTATAGTTTTTGAACTTTGTATCAATGTACATGAAATAAAGCTACATTTCTTCCATTCTCCTTCTCTTGTATTTCCTCTATTTCTCTCTTTTATGCACTTTGCAAGAATAGTTGAATCTATATGATGTTGGAGAGGAACTTTGCTTCCTCGATAGATGAATCCAAAAACTTTGTTTTTAATTCATTGGTCCCGCTAGCTTCATTGTTTATTTCTTCTATATTGAATCTTGAACTACTCTGGTTATTGGGTGTGAAATATAAAATTAATCTACTCACGAAGTAACTTTCCTTCCCTAATTTCTATCATTTCTGCTCATCAATGTGATATCCTCCTTGTACCCCATACAAGCTCTTTTCCACATGTTAGTGGGGTGTACTGTGTGAGTCCAAGCCTATTTGGCCAACTCATAGCATGTAGATTAGGATTAGATTAGTTACATTCAATAATTTGAGTTTCACCATTCATTGTAGAGGGGCGTAGCCACAGTGAATGTTAGTGGAGACACCTAACTTATCCAACCGAAAAAATTCTCGCCAACAGTTTTTGGTAACTCTATTGGGGAAGATATTTTCCCAAGTGCACCCAAAAAGGATATCTGCCCAAAAATATATTAAAAGTATATATTCAAAACACACAAAAAAATCCTCGTTTAAGGTGACTCCTTCAAGGAATGAATCTCTATCACATTTGTTTCCCACACATAATAAAGAAATTCCCGGAATGGAGTGAAGTATCAATGAGTGACAATGAAGAAGAAGAAGAAGAAGAAGTTAATTACCGAAAAATGAAGATTGTTGATCGACATGGTTCTAGACCAGTTCTCACATGGAGGAGAATTCAATAATAGTAAAAGGGTCTCCTACTTCAAGCAATAATTTGCAATCAAACAAAGGAAATAAAATGGGACTTTCCGATTGAGAAGAAGGTAAGAAATGGTTAAAATATGTGCAAAGAATATACAAGATGTTGTGTGAAGCCCAAGAAGAATAAGAATATGAAGCTAATAGTCTAAATTGTATATAACTGAATGAAAAGCTCGTAGCCATGTCTTTCATCACCCTCCCTTGGGATGATTTTCTTACATATAGAAATGATAAAATGGGAGCATTAAAAATTGAGTATGTGGAAAGAATCATAAGCACTATGCAAGGAAATTCCAATCCCCAAATCTACCTTGAAATTCTAAAATATTCTAAAGCCTTGCAAAAGAGGTACAAATAGCTTGAATCATTTCATCAAGTGGAGGAAGAAGATGATATTTTCCTATGGATGAGGATCTCGAGGATCGTTCATACTATAAAGTGTTTGTCCTAGAAAATTCTTGAATGTTGTTGAAGAATATCTTATTCTTAAGCCTCCCTAAAAATCAAATCAATAGTATGGAGGATGATGAAGGACAAGATGGTCTAGGATCCACTAAAGAAGACTTTTGCAACCTCACACAGCTCACTATAAAATTGAGAACATTGTATTTCTTTTGCTGCTCTCTAGATGACTTCCTTGCATATGGTGATGAAGAAATGGACATGTTGAAAAGATAATTTTTGAAAAGGATCCAGAGCATAGTAGAAGTAAATTATGACCCCGAATCCTATCATGAAATTTGGAGGTATGCTTTAGCTTTGTAAAGAAGGTATGAACACCTTGAATCACTTCATGTTGTCAACAATGAATAAACTCAAGAAGATTTTGATGATTGTCCATGCTTCTGAGGTGTTCATATCAAGAATATTCTTGGATGCTTTTGAGGAATTTATTATTCATGAACCCTCTATTGAAAATAAACAAGAACACTTGATGATGATGAAAAGACATGGATATGAAACCTCCATTCATTATGAGAATATAAGGCATATTTATAAGGTGTCTCATTACATGTTGGTTGTAACTGGTTGTAACTACATCAACCGTTTTGTAAATATTTAATTTATAATAAATAGATGGACACACAATCTCAAATGTGTGCAATCCGCCTTCTCTTCATTTCTTCCTTGTATACGTCTTCTAACATTCATTAACTCATTTTGGCTTGAGGCCTGACCCATTGGAGGAGAAATGGATTGAGGAGAGGAACATTTTTGTTGCAGAATAGAAGACCCAATGCTTTCCGAAGACTCCATCAACCATGAAGAAACACTAGAAATAAATCTGACATCATGGACTGAAGATGATGAATTCAAGATGATCGTGGATAATTTTATTTCCTATTTAAATTCTTCAAGTGTTATATAAATGTTGCATGATGAGATGGAGATAGTTAAACAATAAAATTATCCTCCTAATTCAATCATGGATGAACAAATGGGAGAAGCCAATTTCCTCTTTGAAGCCAAGGAAAATGAGTAATTTGAGTATAACCTCTTCCAGGAGACAATTTTTTCATTCTCACCCTAAGACATAATGTTGATCACCATGATAATAGATTATCAAGATAGATTGTAAAATTCTTCTCATATTGTTGCTCCAACATGGTTCTATGTTTCCCACCGAGAGGATGATGAAATGGATTTCGATCTTAAAGGAGTGCCCTTCTGTGAAGCATGGATCTTTTCTCCTTGTTAGAAGGTATTGTGAATCAATTATACCCATTGTTGTCGCCCTCAAAACTCCCCTCTTTTGAAGTCAAATTTCAAAAAATTTGAGTCGGTACCTTGGAGTATTGGATCACGTCGAGCCTGGTATTGTTTGCAATTTTCCATTCCATGGATAAAAATTAGAAATTTGGGTGTATAGGTGGATTTTTTCCTCTTCTGTTTATTTCTTACCACAGTCGGGAATGACAGCCATATCTTCCCCGTTAATTTTTCCCAGCATCCACAGGTGAGTAAGACGTAGACATCTCGATTGGATGCGACATGGCCATGTTTCGAGCAACAAGTGGAATCATCCATGCGTCCAAACAGGCGCAACCCCAAGGGTAGGGTCCAGGGGACAGTCCTTAAATGAGTGCAGGATTTCCACGTATCCCAACTCCAAAATGAAGATAGAACAAGCCCAAACCGGCTAAGTATGGAAGACCAATGACAACACCACGTGCTCCATCAATGTAACTTTAAGGGTCAAAGCGGGCAATTCTCAAACTTACGCCAGTCCTCCACGTGTCCTGGGTCAAAAAGGGATATAGTTGATCATTAAAATTGACTAAGTATGGGCAGGTCGGCGGAGGCCTCCACGTCTTTGCAACAACGTAATTTTGGAAGTGAGATAAAAGGGCCAATCTCCGAATGAGCGCCATCTTGCCACGTGGTCAGAGTCAATGGAGAGATAGAGTTGGCCATTGAAAAGTATAAAGAACTGGTGGAAGGAGCCACGTGTCACTCAAGCACAATTTCGGGAGGTGTTTCTAAAGCGA
Organism: Taxus wallichiana var. yunnanensis; assembly: GCA_018340775.1. Taxonomy (NCBI): domain Eukaryota; kingdom Viridiplantae; phylum Streptophyta; class Pinopsida; order Cupressales; family Taxaceae; genus Taxus; species Taxus wallichiana. Next base: position 926,174,045 of record CM031242.1, read on the forward strand.
AAACTCAAATGGCGCCAGCTCTCCACATGTCTAGGGGTCAACATAAGTCAAACATGGAAACATGTGCAATCGGCTAAGTATAAAGACCCAACGGAAGACTCCACGCATCAGCCTAGTGTAACTTCAAAGGTAAAAATATAGAGCGGAGTTCTAAATGAGTGCTAGCTCACCAAGTGTCTAGGGTCGGATATGTGGCCCCACCAAACAAAAGGAAGAAGGTTGAATCTTGATCCCGAAAAGAAAGTCAAGACGTCCTCGGGCCCACTTTAGTTTAAGTCAAGACATCCTCAAGCCCACTTCATTTTAAATCTTGCCACGTGGTCGGTTCCATTTAAAATTTGTAGAGGCGGGGTGAAAGGCTGCGATTGAATGCATTTAGTTTCTTCAGAGCCAGACAAGGAAATGGCCATAGCATTGGAGAAACTCGGGCATCGGTTTCTTGAATTCGTTTTCATCTTTTTGGTAACCGTTATTGAAACTATTAAACGACTTGTCGAGGTTGTTGTTGGGGTTAGAATTTTGATGTTCTAAAACTATAATTTCGATCTTGAAGAAATCAATACAAGGGTTTTTCCCTTTTTCCTCTATTTCCTCTTTCCTTCTTGCTCTGATTTGTGAATCATCTAATCCTTGCATGCTTAGAAACTTTGTGTTCTAGTTTATAAAATCTCAAGAACTTTGAGTTTTGGATTGTGCGTGTTATAAATGTGAATGGTTCTACTCTATATCTCATTTGTTCAATACATATAAGGGTTTTCTCTATCATCTCTTTTCCCTGAAAGTATTGTCTTCTTCTACCTCCCTCCTCTCTTCAATTCTTCTATCCTCATGTATTGATAAATTTCTAGGCATAAAACACATTTCAAGATATTGAGAAACCAACATTGAATGAAATATTGTGTATTTGTACATAGTTTTTTCCCCTCCTTTCAATAAGGGAACCTCTCCCATTAAAGAGGAGGGACTGTTCCTCTCCGACTATGGTTTCATTCCAAGTGCAAATCTAAAACCCAATAGTTTTTGGCGACTTTCTCTGGGGATTTGTTCAACAAATTTCCTTTCTAAAAAGAACAACTAATTTGATCATTTCTTTGATCTGGTGACTCTAAGATACACTCGTGGTAGAAGGGCTCTTGGAATTGAAGATCCCCAATTTCAACTCCTAGATCAACAAGGTTTTCAACTTCCTCTAACAAGAAGAAATAGAAGAGCTCGTTCCAAAATCATACTTCATGTTGAAGACAAAGCTTATGGTAGTAGTGTTCCTCAAGAACATCTCAGTCCTAATATTCGTGTTTTGGTTCTTGATGGTGTCTCAATTCCACTTCAAGCAATCTTTCCAAGGATGGTAGCACCTCAGCCTTGGGGACAAAGAGTTGGGCCTCTAGCTCTTCCTCAACCATTGCATGAGTTACCTAGGGGTAACAGGAAGAATTTTCCCAAATTTAGAGGTGATGGCAAAGTACACCCTGATGAACACATTGCAGCCTTCATTGTTGCATGTGGGGTCCTTGGAGTTGAACATGAGGATGTCTCTATTAGGTTGTTTGTGGAGACCTTGCAAGATAATGTTGCAGATTGGTTTTACCATCTTCCTGCTGGGACCATCACCGATTGGACTACTATGAGGATTGAATTTGAGTAGCGTTTCAAACTGCTTGAAGATGTGCATGCTTTGCTAGCTCAGATTTCTCAAATCAAGAAGGAGCCACATGAGCCTATGAGAGAATTTGTGGCCAAGTTCAACAAGTTGATTAAAAATATTCCAAAAATACTAGGGCTATTGATAAAATTTAGAAGTGTTTTTTCTTGAATTCTCAATTGCAGGAAGTAAGCTACACTCGAGGAGAGAAAATCTTACAACTTTGTATGTTGATCGGAGATTGGTCATCGGTGTGGAATATTACTTGATTATGTCTAACAAGATAAAAAAGATTCTTTCAAATCTAAAGCTTATTCCTCTTCCTCCTCTCCTAGAGGTAATGCAGATTAGTTGGTGCAAAATTTGGCTAATGACCTCATTTCCATCAAGAAACAATTGGCTTAACATGCTCCATATCAAGATGTTCCAAGGAAGAATTTTCAGGTGTAGGCTGCTTTGCCTTCCCCTCGAGACTAAATTGGCTATTGAAGGTCTGCCCCTCAAGGTGCCTACAAATGCTACTTGTGAGGTTCTTGAGCCTGATGATGAGGAATAAAATGGGCTCTATGATGAACAAGAAGAGGAAGCTGATGAAGAACTGGAGGAGCTTGGTGGTTCTCAAGTTCATTTCCTCACCACTAAAGGTGTGGATGATGAAGATGACTATGATGATGTAGTGGCTGAGATGAGCAAGTGAGTCATATGTTGTTATGACCTGAGAGTAGACCAAAAAAAGGAAAAAGTGGTGCGCCTGCCAAGAAGTCTAAGGAGACTCTTACAACTATTCCAGTGATTGTAAGAAGAGGAGCTCCTATTCTTACTACTTCCACCTAAAAGGTAAGCTCTACTAGTCCTTCTCCCTCTATACCTTCGAGAATTTTTTTCTAACAAATGATAAAGTTGATAGATAAAAATATCCTCCAACTCGTAGTAGTGATTCCCCATCCACATCTAGATCTTTTGACATTATAGACCATCTTTAAAAGACCAAGATTCAGATTTACGGAAGAGTTCTATCAAACCCATCCTAAAGCCTTTGCCAAAATGGTTAACTTTTAAAATTCTAAATATAAAAACCCCAGCCCATTCTTCTAAAGGCCTTTTTCCCACTACCTCTTCCTCACCTCAATCAAGCCTTGTGGCTGCATAGTGACTTCCCCTGATGAGAAAATTGAACCATTCTATGTGAACCTTCTCGTAGTTTGCCATAAAATCAGTAATTGTGTCATAGATTCAAGAGCATCAGATAATGTAATGCCTGTAAAAGTGGCTCATGCTTTGGGTCTAACCCTAACCTGCACTTATGGCTCTTGCTATTCCATGGAGAGTAAGAAAGTACCTTTGGTTGGCAGAATTAAATATGCACAAGTAGCTTTTGCTTTGCTTTTCCAGAGAAAAGGGTCTTAACCACCATTTTGGTAGCTGATATTCCTCCTTCATATGGGATGTTGCTGAGTAGAAATTTCTGTAAGGAGGTAGGAGGGGAAATCCAAATGGATTGGTCACATGCCTTGATCCTTGTCAATGGGAAGATGAAGAAGTTGTTGCCTAAGAAACAAGCAGAGTATATTGTGTAAAAGACAAATGATCCTAAAGCACAAATACTGTATGAATACATTGGGCATGGGAACTACATGATCATGTCACAAGAGGAGACAAGTCTATCAAAGGGAGTGTTTCTTGACCCTAATGGTGTGTGGACTTTGGAGTTTGATGGGAGCTACTCTTCAGCTGGTTCTGGAGCTGGTGTAGTGCTCATTTCTCCTAAGGGTAAGGTTCATCCTTTCTCCTTCAAGTTTCAGTTTGAAAATACCAACAATACTACTGAGTATGAGGCCCTCATTCTTGGGTTGAGCATGGTGAAGGAAATGGGAGTGAAGAACCTTCTTGCTTGTGGAGATGCAGAGCTAATTGTAAAACAAGTTAGAGACCTTTATTAGGTAAAGAACAGAAGGTTGAAGCACTATAGGAATCTAGTCTGGGATTCCATTGAATTCCTTGATGCTTTTTCCATTAAATTTGTGCCAAGGGAAAGGAACACTAGGGCAGAATCTCTAGCTATTTCGAGCTCCTTGTTGATTTCTCATCTTGATTTTCTTTAAGAGAAATTCACCATTGAGATGATCCATAGACCCAATGTGCCTGAGAACGCAAATAATTGGAAAGTTTTCAATGATGACCAGCATTTGCTTTATTTCTTGGAGCTTAGAGACAACTTTGATCAGTTTGCACTTTGAAGGAAGTGACAATCTTCCTAGAGAGTGTGTGTCATCAAATGAAGAGGGTGTCAAAGAAGAGATGGATCAAGATGGATGCATCAAACTGAAAGGCAACAAAATCCCTAAAGGGCTGGTGAGTTTGGAGGATATTTTTGATAAGCACGACAAGTATATGAAGTCTAAACTTTCTCAAGGAGCCCGACAATCTGTTGAGATTGAGAAAGTGAATATTGGGAGTCTTGATGATCCCAAAATGGTCAACATTGGAAAATGCTACACTCATGAAGAGAAAAAGAAGGTGGTGAATTTGTTGAAGAGGTATGTTGATGTTCTGGCTTACCCTTATGATGATCTTAAGGATTTTCAGCCTAAAGAAATGCAACTTGTACCTAAGGGACATGGTCTTCTAGAATCAGGTGTTGATTTTGCAAAAATAGTAGGTATATTTCTCAGAGGAATAGTCAAGATTACACCTAATGGTAAACCATCCAGTACTTTTTTCCAAATTCCTCTTAAATATGGTTACAAGGAAAATTCAATGGAATTTTATGTTTCTCATGAGATGTGCCATGGTGATAATTGCAATCTTCATTCATATGCTAGCATCATTCCATCAAAACAGGGAATTAACACTATTGGGATTGGATTTTCTCATGGATCTAGTCATCGAGATTGGTGATGTGTAGAAATTAGTATGAGGGTAGTTGAGGGTCGTACAAGTCTTTGTATGGCACTATTCATCCACATAAGAGGAGCCTCAGGAAGATATTCAGTTCTTCACATGGACTCAATGTTTTTGGTATGGAGTATCATTATCCGGATGGTCTTCTTTCCTCAATTTTTCTTTTTAAGCCACACAGTGTTCCCATGATATTTTGGTACACCCAACTACTCATCTTTAATTCACGGGTGCCTCATAATTTCATCATGTTGTTCCAAAAAGGTACTTATTTTTCTCATCCTATCTTTGGAGTTATATGAGTTTCATGTGGTCCTTCTATATATTGTGTATAGTGTTTTGGTTTTGGCCATTCTTTTGTGTTTTGTTTTGGGTCTTTCCCAATTTTGGCTTGTTTCCTTTCCTGTTCCTTGTTGTGTGTTGCCTTTTATTGGTTTTGCCTTTGAATCTATTTTCCCAATGGATAAGGCACTTTGGTTTGCTTTCCCCAAGTTTTCCTAGGGTTCTTGATCTTGCCTCGTTCCTCTGTCAAGTCATGCCCTAGAAAGAGCCAGTTGTTTTCATCCTCAAAATTCCCCTCTTTTGAAGTCAAATTTCAAAAAAATTGAGTCAGTACCTTGGAGTATTGGATCGCATCGAGCCTGGTATTGTTTGACATTTTCTATTCCATGGAGAACAATTAGAAATTCAGGCGTACATGTGGATTTTTCCTCTTCTATTTATTTCTTCCCGTAGTCGGGAATGACAGGCGTATCTTCCCCATTAATTTTTTCCTCAGCATCCATGGGTAATACATGGACATCTTATATTGGATGCGGCATGGCCATGTTTCAAGTAATAGCAGAAGCCTCCACGCGTCCAAATGGCGCAACCCCAAGGGTAGGGCCGGGGATAGTCCTCAAATAAGTATAGGTTTTCCACATGTCCCGCTCAAAATGAAGACAGAGCGAACAAGCCCAAATCGTCTAATTATGGAGACCAGTAGATGGTACCACATGCTTCATCAACGCAACTTCAAGGGTCAAAGCCGGGGCAATTCTCAAACTCGTGGAAGTCCTCCACGTGTCCCTGGTCCAAAAGGGACAGAGCCAATCATTAAAATTAACTAAGTATGGGCGGGTTGACGGAGGCCTCCACGTGCTTTGCAATAGCATAATTTCAAAAGTGAGACAAAAGGGCCAATCTCCAAATGAGTGCCAGCTTGCCACGTGGTCAAAGTCAATGGAGAGATAGAGTTAGCCGTTGAAAAGTATAAAGAACCGGCGAGAAGGAGCCACGCATCGGTTTGATGTAATTTCGGAGGTATTTCCAAAGCGGAAACTCAAATGAGCACAAACTCTCCATGTGTCTAGGGGTCAACATAAGTCAAACATGGAAACAGGCCTTAATTAGCTAAGTATAAAGAATTTGTGGAAGCCTCCATGTGTCAGCTTGGCGCAACTTCAAAGGTAAAAACCTAGAGCGGAGTTCTAAATGAGTGCTAGCTCATCATGTGTCCAGTCGGATATGCGGCCCCTTGAAAACAAAAGGGAGAAGGTCGAATCTTGAGCCCAAATAGAAATTCAAGACCTCCTCAGGCCCACTTTAGTTTGAAGCTCGCCATGTGGTCGGTTCGAATTGAAAATTTGTAGAGGTAGGGTGGAAGGCTGCGATTCAATGCATCTGGTTTCTTTGCTGCGACATGGAAATGGTCAATGCATTGGAGAAACTCAGACATTAGTTTCTTGAATCAATTTTCATCATTTTTGTAACCGATGTAACCGTTCTTTGAAACTATTTAACGACTTCTCTAAGGCTTGTTGTTGTGGTTGGAATTTTGATGTTCTGAAACTATAATTTTGAGTCTGAAGAAATCAATACAAGGGTTTTCCCCTTTTTCCTCTATTTCCTCTTTCCTTCTTGCTCTGATCATGTGAATCATCTAATCCTTGCATGCTTAGAAACTTTGTGTTCTAGTTTATACAATCTCAAGAACTTTGAGTGCATGGGATTGTGCACATTATAAACGTGAATGGTTCTACTCTATATCTCATTTTCTCAATACATATAAAGGTTTTCTCTGTCATCTATTTTCCCTAAAATTATTGTCTTGTTCTGCCTCCCTTCTCTCTTCAAGTCTTCTATCCTCATGTATTGATAACTTTCCGGCATAAAACACATTTCAAGATATCGAGAAACCACCATTGAATGAAATATTGTGTATTTGTAAAGAGGTTTTGCCCTACTTTCAATAAGAGAACCTCTCCCATTAAAGAGGAGGGACTTATTTTTCCCCTAACGTGGTTCCATTCCAAGTGCAAATCTCAAACCCAACACCCATGCCTTCAAGAAAATGATTCTTGGGTGACGAAATAATATAGAAGGTAAACGAGGATGTTTCAATGAATCATGGGCACATATTGATTATATTTTGAATCATCTCCATGAGGCACAAAGAAAATACTCTTCCTATGAGGATGAAGATGAGTGTATGGAAATCTCAAAATAAATATATGTGCAAGACATCTTGAAGGTCGTGGAAGAGAGGCGAAGACCCTTAAATTAGTCTCAAGCTCCTGAATCGGGCTATGGAAATGCAAGATAAGAATGAATCAATTTGTGTTTCTTATTTTAATTCACCAATGTTTAAGGTTGAGATGGAGTGAATGGATGAGTTTAATGTCCTCCCAATGCCTTGGTTGGTGAAAGAAGATGTGAAAAATGCCTTTTATTTCACATTGTGTGAAGAGGTTCATGAGTGCAAAATAAGGAAGGTTCTTGAATCTCCTTTGAAGGTCCCCAATCTTGAAAATAACATCTCCACCATGGAGGAAGATAGTAGGGAAAATTTTGAGCTGACTTACATTGAAGATAGTTGTTCGAAACAAAGTGAAAAGTTGCAAGAGTATTAGGAGTGTGTTCAAAATCAACTTGTTCCCACCACTTCAAAATACTCCACTAGTGCAAAACAAGAGTTCATATGGAAAAATACACTCAAGGGTAAAGAATTCCTTTATGAATAAATTGAGGGTTATAATTTTGAAATTGATGCCAAGATGAACTTCGAGTAGATGGATATTGATGACAATTTTTCTAGACAAAAAATTGATAATGTGCATGACTCTTGTCAAGGAATTAAAAATTAGGTTACACTTACTTTTTCCCAAGGTTTGACCTGTCTCGAATATGTTTCCATGCTACAAATATTTCTTTAGGATGATGAATACCTCGGGCCGAGTGACAAAATCTCTATTCTTGAAATCAGATTTTCAAAACAGCAAAGTAAGGTGTTCAGAGAAGTTGGTGAATAGGAAGAAAATCATTTTTTTATCACTCCTCTTGAGTACCTTGCTTTGGTTCAAAATATGTCCCCATATTGTATTTCCTAAATGAGGAATGTTTCTATGACAAGATCAATGTTCCCAATTTTGAGAACATGAAGAAATTCCTTCTCATGATCATTGGACATCAAGAGGAAGCTTCAAGATGCAAGAGTTTTGAGAAGATAACAATTTTTCACCGAGATGCAAGAATGTTTTCAGTATACTATGAATACAAATATGGAATCTTGGTGCGTCTTATTCTTCTCAAGCCATGTAAATCCATCACTTGAGCATGGTTTGATCAGATAATAGTTTTTGTGATTCAAAGATCACATTTCATTCAATTGTTCCATGGTGGCATGTACTTTTCCCAACCCATTTCCGTATGTATGTTTATATTATTTTCCTGCCTATGTAAATATCCCCATTGTATATAATTTCCCTTTCTTTCCGTGTGTTTTTTTACCTTTTCGTGTGTTTCCCTTATGTTTGTTTGTTTGTGTGTGTCTGTGTGTTTGTAAGAAATGACTCTATAGCCAAATGGATAAGGCACTAGTCCACAGAAATTGAGATTTTGGGATTCTCATGTTATGTCCTTGTTGTGCTTGATCAAGAACATGTCCCCAATCTAGATCCAATTGTTGTTCGTGTTTCTTCATGATAAAAATTCACTTGAAAATAACACAACCATACCTTAGTGTCAAATTAATTCCATGGCATACCTTTTGGACAACACCCCCAGGTCATCCTATCCCCCTGTGTCATGCACTGCCTATCCATACACATAATTCATGTGTATGTGCCCCCCTTCCCCATAGGTTATTTAGGGTGAAAAATATCATTCAAGTAGTTACAGAGACGTATCTCTAAAAGTGGATTTTCATGAAAGCTTAGGGAGGGCTATCATCAACCTTTCTAAGATAGGTACACAACACCCGAGTTGTGTTGAAGAATAAAATTCATCAAGGAGGTGTATAAAGAGAAATGATCATGGTGCAACCGATTTAGGAAAATTCTGGAAAGATTCGAAGGTTTAAGAGCTAGTTCATCAAAAGAGGGTTTTTGAGGCCAAAGGAGCTTGCATCGTGAAACAACACCTGAGCTTCAGGAGATGATTCTAGAGATTTGGAATAATTTTTAGGATAAAAAATTATCAATGCAAATAATTTTAGTCCTCTACATGGTGGTAAAATCATATTAGTCCTAAACCCCATGCTTTTTCCTAGGCAGCTCATCCTTTCCATGTATAAATGGAGATCATGAGAAAAATCATATTCTTGAGAGGATTTCAGGATGAATCAATACATGGGACCCATCCCATCCTTTTTAAAAGGTAATTTTCTGAAAAATTCATATAAATAAGTGTGGAAAAAGTCATCTGGGAGCTCAAGATATGTTTGTTTCAAGTTCCGCCTAAGGTGCAAGTTTGATACTTAGTCAATGTTCTTGGGTGCTATGTGGCAACATGAGGATGAGGTACATTTTTCTCCCCATTTCACCTTTCGAAGGGTACAACGGGAACAAATAAATTCTCCCCTTCCCCTTTAAGCATGTTGGTCACCTCATGTGACCCTAGTGACTCTATTTGGCCCCTTTGACTAGTTTGACTAGTCCCCACCACCATCGCACGCATGAATGACAAGTTTCAAGATAAGGGTAAGGCATATTTTTTTGTACCCATTGTCCCATCCCAATGCGAAAATGGGGATAAAAAATATGCCCTCCCTCTTGGATTCCTTAGATTCATCATACGATCCAAAGTTAGCCTCTAAGTGTTCATTTTGAGTCCCCCTTTCATTTCTATCGGTCGATGCATGAACAACACATGTCAAGCATGGGATAAGGAACTTTTTTCCCATATTTTTCCATCACAAGGGACAATAGTGATAAAAAAATGTGCCCCACCCCCTCAAGGTTTCCAACACATATAAATACAAAGACTGGTCATTGTTCGCTCATTCGTGCACATTCTTCCATTTGCACCCAGAACTCTGGCGAATTTTTTCCATAATTCTTACTTCACCATTTTCATTTTCCATCCATTTCCTTCACGTTTTCATGATCCGATAAAGAAAAAACCATCAAAAAGCTCAAATTTTTGAATATTACGGACAAGTTTTTCTTTAGAAGAACTCTGTAACTGCGAGGAGGAATTGTTCATATATAAAAAACCGATGCATGAATCAACATGAGATTTTTACATTCCTAGATGCCCGAGGATCCAAGAGAAATATTTTTCATACACGGCCTGGATTTTTCACACCAAAGAAACCCCAGTTTCCTCACAACAAATTTTTGAAATTTAATATCTTCCACTCCGGAGACCGAGTTGAACCAAAATTTCAAAGGTACAACAAAAAAAAAATCCATATCAGATAACTGATTTCATCAAAATACGAGGTCCAAAAATCTAGTTTATAAAATAGTAATCCTCCTACATAGGCTCTACAATTTTTAGTAAGTCTTCATAAAGAGCGAGTTTCATCAAAGGAAGTGTGCACAAGGATTATCCAAAAGGGAAAATTGAGTGATCAAGATTGAAAAGGGTGGAAAATTTTCATTTTCTAAAAATAGTAATCCCCCTTTTCAAATAAAGAAAGGTGCATGTGTTGTTCATAAAGTTCAAATTTGTGGGACTCGATTCGGTTACATTTGTGTAAAAACTAAAGTGGAAACTCCAAGTTTCTAATCATGTCTTCTCAAAATTCATAGCTTTCCTATGACAATAGAGAATTGAATTCACAACAGGCTCTTGAGAATGCTCTAGTGGAAATCACCATGTCAATACTCCATGAGTCATTCCCATAGATTATGGAAATGATAACCGGTGAGCCCAAAACAATGCAACGAGGTTTTCATACCAAGTCTTGAAGAAATCCTAGGGATATGGAAGCTCAAAAAAATAAGAAATCTAGACAACATCTTGTTTCTTCAGTGGGACCTCATGTAATCAGTGTGTTGAAGTTGCTATGAAAAAGGTTGAAAATCCTTTTGAGGAAATGACTTCGTCAAATTATGAGATGAATTGCATCTCATTGGGTCAAGCTTCACATGAGGTGACTCTCATCTATTTAAGGAATTCAGATCTCGCCTCCTCACTTGAAACAAAGAATACAATTAGATCTTCATGAAATTGGAGAAATAAGTACAAGTTCTCAATACCTACATTCTACCCTTCTCGAGACCTGAATCAACCACTACCCTTCCAATAGAATACATTCCTCCAATTAGCAATATTGACTCCCCGATACGATCAAGAAAACACAAAGCTATATGGTGCGAGGGAAGGCCAATGAGATATGGATTGAGAAAATCATTGATCAAGGCAAGATGTTGTTCCCAAAATTCATCTCTCTCATCAAATATGCTCTTAACACTTCAAAGTAAATAAAGAAAATGAATAGTTTGCAAAAGGATTTAATCAGTATGATTAAATGTTCCCACCAGTGTTTGAGATAATTTCCTTTGATTCTCACACCCTTGTGAGTAAGAGCATGTTTGCATCCATCAATGAGAACTTGTCTCAAGTTTGGATCTACATCATGGATGTGAGATATGCAATGCTCAAGAATTCCATTTATGAGTTGGACTGACATGGGCAACATGTTTTTGAGATCTTGGATGAGGTCTACAACTTGTGTTCAAATATTTGAATTCCCTCTGCTCACTGAGGACTCATCATCAAAAGAGCTCATCATTTCATTCTAGGAGCTGGTCAAGAAGGAGGAAGGTGACTCTCTTTCCTTCAATGAAAAAAATGTAAAGTCCCTAGCTGGTATTAGAAGTTACATTTCCACAATTGTAATGGATCATGAAGTATTACACATTAATTATTAAAAAAATTAGGGATTTTCCAGGAACATGGATCAAGGTGTTAGGTTGCATGTGCATTCCAGAGGAGGATAAGTTGGTAGCCACGATAGCTCAATTCAACAAATAATTTAAGGAATAGGTTCCCATTCCAAAGGATTATCATTACAAGGAATGGTTCACAAAGTTTTTCAATGAGGTAGATGTTAGGAATTTGGGATTGCATGGAATAGTGATATGATTTAATAACATAAAAATCATACACACAGGATATAAACAATTCCCCAAAATCTACAAAAAGTGGAAGTATAAACTAGAATAATCCAAATCAAAAATAAAGTACACACACATAACACATCATGCACCATGGTTTACTCAATGTGGGCTACGTCCACCAAAGATAGAGATCTCATATATATAATAAAACAAGAGTACAAACCAACTCTTCATACAAGAGTACAATGCATCTCTCCAAGAGTATCTCCTCTCCTCTAGATATCTAAACAGATCTCCATGAGTGCACTACAATTGTGCCTCCAAACACCACCAGCAGATCTCACATAACCCAGAACTACTACATCTCTGAACTGCTACCAAGTTCTCTGTGGATCTCGCAAACAAGACCTCTTTCATGGGTCTACCATATGTGCAACTATAATCAGTGCACCAAGAAGTAATTCTGCTCTCCATCACTTTGCATGCATAACATGTGCAAACATGAAGACAACCTCCTCTACAACATCTAGATCTACATGGATCAGCAATCCAATATGATCTCATGGATCTATAATACAAGATCCCACAAAACTTTTGGATCTAACAATATAAGACTAGATCTACATAGATCTAGAATACAAGATCTCACTAACACGTGGATCTACAAGAAGAATATCTATGTGCTTTGCATACTATGCAAGCCATTACAATGAGACAATAACTATATAAAGGAAATACGGTAGAAGACATTACCATCTTCTCACCATTCGGATACATGTACCTAATATTTCCTTCTATCCAGGCTCCTCTCCATGGAGACTCTGTCTTCATGTAACTTGTTCTTTATTTCTCTTCTTCTTCTTCATCTTCATCCTCTCAATCTAGGAGAATCAAGGATCTAATTCAATCCTTCTCTTAATTCTACTTCTAAACCCTAGCTTTCATGCTTATATAGGCGTATATAAACTTAGGGCACTTTGCCATGCAATTACATCCAATAAATCTACTTTAATGCTAAAAATAGATTTAATTCCCGAGAGTTAATTAAAACATCATCGCACAGGTAACCGATGCCGGTTAGCCTTAACCACGGTCGGTTCCTACTTGCTCGACCGATGTCGATCTGGGTTACCAATGTCGGTTCCCCCTTGACCGATGATGGTTGTTGTATTTTCCAGTAACTTTGTAACACATGCTCCAGTGAAGATATTTATCTCCACAACCTAACAATCTCCCACTTGGAGATAAATTGCTGAATCTCTGTACCTATACCTATACATCACCGTCCTCTACACACCATGAAGACCATCTATTCTTTCCTTCAACAATTCTCTCAAAAAATAAAACCAGGAAGATCAAACCATCTTCTTAAACCAAGAAGATACAAACATGACTTACCAAAGACCTGCACAAAGCTAATACTAATTTGTGATAACCGAGCTATCCATACATCAAGCTCCCACTAAATCATAACACCAAGCCTCTCATACAGCCAAGCCATCATGAATAACACACCTATAAGATCTCCCACTCAAACTAAAGTATTGAGCTTCAACTGTAACCATAGCTATACATTTAAAACCAACCATGTTCTCCATCCATCTATCCATGTGTTCATGCAACCACCAATGCAACTATCCAAAGACAAGTCAAACTGGAATATGCGAAAGCAAAACAAGATCTTGAGTAAAAACAGCCTGAATGAGTTCTACATGCACTGTGGGTGATCAATCCACAAACACTTGCATAACTCAAAGAAATCAAACACTACAATCTACAAATCCAGCCCGCATAAACAATTAGCATGTCCAAGATAATCATCTCAGTAGATAACATACCTATCGAGGAGTAATATAGTAATCAAGAGGAAATACAAACATCACCTACTCATGCTCAAGGAAACCGAACCGTGCTCATAAGCATCCATATGCAAATCAAACATATGCATCATCATAGACTCACAAAACTGAATCTATCCACATGTATAAACTCACCTATACATCCATCTATATCACCGGGCTCTTGAAGCACCAAGTCTCTCACTGAATAACTCCAACACAATATATGAATCCTGTGCTCATCAATGTCAATAAAAAACAACCATGCTAAACCATGTAACTAATAAATAGTGCAAATACCAGCAAACATTTCATCAACATACTCTACACAATCAACCAAGATGAAAGCAAAACAAGGGCACCATCTAAAAATGGTAAATAAACATTGTTGTCAAACATGTGACCAAACCGACCACGGTTTCCTAACCGACCCAGTCACTGCCTAATCGACCACTTTGTTAATCCTAATCGAAACCGGTCTCAGAATTTGCAGCAGATTTTCTCTTTTAACCCTTAAAACTCTAAAAAATTGCACTATCATCTTCACCCAACTAAATCTAACCATCAACTACAATCCCATAGGGATATCCAGGCACACAAAATAAACCCCGAGAAGTGTCATCACAAAGCAATAAGCTCAATATGCCTACAAATCTGTGATCGCCCTCTAAAACTAACTAGTGCCTCTGTCACTCTGAATAGTAGCAATATCCTCTCACTCTGCATGTGCATCATGTATCCAATCTTGTAATGCCAACAACCATGACTTTCTCCTACTGAACATGATATTCATGCACTACCTCTAACACCAAGCTCAAAAGCTAATATGTCAGTGAGAAATAAAACCAGATGAAATAAAATATAAAATGATTCCCTTCTTATCAAAGAATACTCCTACATCACATAAGTTTGGACTTCTTATGAAGTAGGTGAATCAACTTCTTTTCATCCTATGTACTCAACATCTTTTGTTACCTGCAACTGTGTCTAACCATGACTTTTCATTGAGGATCTCATCCTTAGACTAGATATCCTTGTCCTCAAGATTCCACACAACCAGGAAATAAAAGTCAAACAACACCAAAAACATGGTGTAAATTTTTGCACACTATCCAAACATAATATCAGTTGCTTCAAATGAAAGAAATAAAACATGAACCATATAGAGATACCTGACCCAAAGTCTCATTGGACTAACCAAGCCAAATCCGTCCTCTTTCTAATCCAAACATTAAAGTGATCAACACAGTTTATACTGTACACACTGTGCAAGAAACATGATCCTCCAAAACAGGACACTGAACCATCCATGCCCTCTTCTAATGTAAGAAACCATGTGTAAACTCATTGTCATAGAGACCGACCACAGTTCACTAACCAAGATTGCCAGTTACCCTCTCAGGACCGATGTTAAAAGTGCTTCTTTGGAACTAACACAACACCACAAATTGGCATAGGTCACCAAACTAGGTGCCTACTCCGACCAAAGCCGATAGTTATGTTGAGCCAGTCATTTCAAGAAGCACCCAAATCTTGCACAAAAACTTAACAACAATAATACATGCAATAAAAATTGCACCAAGATGAAATACATCACCTTACCAACACCAAGATACTCAACCGCATCTTCAACTGAAGAACATGCTTCTCTGATGGAAACCCCGTCTTCGTTCTATGCTACTGTATTCAGCTTCTCTAAGAAGCCCATGCATCTAACTACACCAAAGGATGCATAACTACTCCTTTTATCTCATTCTCATATCTAGATCTACAATCCCAAACATGCATGTGCAACCAAAATAATATAAGCACTACAATACCAAGATAAAACCATACCTCAATAACCGGATCTACAATCTAACCAACATGCTTGTGCCTCCAAGAACTGGGGACACCTCAGAAAACAAGATACATTCAATGTTTAAAACTAGGTTTCCCAGTAACTAATCATGGTCACCTTGTAACCGACCATAGTCACCTCTGTTGATGACGATTTCCACTTAACAAGCGCTTCACTTTGTAATTTCCAGAACCTTACTCCTCTAGCTCCCACTTGATATTGAATCTCTTCCTAAGATCTTCTCATCAAGAAAAACAAACCCTACTCTCATACATGTTAGTCAAACCATGAAGCAAACCCTTTCTCTAAAATAACCAAGCCAACCAAGCTCACGATACCGGTTGTTGGGATTTCAAGATCGCAGAATAGTGTTATGATTTAATAACAAAAAAAATCATGCACACAAGATCTAAACAATTCCCCAAAATCTATAGCAGTGGAAGTATAAACTAGAATAATCCAAATCGAAAATAAAGTATACACACATAACAAAGTCTGTACCATGGTTCACCCAATGTGGGCTACGTCCACCAAAGATAGAGATCTCATATATATAATACAAAGCAAGAGTATAAACCAACTCTTGAATACAAGAGTACAATGCATCTCTCGAGAGTATCTCCTCTTCTCCGATCTCTAAACAGATCTCCATGAGTACACTATAACTATGCCTCCAAACACCACCGGTAGATCTCGCATAACTAGGAACCACTGCATCTCTCGAATCGCTACCAAGTTCTCTGTGGATATGCAAACAAGACCTCTTGCATGGGTCTACCATATGTGCAACTATAACTATGCACCAAGAAGTATGTCTCTCCATCACTGCATGCATAACCTGTGTAAACAGGAAGACAACCTCCTCTACAACATCTAGATCTACATGAATCAGCAATACAATATGATCTTATGGATCCATAATACAAGATCTCACAACAACTTGTGGATCTAACAATATAAGACTAGATCTACATAGATCTAGAATACAAGATCTCACTAACATGTGAATCTACAAGAATAATATCTATGTGCTTTGCATACTATGCAAGCCATTATAATGAGATAATAACTATACAAAGGAAATACAGTAGAATACGTTACCCTCTTCTCACCATTCAGATGTACCTGCTATTTCCTTCTATCCATCTCCTCTCCATGGAGACTATGTCTTCATGTAACATGTTCTTTCTTTCTCTTCTTCTTCTTCGTCTTCATCCTCTCAATCTAGGAGAATCAAGGATCTAATTCAATCCTTCTCTTAATTCTTCTTCTAAACCCTAGCTTTCATGCTTATATAGTCATATATAAACTTAGGGCACTTTGCCATGCAATTACATCCAATAAATCTACTTTAATGCTAAAAATAGATTTAATTCCCGAGAGTTAATTAAAACATCATCGCACAAGTAACCAATGTCGGTTAGCCTTAACCATGGCCAATTCCTACTTGGTCTAACCAATGTCGATTCTAGGTGACTGATGTCGGTTTCCCCTTGACCGATGATGGTTGTTGTATTTTCCAAATGACTTTGTAACACCCGCTCCAAGAAGATATTTATCTCCAAAACCTAACATGAGTTGCTTCATCAAAATGGCATTCCCTTCCCTCTATCTCTCTTTCTCCCTCTTCTTTCTCTCTCCTTTCTAATTTTTCATTGGGTGTAATCATTGTAGTATTCACTTAAGTGACATATTTTGAAAATATAAAATTATTTTATCAAAATTATAAGAGAAATACTTTATTAAAGTGCTTTTCTAAAGGTAAATGAAAGGTCGCCATCTTTGGAATATGAAGATGAAGATTCATATGAGGGAGGTGAGAGGTCAATTCACATTGCTATAAATTGGGATGGATTCTCCATTAAAGGATCCTATATTTTAAAACTTCCACTCTGTAGCAATTGTGGATTCTAGTTGTTGATCTTTGTATCAATGTACATGAAATAAATGTACATTTCTTCCATTCTCCTTCTCTTGTATTTCTTCTATTTCTCTCTTTTATGCACTTCGCAAGCATAGTTGAATATGTATGATGTTGGAGACGAAATTTTATTCTTCGATAGATTAATCCAAAAACTTTATGTTGCAATTCATTTGTCTCGCTAGTTTCATTATTGGTTTCTTCTATATTGAATGTTGAACTACTCGGGTCATTGGGTGTGAACTCTACAATTAGTCTACTTAAGACATTAACTTTCCTTCCCTAATTTCTATCCTTTCCCCTCATCACTGTGATTCCCTCCCTTATACCTCATACAAGTACTTTGCCACAGTTCAAAGAGAGTGTCCTTGTGCGATCCTCACCTATTTGGCCAACCCATGACATTTAGATTAGGATTAGATTAGTTACATTTAATAATGGGATTTGCACCATTCAATGCAAAGGGGCGTAGCCCTGTGAATGTTGGTGGAGACACCTAATTTTCCCAACCAACAAATTTTCTCACCAACACAGTCGATTGCACCTACCATGCTACCCACTGGGTAACATTCGGTATTCTATCATTTAGTAGCATTTAATATGGTACCAACCGGTAGTTTGGTCCATACTACTAGTCGGTAGCATCTAGGACATGCTACCGGATGATAGCTTCCGATATGTTGTCGGTTAATATCATGATCCAACATGTTATTGATCGGATCATTCCTTCTCTTCCAATGGCCTCTTAAGGTTCCCTTAATGTTGTAAAGTGAAAAAAATCTTGTGATTCGTCATCCTTTTGAAAGTGGTTTTCGAAAATTCACCAAATAGTTTCTAAGGTTTTTTAGGGGGTTTAAAATTTACCTTGTTTAAAACAAGTAAAGAGCATTCTAACCCTTACTAATTTTATTTTACATTCATTTGAAAGGCAAGGTTTATGACACTTACGTATATTTGATTGTTACATTAATAACTAATTGTAGTTTCATTGAAAACATAACAGTATGATAATTATGCAACCTAAGTAACATTTATTTATAAAATTTGATCTTATTTAGTAATTATATATATTTGGGGTTGAATTGTAATTTAATGTTTTTAATATAATATCATTATTAGTGTTAACCCATTTTGCATATCTTCACATGTTGAAACTTTATTCATAGTGGTCATCACAAATATATTATCTAGATCATGCAATAGGTATCAAAATTGGTGACTATAAACTAGAAAGTGACATTAAGTTGACAATTGAGGTGTTAGTAATGGCGACTAGTGTAGGCGTGGCGGCAACTTCTATAATTATTTTATTTTCCTCCTTATGTATTCAAGCTTATCTCATAGGCTACCAACATTGTAAGTAGTATTTTTGTTGTTTCATATAAAAGAGCATGTATTAGATATTGGAGCTCCTCTTCCCACAATATAGCTGATCAATTAAGAGATCCTCCTATAATTCATCTCTCACTAATAAGGGTAAAATTCTTGAATTTCAGATCCAAATGAAATCATCAATGTCATTACATAATGTAGGAAAAGAAGTGTTATCCTTTTTCCTTTGCGGTGTGTCATATGAGCAATATTTTTACAAATAAACTAAAATAAGCTAGGAAAAGAGGGGATGGACTCTTGAATGAATGAGGGGATAGTAAAAGGTTATGTGTCTATCATGTTTGGTAACCCTAAGCATGCACAAGTTATTTTAAAATATGGAACTTTCACCATCCAATTCCCATTCCATGTCTTAGAAACCTCATTATTCAACAAGAGGAAGACTCCCATGATAGAAAATAATAATTGGTTTATGTTTAATTTATGCTTCTAATTATTCTCATAAACGAACTCAAATTTGGCAATTTATGGGGTATAATATACCCTTTCTATGTCACTGTAGGAGGTTATTTTAACATGATAAAAAATAAGATAGATAAAAGTTGGCTTGCTAACCACAAACTTTCCCACATTGAATTTGGAGCTTAGCTATATTGTAAGAACACCTTAGGAGTTTTTAAGCCCATTCAAGGAAGCATTATATTTAAAAGCAGCATTGGCTCACTTGGAAAAATTACGGATGTGTTGTCTTCAAATAATACCCTTTGACCAAGGTATAATGGTTTATCTTGACCTTACAAAAAAATTATCCGATCATCTCCCATTAAATTTAAATATTTCTCAATGATACCACGAGACCATTCCTATAATCTTCCCTACAAACTCAATATGTAACATCTTAACGACAAGGATTGTGTTTCCATCCTTATTACTATTTAAAATTCATTCTCCAAAATTGGAGAAGGGATAGTTAGATAAATTTCCAAGAAGAACTACTTGCTAAATGTACATCATTTCTCGATCCTATGGAAAAAGTGTTTCTTGGGACAAAATGAGAAAGGAACATATAATAAGGAGGATGGAGGAGGATCATTAAATCCTCCTTATTAATCCATTGAATGAAAATCATCAAACCGCTATGGCTATCATGTAAAATCATATAATATAGTTTGATTTGTATCGAGGAAGGGGAGCACGCATATGCTTCATTACCTAGATGAGAGGGGGATAAAGGATCCATGTTTTTCTTACAATAAAAAAATCATAAACATAAAAAGGAGAGGATAATGTCCACCATAGAGAACATTGGAAATGGTTTCTATTATTTATTTGACATTAAATTTTTTTCCGTCACTTCCAAGCTCATTTTACTAATGAGAATATGCATGATCACTCATAAAATGTTTAGAGTAAAATGACGAGCTAATGTATTCCCAAAAATTCTCATAAGACATGTGTGATCACCTAGATCTAGATTGTTGAATCTGAAGAGTTATAGCATGCTCTCTTTTCCATGGATGATGAAAAAAATCCTTAGATTGGATGGTATACCCATTTAATTATCCAAAGTAATGTGACCTATGATTCATGAAGAGATTTACCAATTTCATCTTGAAGTTGAAGAAATGAGCTCAATTGGCATCTCTATCAATCAAGTAAGTTTATAAAACTAATTCCCAAAGTAAAATATTTGAGATAATATATCTTGTTGGCATCTTATCACTCTCCCGAATACTTCCTACAAGATCATAACAAAGGCTACAATCAAATGTATTAAATTTCTGGCTAAAAAATTGTTAGTCCGGAAAAATAAGATTTCTTTAGGCGAGATACATCCTTGAAAATTTGGTTTTGGCTTGGGAAATTGTATAATAGGCCCATCAAAATTCCTAAGACTTACATTTAATCAAGATTGACTATGAAAAAATATACATTGATAGAATTAAGTGGCGCTTCATCCTTGATATGTGAAAATGGTTGAGTTTTAGGATAAAAATGATTCACTTTACATTAAAACTATTTGAGAATGTCTTAGCTAGAATTTCAAAGAACGATGTTCTCACTAATAATACTATAGTATACAATATATGGTTAAGGTGTTTCAGCCATTATCCAAAGATCGAATGACCAATGAAATTTCAATATTTCCATAATGTTTCATGTATAATATTTTTATTGTTATATAAGTATGTGAAATCCTAGTAAATTGTCTCTTCAAAAATATTGATAGCTTACACAAGATTTGATAATTTATAATGGAGAAAAAGGTCATCAACGACCACTTTTACAAATTGTGTGTAACTTTTGGATTTTAAAATACAACATTGTTAAGGACCATGCATTACTTCACATAAAACATAATTTTAACTATTGATATTATTCATTTGCATTGAGTTGTATTATGAAAAATTGGGTCATGTCTTGCATAAAGGATTAGGATGTATCTAATGTCTTATGGTTCTCTTGTTGTTTCAAAGTGCAATAATGTAAATTGGATCTTGCATTTGTATCTATAAACACCCTTAACCTATAGATCAATAGGTCCCGGATCAAATAGGAACAACTGGGAGATTCATTCCTCCATTCGAGTAGTCGTAGTCGCACCTAAAACACCTAAACCCACCTACGGGAGGGCCCACCCCAATATAGAGTCTAGATAGGGGGCTCTTCCTCGACCCCCCCTCCTCTCATTCAGAATTCTAGATAGGGGGAGATCGGGGGTGTCCATCGAGTAGAGAGCGGCCCCTATCTATATATGGGAGAGCTGTCCGTCAATCAAGTGAAGAGAGATCCCGGATCGGCTTATAAGAAGTCCACTAAAGAATTAGAGAAAAAATATGCGGAAACAATTCCTCAAACCACAACAGTAGGAAACTATATAGCAGAATTATACTTGCAGAAATATAACAACATAAATGAATAATGCACAAAAGAAGACAAGACAAGATTTAACATGGTTCACCCAATGTGGGCTACGTCCACCAAGAACTTGCTCATATTTTATTATCAACAAGAGTAAAACAACTCTCACAGTCTTCTCTCAGTTATGAACTCACAACAATTCCAAAGATGCTAAACCACATCTAAACCACAATTGACACCCAATTGCTTAACCTTGATCACTCTTGATCACCTCTTGATCATTAAGACTCAAGACCTCTTGAACACTCAAGATATCTTCAAGATACCCTAACACCTCTATTTATAGGATTACAATCCTTTTAAGAAGTCCTAAAGCCGACCCTAGAAGTTTGAAAGTCATGATCTTTCAACTTCCCATGGCTGGAAAAATAGTCCCGACATTAACAACCAATTAACAACATGTTAACAACAACGCACAACAACAAATGACTGCACAACAACGTCACAAAAATGACTACAGAATGCTCCTGAAGTCTCCAAACTTAACCGTTCGAGCTCCAACACTTCAACACTGATTCAAGAAGACCAAAAATAGGCTCCACACCCCAACAATCTCCCACTTGGAGACTATTTCCACTGAGAAAAGTTCTTAACCCTTCATTATCAACCATGAAGGCCAATCAAAGTTGAACACAACTTCAACTTCTCCCTTGTGACCACCTTGGTCATCATATCCATAGGATTCTGACTGTATGAATCTTTTCCAGCTTCAACTTATCTTCTTCCAAAGTTGTCCTGATGAAATGATATCTCAACTTGAATGTGCTTCATCCTAGAGTGGAAAGCGGAGTTCTTCACCAAATGAATAGTGCTCTGACTATCACTGTGTAGTCTCCCAACTTCCTTCTTATGACCCAACTCATCAAGCAACTATTGTAGCCAAATCATCTCCTTGCTTGCCTCTGTGGCAGCAACATACTCAACCTCTGTGGTTGATAAAAGCCACAACCTTTTGTAACCATGAAATCCAACTCACCGTTGTATCACCAACCATAAATACATAACCTATCATGCTCCTCCTACTTGTCCAAATCTCCTGCCATGTCCGAATCTACATATCCACGTAATGTAGTGTCTGATCCACCAAAACACAATGTTGCTCCCATGGTCCCTCTCAAATACCGAAGGATCCACTTTACTACCTGTCAATGCTCTCTACCTGATCACTCATAAACCTACTCACTACTCCCACTACATGGGAAATGTCAGGCCTAGTGCATACCATAGCATACATCAAGCTACCAACTCTGATGAGTACGGTACCTTGGACATCTAGATTCTATCCTCCTCAGTCTTGGGACTCTACTCCTTTGATAATTTAAAGTGACCTACCAAAGGAGTACCAACCGGTTTAGCATCCTGCATACTAAACCTCTCCAAGACCTTCTTTATGTACTCTTCTTGAGATAATACCAGCTTCCTCTCCTTCCTGTTCGAGTTATTCTCATACCAAGGATTTGTTTTTCTGCCCCCAAATCCTTCATAGCAAAGGAGTCACCTAGCTTTTCTTGAGTACCTTTATTTCCTGCATGTTCTTCCTTGCAACAAGCATATCATCTACATACAAGCACAAAATAATATAACTACCATCAAGAAACTTCTTGATGTACACGCAATGGTCTGAGTGACACTTGGAGTAACCCTACTCCTGCATAAAACTATCAAACTTCATGTACCACTACCGTGGAGCTTGTTTCAGGCCATACAAGCTCTTCTTCAATTTGCACACTAACCTCTCCTTCCCTTTGACCTCATAACCCTATGTGGTTGCTGCATGTACAATTCCTCCTCCAACTCACCATGAAGGAATGCAGTCTTCACATCCAACTGTTCTAAGTGCAGGTCTTCTACTACAACTAAACCAAGAACAATCCTAATAGAAGTCATTTTAACAACCGGAGAAAAAATTTCATCAAAGTCTATACCTTTCTTCTGCAAATCCTTTGACCACCAACCGGCCTTGTATCATTTCCTACCTCCATCTTCCTCTTTGATTCTATACACCCACTTGTTCTACAATGCTCTCTTGCCCTCGGGTAGCTCCACCAGATCCCAAGTCTAGTTTTCCATAAGAGATCTATGCTCTTCATCCATGGCCTGCTCCCACTTCTTCCTGGCATCCACCTGCACTACTTCCTCAAAGCACTCTAGCTCTCCACTATCAGTGAGCAATAAATAATTCAAAGATGGAGTAAATCATTCAGGTTCCCTTCTTACCCTAGAAGACCTTCTCACCTCAGGAGTTTGGGGTTCCTGATGAGTAGGTACCTGAACTGGCTGTGCTGGAACATGTTGTACCTAAACCGCCCCTTGGACACCTTGTTGTCCGCAATGTCCTCTAACACTATGTATTCTTTCTTTGATTCCTCTTTTCTATTCCTACAACTGATCTTTATACATGATTTTTCATTAAAGACAATATCTCTAGACCAAAATATTTTCTTGTCTTTAAGACTCCAAACACGGAAACCAAAATCATCTTCACCATATCCAACAAAGGTGCATTTCTCATACTTAGCCTCTAACTTGGTCCTATCATCTTTATCAATGTGAACAAATACCTCACATCCAAATACTCTAAGAAATGAGTAATCAATTTTCTTACTGTACAAGCCTCCTCAGGTATACCTCCATCCAAGGCCATAGAGGGTCCTCTGTTAATCAGATAAACAATTGTGCTTACCACTTCCACCCAAAACATGAGTGGCAGCCCCGCATGTAACCTCATGCACCTAGCACGCTCCATGATTGTCCTGTTCATTCTCTCTGACACTCCATTTTCCTGTGGAGTATTTGGAACCATTCTTTTCCTACGGATCCCATTTACCAAACAGTAATCAAGAAATTCATTGCTGCAATATTCCCCTCCATTATCCGACTTGAGACATTTCAACTTGAGACCTGTTTCATTCTCAACCAAGGCTTTCCATCTTTTGAAAGTTTCAAACACATCAGATTTCTTTCTAATGCAATATACCCAAACTTTTCTAGTTGCATCATCAATGAAAGTGACATAATAACATGAACCACCAATAGAGTTTACCTTAGCTGCCCCCATACATCTATATGCACTAACTCCAACTTACCCTCCTTCCTGGTAGGTCCAACCTTGAGGAATCTCACCCGCTTCTATTTCCCATAAACACAGTCCTCACAGAAGTCCAAATCTAACTCCTTTAATCTGGGCAACCTATCCTTTATAATCTGCATGCCCTTATGACTCATATGACCGAGTCTCTGTGCCACAAAGTTGCATCTCCATCTGCAACAACTAAATTGCAATAATCAGCACCACTGGTTAAATACAAAGTACCATTTTTCTTACCTCTTGCAACCACAAGAGCTCCCTTGGTAACCTTCCAAGAATCCACTTGTAAAACTAACCATACAACCATCACTACCTAGCTGTCCCACTGATATCAAGTTCCACCTCAACTTAGGCACATGCCTGACGTCCTTAAGTAGCCATGTGTTCCCATTCTACATTTTCACCCGAACACAACCTTTCCCTACTATGTTGCATGGTTCATCATCACCAAGATATACATGTCCAAAATCACCTTGAACAAAAATCAAGTAAAGTAATGTCTATGTGGGGTGGCATGGAAAGAAGCCCCTAAATCTAACACCCAAGATTCAACAATATTATCTAAAGAAAGAATTAAGGCATCTTGACAAACATCACCTACTACCAAATTTACCTCTTTAGTTTCCTCCTTCTTGTTCTTCTTATCCCAAGAGCCCAACAATCTTTCTTAGCATGACCAACCTTCCCACAAGTGCCAACATTCTAACTTACTCTTGGACTTTGACCTTCCACGATCATTCAACTTCCCACGGTTACCTTTCCTCTGTTCTTTTGTCTCCCTCTGCTCTCCACCATTAAAGAATTTTCCAAAAGTAGAAGAATCTCTGGTGCTCTTCCTTCACATTTCCTCACTTAGGATCACACCTATTACATCCTCAAACTTCAGCTTTGAGTTATTAGAGACTGAATTACTTACAACCATAACCAAGTTGTCCCAACTATCTGGTAAGGAGCACAAAATCAACAAAGCCCTGACCTCATCATCAAAGTCAATTTTTACCGAGTTTAACATACTCACAACCGTATTAAATTCATTCAAATGATCAACAACAAAACCATTCTCAGACATCTTCATATTAAATAACTTTTTCATCAAAAATATTTTATTAGAGGCAGAGGGTTTTTCATATAACTTCCCCAACGCACTCATGAGACCTTCCGTGGTCTTCTCCTGTGATATGTTGAAAGCAACCAAGATGCAAGGCATAAATGAATTTCCCCGAGTGCCTTTCTATCCAACAACTCCCAATCCTCATCCGACATGGTCTGTAGGTTTCTTTGCTTTTCCAGCCAAAGGAACATGGAGGTCCTTCTGATATAAGTAATCCTCCATTTGCATCTTCCACAAACCAAAGTTCTTCCCATTGAACTTCTCAACCCTCGATCTTCCCTCATCTGCCATAGCTCCCACTCAAGCTAAACTTTCCCTGTGATTTACAACTTCAGCAAAAAACCACCAAAGCTCTGATACCAATTGTTAGGAATTAGAGAACAAATATGCGGAAACAATTCCTCAAACCACAACAGTAGGAAACTATATAGCAAAATTATACTTACAAAAATATAACAACATAAATGAATAATGCACAAAAGAAGACAAGACAAGATTTAACGTGGTTCACCCAATGTGGGCTACGTCCACCAAGAACTTGCTCAGATTTTATTATCAACAAGAGTAAAACAACTCTCACAGTCTTCTCTCAGTTATGAACTCACAATAAAATTCCAAAGATGCTAAACCACATCTAAACCACAATTGACACCCAATTGCTTAACCTTGATCACTCTTGATCACCTCTTGATCATTAAGACTCAAGACCTCTTGAACACTCAAGATATCTTCAAGATACCCTAACACCTCTATTTATAGGATTACAATCCTTTTAAGAAGTCCTAAAGCCAACCCTAGAAGTTTGAAAGTCATGATCTTTCAACTTCCCATGGCTGGAAAAAATAGTCCCGACGTTAACAACCAAACAACATGTTAACAACAACATAATGCTAACAAACAACACAACACTTCACAACACAAAAATAGGCACACAATAAGAAGGGAAGCAAATCATTTCAATTAAGATAATTAATGGGTATATGCAGAAAATGCTCCCTCAAGTCTCCAAACTTAACCGCTTATCGAGCTCCAACACTTCAACAACTTGATTCAAGAAGACCAAAGCTTCTTTATCGCATCCAATGAAAGCATCGACATCTTCTAAAATGACATCGTCGCTTATATACCAATGAGAAGTTAGAGGATGAAATTGTGCAACTTGTGGAAAAATATTTACAAGCCAAAATGTCCGCTCTTGTTCCATGCAACTTCATGAACAATTGGGGATGGCCCATCAACAATAGGTTTGATCACTTCCGCTCAAATACATGTGTATATCAAAATATTATTCATGGGTTGTCCTTGGAACAAATACTCAACTCGAAGTGGAGATACAAGTTCAAAGAAGGTAAATGGAAACACCTTGGAGCTGCCATTTTGAAGTATAAAGTTTATGTCATGGCTAAGACCATTACTTGGAAACGCGTCTCTTCTACAAGCTTCCTATTGGAGATAACTTACAATTTTTGCCAACTAACTCTTGTAGGTGCCCAATTTTCAATTATTTGGAGAACGATATTCACACATTTAAAGGATGCAATTTTGCTAAACATATTTAGACTATTGTCCACAATATTTTGCCTACTATTTTTAAAAATTATATTTCTTGAAAACAAGTTGTGTTGGGCCTTAATATCTCTCACAATGTGATCATTGAATCTTTTGGACAATTGGTTATTAGTCACTTGTAGAAAAACGCGTGTTGTTTTCAATCACATTTATATTATGTTTGAAGTGGTAAAGCAAATGCTATATTCCAAGATTATCTTACAAATAAATACCCTTTTCAGGTTACAGGAAAAAAAAATCTTATCTAATGATGATTTAACTTATCAAATGAAAATGATTAAAAACCAACTTAAAAAGTTTAAAGATGGGCAACTTATAAGTATGTGAATTCACACATCCATATCACTTTTACTCTCTTTACATACTAAGATGGCTAACTAAATGTCACAATTGTTCTTTGGTCAATATCATTGATGAGAACCACAAACAAAATATCTTTGCAAAACAACAAAAACATCATTTGTCAACATGGTCGGAAAGAAAATGATGTGAAGTTAACCACACCAAAAACATGCCCCATAAGTATGGAATGAAAGTGTAACTTGGCCAAATAATTATGTGAACAAAATGGAATGTCTAATTTGTGTGTGTAAAACCATTACAACGCACAACTCAATATGGGGCATGCAATAATGCTCTGTAACTTTCATAGCTTTTAATCCCTATTAAAACGAATGCTACATGTATCTAATTCCTCGCGGATCATATATGTTTGTTAATTTAATTGGGTCGGACTACCATTGATTTTACGTAGAGAGCCAACAACCTCAAAATATCCCAATGTCCCAACGTAAAAGGGACAGTCATATATCATTATCAGTGGGTGAGTGGGTCTCAATATTTTTTCAAAAAGTCCAATTTTTACCAGTTGACAGCACATCATGAGAGACTTAAACTACACGGCACTACACTAAGATAGAAAATCGAAATAAATGTATTTATTGTTTGATATGTATTCTTACCCATTCTAAAATAATGCATTTATAACATACTATAACTATATTCCCATTCAACCTGCACCAGGAGGGAATCAAGTAAAGAAAGAGAAGGGAGGTGGGATATTGAAGGATTGGAGATGGCTTAACAGGAGTACGTTGTATAACTTCACGTTTAAATGTGTTTATTTAAAGGTTGTCTTTGGAATAAAGGTTTACTTTTAAGTTAAGATGTAAATTCGAGGAATATAGAAACATAAAATTGATGTCATATATAAAATTATTGTGAGACTTCTTTATTTGAGAAAGAGCCTATTCATCATATATATTTGCAAGGTTGAATGGTCGACTAATCAATGATCTGTTTAACACTTTTTTGCGCGATTTTTATTATAGATTGACTAATTCAACTAACAAATATTTATAATATTTATGTTGATAGATTTCCTACAACTAACTCTGTAAGATGTTTGCTTTGTTGTTCACTATCATCTCTAATATATTTTGAAATTAACTTTTAAACAAACTAATATGAACTTTTTAATATTTCTATAAAATAATTGTTATTTTGTTGTTTTCAATTGCTTTAGTACTCAATTTGAATTTGGTAAAACTTTATTTTAAAGGTACATAATCTTTTCACATTGATAGTTAAAAAATACTTATCTAAAATCAAATAAGAAATCTCAACAATGATCCAAAGAATCGTTAATACGTTATCATATCAATGTGGAGACTTTGTCGGTCCGGGATAGAAAAGACCACCTGTCACCATCATATTTAAGAATTTTCAAGATAAGATGGAAGTACTTTAATAAATTAGGAGGTAGTGTTGTTTATCCATATTGTTTTAGTTGGCTTTACAAAGCAACATAGCTAAACCTTTGCGAAGTTTGTCACAACAAAAATATACTTTGTAACCATGAAATAAATGTGTAAGTTGGCCAAACAATAGTTTGAAAAGAAAGGAATGCCTACAAAATTGCTTAAATGTTATAAACTAGAAATCGCACACATGAGTTTTGATGGGAATGTCGAAAGGGATTGCGTGAAGGGAAAACAAGTGGAGGAGTCCGAACAAGAGGTTATACTATGAATGATTCTTTAACATATGGAGAGAAGATGGCAAAGCATAGTGGTAAAAGACAAGGAAAACATATGTACATTGTCAAAGTAAAGAAAGGTAATTTTCACTATGTATGTAGTAGGAAGCATAAAGAACATATTTGTTATGATGGGGATTTTTTTGTCAAAAGTCGGGTGGAAGGGGCGAGGGCTTGTAGTCGAGCTTCCTATATATTTTGTATATGAAACAAAGGACATCGAGGCAATTTTTAGTAGCGTTCACAGGAGAAAGGGGGAGAAATGTGTAGATTTACAAGGGAGGGGACTCTAGAGATGGCAATGAAGGTAAGATCTTGTCTTTCTGTTTCACTAATGTCGATAGTAGCTTTTTGCAAAGGCCTCGAGACTTGTGGATAGTCAAATCCCAAACCATTTTGATTGGTAGTTGTCTGCATGATTTCCTCTTAAAATAGGTGGAACAAGACCGTGGGGGGTTCCTAGAATCCCAACATGGACCAATGTATCTATCAAATTCGACAACAACAAATAAAGGAAATTTTGGAGGTGTCAAAGAAATTTCATAAACAATGTCGACATTTTTCTGTTAAACTATTAACAAGACCAACCTCCACCCAAAAAGTTAACTATACGCATTACGCTATGGTTTTTGCAAAAAGAATTGTGTGTTGCGGTTGATCGTCATCAAGCTCCCTAAAATGCCTCCCTAGTGATTTGTGCAATGAACGAATGATTGGAAGATTCAAAGATTTCAACATATTTATGTTGTGGTGGTCGACAAAATCCTTTTTAGAAAATAAATGGGGAGAATCGTAGAACCCTTTTGTTTCCTGTTGTGAGAGGCGGAATTTTTCTTGACATCGGGAGCTCCGAGTCCTCTAGGCATGGAATATCGTTGCGAATGTTGAGGAGCAAATGGCGGAAGGAAGCTTGTTTTTGGGTGGAACCTTGTTGGTGGAAAATTATTTGCAAAGAGATGGAGGTATTGAATCCCTTCCAAAGGGTTGCACTATAGGATTGAATCTCGTACAAGGGGCGTCAATTATAAGTGAAGGTTGGCCTAGATCACCGACAAGGATGGTTGACCTACCACCAAATTTATTTTCCTGAAATGTGGAAATACCTCCCAAAGATGAGAGTTGATTTTGGTGAGAAACTTGAGTCAAATGAAACTCATTTCATCAATAAGAAAATAATCAACATGCTTGAGAGTGTCTTGAAAAAACGACAAAGATTTTCCATCTAAGGGCTTGAGTTCTTTGATAGGTATGCAAACACAGACATGTATAGTTAATGTTGAAATGTTGACTGCAACGACACCCGTAGGTGCAAGCAGAAGCAAAGGTGATATATCTCTAGATGTTGCTATGGTGAATGCTAACCTGATAACATCAATGAGATATGACTTTCCTGTTCCTGCGATGCCTTGAATTATTAATCTCAATGGTGGAAGATTTGCTTTGTGCGAGGAATGGTGGAAAATGTTATCGAACGCCATTTTTTTGTCCTAGCGAAAAGTTGGAAACAAGCGTTGCGGATGATCTACGATCATGACAGATATTAATAGTGCTCCTTTGCATTTCTATAAAAGACGGACCAACCTCCTGTAAAGAACGGGAAACACCATGAGTGTCCCAATTGTGTTGAATATCAAAGTCTCTGTGACCCCACATATGAAGGTTGTTAAGTCCCGTGGTCCATACGGGGTGGAGTTGTGAAATAAGGTGTCACTCGTTGAAATGCGCGTGAGGATCTAAAAAAATGTCTTCGAAATCCAAGTCATAGTCTGAGGCTTCTCTAGAGGGAGTGCTACAGCGCAGAACATGTCAGGGTGGGTAATTGTTCTAACTTCTTGAACAGGTTCCAATTCGAAATAATTTCTTGTGGCAGTGCTAATATCTGAAGAAATAATACGAAAGGGCTTGTATAAAATAAGTTCAGTCCAACAAAAGAGTTCAAAGGACGGAGAATCTGCTGCTGGCATTTGGAAAAATATAGGGTAAACACGAACAGTAGGTGGCAATGCTCGAAGCTTCCATTTATTTCCTAGACGGTGTCTGTTATAAGTCCAATCTCGAGCCGTTTGAACAAGAGAGAATGTTTCCATATTTGCGGGGCGAGCCTTATAGAAATCGAGGAAAAGAGTTTTCTCTTCTATTTGTAACTCTGATTCGGAAACACGCCTCAAGATTTTCTTTCTTACATTCAAGGAAACAAAGGAATGACTGCACAAAACAAGTGGCATGTTTCTTGTGCACTAATGTCATGTTCAACGACATTGTCAGAAAGTATTTTACAAATGGAAATCTGTGCTGGGAAATCAGGGTCAACATCTCTTGAAATTATGGAAAACATCTGGTGGTAAGTTTCTGGACATTATTCAGCCTTTGAAGCATATTTTGCAATGTATTTTAAAATAATATGTCGAGAAACTACAGGCTAACAGTCAACGTTGGCTCTCTAAATAGATAGTATTTTTGGTTATGGATGTCCTACCTATCATCATTTCTTGAAGGTAGGTACTTAATTGTTCCATCCTTCTCAACGAACAAGGTGATCTAGGATAGGTCTTCCGTGGGGTATTGTATAGACATCGAGGGCAATTATGTTTTTTCTACAAGCATATTTGTTCAAAGAATTTTGTGTTGCATTGGACATGATTTAATAGCTCTTCAAGAATTGTGACTCGAAGACGCGATAGAATCTAAGATTTGTCTAACAGAAAGGGTCATCTTAAATTGACCAAAGTGTACAAATTCGACTTGTTGTAGTTGTCTCTAGGATTCCAAGCCAACATGTATCTATATAAGTATTTCCTTGCGGTCTCTATAGATGTAGTATCTTTCCAGTCCAAGGTATCAACGTTGGGTGCATTTTCAAGCCATAAGAAACCATGGACATGTGTAGAGCCTTTATGGTGTCATTCATACCCGTAGCAAACACGAAGTGTAAATAACATGTGCAAAGTCAAACAAAAAATATCAAATACATTTATTGTATCACATGTACCAATAGTCTTTCGCCCCATGGTTTTTTCCAAGACTTCTTCACGAAATATGGTGAATATATAGTGAAAGTATATGGAAACACGATGAGGGTGTGTAATAATGTTAAGGGTTATCCATCATTGAGTAGCACAAGATTCAGGTGGGGTAATACCAAGCATGACACTATCGAGGTCCAGCCACTTTCCGCTTGTTGAGCTGAGAGTGAAGAACAGAGTTGGTGGACCCAATTTTTCGATCATGTCTACAAGCTCGCCTCTACTCTTTTCCCAAAGGAACGTGTTCCTTGAAGGTTCGTACTAAACCGTATCATTCTATTGAGGAGGTTGTCATTGCGGAAGTCTTGAAGTATTTTTCAGAGAGATTGTATAGTTTTTAGAACACCATACTCAATATTTTGTTTCATAAATATTGTTACATTCACCTGATTTCAGTGACGCATTATAAGGTTGAGCAGATAATATCTAAATCAAGGGTGGGAATCAAAGCGGTCATCATGAAATAGCAACAAATGAAGAGCGTACTCATGTAAAAATATTTCTTTCAATCTAGGTTGTCCGAACATGGCTTTCCTGTTGGAAACAAAGTTGGAAATTTCATGGAGAATAACCCTTATGTGTTGTATTCAATTATTGGTAAAATCCCAAGTTCGAGCCATTGCAAAGTGAAATGACTTGCCCGCCCATGCTTAAGAATGAATTTTTGAATTTCCTCCACTTCTATACCAAACTTTGGAATGGAGGGAACAAAAGAAGAAGTATGGGCCACCAATTATGGCATTTCTACATACTCGTGGTCGACCATATCTATACGATTTTCATGTAGCTCGTGAATATTGAAGGTGACCCTATTCAAAAGTAGGTTACATCTTTAGAGGAAGAAGGCAAATGTGCAAGATCATTATCATCAATCAACACATCTTTGTGGTATGGATCATGGGAAATTTTAAATTGTAGGGATTCCCATACATGATACTTTCTAACATAAAATTCATAATTAGTTAAATGGGCCCATGTTCTTCATATAAGAACAATGTCCAAATCTCTAAGATGGTGTGGCAGGTATTTGGCTATAGAGGAAATGTTTTGGGGGAAACTTATTGTGTGCCCTATATATCTGTACTAGCCTCCTCGCACTTTGCATGACTTGTAAGATAGGATTAACACGAGAAATGAGCATTTACTCGACTTGGGTTAAACACTTTAGAACATGAGGTTGATGGTCTAGATCCATATTGTTCCACAGGGGAGAAACAATGTCCATTTTTTCCAGATTTGCATATGTTGCAAGAATGCAATCCTCTAGACAAGGTTGTTTTCATTCCAAGATAGTTTTCCAAGAAGATGGAGCAGGTTTGGATCTTGGACGATAAATATATTCTTCTTTAAAACATGCGTTGAGCTTTTGAATAGGAATCCAAGTTGGAGTATGCGGAATTTGTTTTTGGATGGGCATGGGTTGAATTCTCACCATGAACTTGTGTTGTTTGTAGAAAAGATAAGGAATTTGTAAGAGAAGGCAAATGCGAGCTGTGGGTGGGTTTAAATGTTGGCTGAAGGTCTAGCATAAAAGTGTTGGAGAGAAAAGTGGAGGAGGGTGGTTGGAAGGGGGGACCTATAATAGTTTTGGATGGTCTTGGAACAGAGGTTCAAAGGTTGAAGGTAGCGGTGGTAAATTACGAAAAGGTGTAAGCAAAGACATTGAAGGAAGGAAGGATTGAATAGGGATACAAGAATTTATCTCAATATATTGCTCACGGTACATCCCATTCAATAATTTTCCCGCATCGACGTGGAAGCCGAGAAAGGGTGGAAATTAATGGTAGGTTTTGCTCCACCTCAATATTTTAAAGTATGGTAACAGGCGTGTTGAGCGGTGTTAAGACAGGGACCTACGTTGTGCATCACGTTGTCAATGACATGTTAGTTGTCTAGGAGTTGGCATGGAAAAGCAAGGTACATCCTGTAAAAATGAAGGGGGTAAGGAGAAAAATGCTATTTAGAAATTTGCATACATTCGAAAAAAGAAAAACAAGATGAAAACTTCTTTTTCATTTGAAGTTGCTTACTTTAAAATATTAATAAATAAAAGTAAATCACACTTTTTTCAAAGGTATTCGAGGTATCTTAAAACACCATAACAAAGCTATATGCCTTTACATTTCACTCATAACGACTAATGGTTCTTTATCACAATCTTAAAATATTGGAAAACTAAACCACATAGATAACTTACACTTTTTTCATTTTTTTAACATGGCAAAGGAGGTTTGTAAAGTTTCTTTTTATGTTGGAGCTCGAGAACCAAATTAATCTATAAGCCAATAATCGATGCAAAAAGTTGTTTACATACAAAAACAAGGAAGCAAAATTCCATTGAAATATGGTTAGACTTTGGGAAATGAGACAAAATATTTTGCATGAGGTTTGGTATAGCTTTCGTAGCATCAAATCCTATTAAGTAGTAGACCTTTCAGGTTTATTAGAATCTAAAATAACACATTTCAGATTGTCTATTCCCACGATTAAATATTGTTTTGAGGAAAGTGTGAAAATGAATTTGTAGTCGATGACATTGCTTGCAATTTTGGTAGTTACTTCATCATCAATGGAAAACAAGTGAAGGTCCTTAGCTATGATACCCATGATTGATTCATCCACTTCATCAAAGGTTGTAATGGTACTGTAATTCCCCTGTGGCATCCTTCAAATCAATTCCAAGTACATATCTATAGTTACACCGCACCACGTCCCGCATTACAATTTACACATAACAACATGTCATTTCCCTTTTCCAACACTTTTTTCTTGCATTGTCTATCACCTTTTATAAGGGAGCAAGCCATGTAAAATAAATTATCCATGATGGCGTCGATGACCTCTGTTGTAATTGCGCCCAATTCATTTTTCCTTAGTTTCCCATTTCAGCTATTTGTCATATTGTTGATGCAGTTGTTAAGTTTTTTTGAGGCCGCATAGTTTTGTTTATGATAGACAACAAAGTGGAAGGGACTAATCATTACATGCACCCCCGTTAAAGGAGTGTAGAAGTCTCTACAATTGAAGGGTTGAAAAAATATTTAGTAATGGAAACAATGTCTATTGACGACCCATTCAAATTAGTGACACGACCAACTTTTATAGCTAATATCGCACTCTGTGGTGTCGATATAATATCTACAATATTTTCGCTCAATTCATCAAAACAACCTCCCCACAAAGTAAGAGACTAAATAAATTCAAACATATCCTTTAATTGAAGTGTTATTTTTTGGTCTTTGTCTGGTCACGCCTGCGAATAACGGAGCATGGTGAAATGGAAATAACACCAATCATATCAATCGAAAAACCAATCATATCAATGGATTAACTGTGTCCTTGAAGGATCTAAACTATAGAAAAGTACTCTTGTTTGTTATAGGATATATGATGCTACATATAAAGGCCAATGGAAATAAATTTACATGAATGATAAACTAATGGTTGCTCAATACTTCAAGATATCATCCTTTTTCCACTTAATAACCCATGAATAGCTTGGAAAAGAGTCTTTGGATTGTTGAAATAGAATGCTAACTCTATTCAACACGGAGTTAGCTTCCCCACTTCATCCATTTATTGGAATAAACATGTTCAAATTAATGGGGTGCCCCTTTCGCTTCACTCTTGGATGAACGGAAAACGTTTACATTAAAAAAAGGTTTGTGCCAATTCACTAATCTCTTGGTTTTTTTGCATCCAATGGAAGCATTGACATCTTATAAAAGGGCCTTTTTGGTTATATACCAATGACGAGTTGGAGGATGAAATTGTGTAACTTGTGGACAAATCTTTACAAGCCATAATGTCCACTCTTGTTCAATGCAACATCGTGAAAGATTGGTGATGGCCCAATCACAACAAGTTTGATTAGTTCTAGCTCAAATACATACGTGTATCAATATATTATCAATGGGTTGCCCTTTTAACACATACTCAACTCAAGGTGGAGATACAATTTCAAAGAAAGTAAATGGCAACACCTTGGAGCTGCCATTTTGAAGTCTAAAGTTTATGTCATGGCTAAGACTACTACTTGGAAATTTCTCTTCTACAAGCTCTGTATTTGAAATAACTTACAATTTCTAGCAACTAACATATATAAGTGACCAATTTGTAATTATTCATAGAATGATATCCACACATTTTGGAGATGTAATTTTACCAAAATATTTGGACTATTGTCCACAATAGTTTGCCTACCATTTTTAAAATTATATTTCTTGAAAACAAGTTGTGTGGGGCCTTAATATCTCTCACAATGTGATCACTGAATCTTTTGGACAATTGGTTATTAGTCACTTGTGGAAAAACGCATGTTGTTTTCAATCACATTTATACTATGTTTGAAGTGGTAAAGCAAATGCTATATTCCAAAATTATCTTACAAATGCATAACCTTTTCAGGTTATTGCAAAAAAACTTGTCTAATGATGATTTGACTTATCAAATGAAAATAATTAGAAAACCAACTTAAAAAGTTTAAAGATGAAGAAATTATATACTCCAAAAAAAAAAATTAAAATTATATTCACATTTTAATAATGTGTTTGCCATTATTTTACTTGTTATTTTGTATAGTTTTAACAGTTTTTATAATATTGTGATAATTTCAATTTAAAATTATAATGTGTGAATTCACACATCCATGTATCACTTTCACTCTCTTTACATACAAGGATGGCTAACTAAGTGTCACAATTGTTTTTGGGTCAATATCATTGATGAGAACCACAAACAAAATATCTTTGCAAAACAACAAAAACATCATTTGTCAACATGGTCGGAAGGAAAATGTGTGAAGTTAACCACACCAAAAACATGCCCCATAAGTATGGAATGAAAGTGTAACTTGGCCAAATAATAATGTGAACAAAAAGGAATGTCTAATTTGTGTGTATAAAACCATACTGCTTTGCAACTTTCATAGCTTTTAATCCCTATTAAATAGGTCAAGTGTCATAAAGCATACCTGTTATTCCATTAAGGGAAAACGAATGCTACATATATCTAATTCCTCGCGGATCATATATGTTTGTCAATTTAATTGGGTTCGACTAAAATTGGATTTTAAGTAGAGAGCCCCAAAATATCCCAATGTCACAACGTAAAAAGAACGGTCATATATCATTATCAGTGGGTGAGTAGATCTCAATATTTTTTCAAAAAGTCCACTTTTTTACCAGTTGACAGCACATCATGAGAGACTTAAACTACACGGCACTACACTAAGATAGAAAAGTGAAATAAATGTATTTATTGTTTGATATGTATTCTTACCCATTCTAAAATAATGCATTTATAACATACTATAACTATATTCCATTCAACCTGCACCAAGAGGAGGGAATCAAGTAAAGAAAGAGAAGGGAGGTGGGACATTGAAGGATTGGAGATGGCTTAACAGGAGTACGTTGTATAACTTCACGTTTAAATGTGTTTATTTGAAGGTTGTCTTTGGAATAAAGGTTTACTTTGAAGTTAAGATGTAAATTCCAGGAATATATCGGAGTTGTCATTTGGAAGTATAAAGTTGATGTCATAAATAAAATTATTGTGAAACTCCTCTTCCACAAGTTGGGTATTGGTGACAACAAACATTATTTGGGAAAGAGCATATTCATCATATATATTTGCAAGGTTGAATGATCAACTAATCAATGATATGTTTACCACTTTTTTGGATCATTTTTATTATTGATTGACCAATTTAACTAACAAACATATGTGATATTTATGCTGAGAGATTTCTTACAACTAACCCCGTAAGATGTTTGGTTTGCTATTCACAATAATCTCTATTATCTTTGAAATTAATTATCTTTTGAACAAACTAATCTGAACATTTTAATATTTTTGATAAAATTATTGATATTTTGTTGTTTTCAATTGCTTCAAGATTACTCAATTTGAATTTGGTAAAACTTTATTTTACTGAGGTGTAATCTTTTCAAATATATAGTGAAAAAATAGTGATCTAAAATCAAATAATAAATCTCAACAATGATCTAGTAATAGTTTTTAGAAGATTTAAATTAAAGTTAATATCGTTAATACGTTATCAAATCAATGTGGAGACTTCACCGGGTCCAAGATAGAAAAGACCTCCTATCACCATCGATTTAAGGATTTTCAAGATAAGATAGAAGTACTTAAGTAACTTAGGAGGTAGTGTTGTTTATCCATATCATTTTAGTTTGGCTTTACAAAGGAACATAGTTAAACCTTTATGAAGTTTGTCACAACAAAAATATACTCCATAACCATTAAATAATTGTGTAACTTGGCCAAACGATAGTTTGAAAAGAAAGGAACTATAAAACTACTTAAATCTTATAAACTAGCAATCACACGCGAGTAGTCTGATGGGAATGCCAAAAGGGGTTGCATGAAGGGGGAAAAAGTGGAGGAATCCAACCACGAGGCTATAATGTGAGCGATTCGTTAACATATGGAGAGAAGATGGAAAAGCATATTGATAAAAGTCAAGGAAAACATATGTACATTGTCAAAGTGAAGCAAGGTAATTTTCACTACAAATATATTGTATGCGGTATGAAGCATAAAGAGCATATTTGTTATGATGGGGAGTTTTCTTTATCAAAAGGTAATGGAAGGGGCAAGGATTGTAATCAAGCTTCCTCTATATTTCGTATATGAAGCAAAGGGCATCGAGACATTTTTGAGTAGCGTTCGAAGGAGAAAGGAGGAGAAATGCGTATATTTACAAGGGAGGGGACACTATATATGTCATGAAGGTAAGATCTTGTCTTTCTGTTTCACCAATGTCGACAATGGCTTTTTGCATGTAAGGCCTTGAGACTTGTGGATAGTCAAATCCCAAGCCAATTTGATTGGTAGTTTTCTGTAATTTCCTCTGGAAATACGTAGAACAAGAACATGGGATGGATTCTCGGGATCCCAACATGGGCCAACGTATTTGTCAAATTTGACAACAACAAATAAAGGCAATTCCAGAGGTGTCGAGGAAATGTCATAAACAATGTTGACAATTTTCCTTGTTGAACCATTAACAAGGCCAACCTCCACCCACAAGTTAGTTGTAAGCATAACGTTTTGGTTTTTGCAAAGAAGAACTTTGTTGCGATTGATCATCATTAGGTTCCCCTAAAATGTCTCCTCTGGTGCTTTGTGCAACTGAACGAGTGATTGGAAGATTCAAAGATTTCAGCATATTTAGATTGTGGCGGTCGACCAAATCATTTTTAGAAAAAAATGGGGGATTCGTAGAACCTTAGTGTTTCCTTCTACGAGAAGAAGGAATTTGATTTGACATCAAGACCTCCCGAGTCCTCTAGGCATGAAATTATGTTGTGAATGTTGAGGAGCAATTATTGGCGGAAGGAAACTTGTTCTTGGGTGGAACCTTGCTAGCAAAAAAATGTTTGCATAGAGATTGATGTATTAAATCCCTTCCAAAGGGTTGTCAGTGCCATAGGAATGACTTGCGTCTGAGGAGACGTCCATTAGAGGTGGAAGCTGGCCTAGGTCATCAAAAGGATGACTAGTGTACCACCAAATTCGATGTCCTAAATGTGGAAATACCTCCCGAAGATGAAAGTCAATTTTGGTGAGAAAATTGGGTCTAATGAAACTCATTTCATCAATAAGAATATACTCAACATGCTTGAAGGAGTCTTGAAAAGATGACAAATATTTTCCTTCTAAGGGCTTGAGTTCTTTGATAGGTATGCGAAGGTTGAACAATGTCCGGATCTACAGTGACAGTCAACATTGGCTCTCAAAATAGATAGCATTTCTTAGTTATGGATGTTCTGACTATCATCATTTCTTGAAGGTAGGTACTTAATTGTTCCATCCTCAATGAACAAGGGTATTTGGGTTTGGTCTCCCATAGGGCATTGTATCGACATCGAAGGCGATTATATTTTTTCCGCAAGCATAATTGTTCAAAGCATTTTGTGTTGTGTTGGACATGATTTAATAGCTCTTTAAGGTCTGTGATTAGAGAAGATGATTAAATCTTAGATGTGTCCTACAAGCAGGGTTCATATTGAACTAACCGGTGTAAAAATTCAAACATGTTGCGCTTGTCTTTAGGATTACAAGCAAACACGCATCTATCAAATTATTTCCTTACAATCTCAACAGATGTAGTATATGTCAAGTCCAATGTATCAATGTTGGGAACATTTTCAAGCCATTAGAACGTGTGCGGATCCTCTATACTTCCATTCATACTTGTAGAAACATGAAGTGTAAATAACAGGTCAAAGTCAAACTTAAAATAGAAAACACGGTTATTGTATCACATGTACCAATAGTCTTTCGCCCCAAGGTGTTTTTCCAAGACTTCTTCATGGAAGATGGTGAATCTATAGTACAAGTATTTGGAAACAAGGTGAGGGTACGAAAAATGTTAAGGGTTCTTAATTGTTGAGCAATATGAGGTTCAAGTAGGGAATACCAGGGAATGACACTATGGAGGTATGGCCACTTTGTGTCTCTTTGAACTAAGAGTGAAGAATAGATTTGGAAAACCCAATTTTTGATCATGTCTGCAAAATCACCTCTACTCTTTGGCCAAAAGGAATTTGTTCCTCAAAGGTTTGTGCCAAACTATTAGAAATTATAGGCACTGAGAGGGGGGGTGAATCAGTGCTTATTAAAATTTGATGTTATTTTCAATGATTCAATCAACCACACTTAACTATGTTAACCATAAAAGACATGAGCATCCAACCATGAAAGATAAAGAGTAGAAAAGCACACATGAACACATGAGGAGACAAGATTTAATGTGGGAAACCCATCAAGGAAAAAAACCCACTAGAACCAAAGAACTAACTTGGACAAATGTCCTATACAGTTACAATGGTTTCACCGTATGGTGAGCACCCACTCCAAATCTGAAGCACCCACTCCAGTATAACATCAAGCACCCACTTGAGAAATTTTGCAAGCACCCACTTGCTAGGAAGCACCCACTCCCAAAATGTTGAGCAGCAACTTAGACTTCATTCATACAATACATGGTTGATCACCTTCTTCATCTGGTTGCTTACATCAACCTGATGTGATCTTTGTTTTAGTTCACTTATCTTCTCCTCTTTCTCAACAGAAGCATCATATTATTTTCAGAAACATCCAACTCAAAAATGAGCTTACATGAATAGATATAACTCTTAGACATGACCTTTGACCTTCCACTTACCATGACTCTTCAAATCACTCATTCTTTTGTCTTCTAGCTCTTCAAAATTGTCCACAAGTATTCCATATTTTTATTCACATGTTACATGGTCCCACCAAGTCAAATAATTCTCTTTTATGCTTAGAAACTCTCCACATTCAAAACATCCATTTAGGCTCATAGGTGTGCTTAAATTAGCTTCTACAAAAACAGTCCTGAAAAATCATCTAACTAGACCACTTCCACTCATCTTCATGACCCAAGTAATATATAAAAATTAATATTAGGATGTCTACTTTCATTAAAATTTACCAGAAAGATCCAACTCAATGCTTAACACATCAAGAAACACCACTTTGCAAGACTTGTTTGGCTGGTTTCAACATCTCTGAATTTGGTCTTCAAAAATTGAGTTGATACATACCTCAAATATCTTCATCATGAGGCAAGTAACCTATCAATGGAAATATATTGAAGTCTACTAACTCACCAAATCATTTTCATGCTCCAATTCATCTCATAATGCCTTCAAAAACTTGAAACTCAGAGATTGTTCTAGTTGATCTTGAGAGTTCAAAAACTAGTATTTAATGCAACATTGTGATGTGCCAAAATCTCTGATATTGTATTTGTTAATAATAATAATAATAATAAATCAATAAATAAATTATTGTGAGAACTTTGGAATATTATTATGTAATTCCAAAATTAAAAGAGAAAAGGTTTAATTGGAGAGGAACTTGTTGGGACACTATTATTTACATTAAACTAATTGTAAATTTGTAATTGGAAATTTACCGTTGTAACCTTTGGTAATGCAACCGAATTGGGAAAAGTATTATTTAAATGGCTTGTAAGACTTGTTGAGGATCGCAGAGAGAAAAATAAATTTATTTTTTTAGAATTTTCAAAGAACTTGTGGAAATTTTCTAGGAAGCTAGGTTTGTAAGCGGGGGTTGTGTGCGGGAGGGAGGGGCTCCATAGGATTCCTAATTAGGGAACATAGTACAACCCCAGATGGTTCCTGTACAGGGCATCGGTTTGTTCTTTTAAGAATATTTTCTTCCCCTCATTAATGTGGCCATGGTTCTGGTGCTTACATCCAAGTGGACCGGGAATTGAGCATATCAAAGCCCATTGCCAGATTGAGATAAGTTCCTTCTCTATATTTTGGTTGTATAAGAAATTAAATATAGGGGTAAATTATTATGGTTATTTTATTTATAATATGTTGTTAGAATGGAAATTAAATTTAATTTTGATATGAAACTATATTAAGTGATATTACATTGCTAATTTATTTTTATTTGTAATCCTCACAATATTGTGTTGAGAAAATAGTTATAATGATTTTTTTTTTTAAAAGATAGATAGACTTTGGGAGTAAAATATATAGTGTGATATAAAACCTTCAACAAAATAATGTGTTCTTTATGTATAAAACTTATGTATTTTTGTTTAGGATAAGTCTATTTTAGTACAAAAGTACACTTATGAATCCGACCTTGGTGAAGTCGTAATGTAAGAAATTTTTTCATTTAAAATCTTTGTTGATACTTGATTGGATGTATACGGTGAAATCCTAAGTCTTGAGGATACTATATCACTCAATAAAATATTCTTATAACTAAGGATGTACCTCTATTTCTAAGATGCCACCTTCTAAATTTGTTTAT
The DNA here is from genome assembly GCA_018340775.1 of Taxus wallichiana var. yunnanensis. Classification (NCBI taxonomy): domain Eukaryota; kingdom Viridiplantae; phylum Streptophyta; class Pinopsida; order Cupressales; family Taxaceae; genus Taxus; species Taxus wallichiana. The sequence goes on from CM031242.1 coordinate 926,217,446, forward strand.
GGTTAAAACTTTAATATTATTATATTGGAAGAAATTATAAATAAAGTAAGACAAAACATGAAAGCTGCCCAAGATAGGTATAAGAGTTGACTATTTTCAAATGGTTTTATAGAGAATTTAAAATTGGTAATCAATGTTTTCCTTAGAGTTGAACATAAGCATAGTTCACAAACACTTGGTAAATATGCTAAATTAGTTCATCATTTTGTGGTCATTTTGAGCTATTGGAACTTGTTTACAAACTAGCCCTCCTTAAGTTGTATATTCCTAATCTATGTTTAAACTATAAGAGCTAAGTTGCATATTTAAACTAAAAACTAGCACTTCAATTAAAATAGAAAACAACTAAACATTTGTAATAGTTTATTATTATTAGATTAAAATATTTAATATTATTCCATTAATAGTTTATTAAACTATTATAGTTTAATATTATATTGGAATATAGTATTATGTAATCCCTTGATAGGGTTATTAATACAATATAGTTTTAAATAGTATAAAAATGCTAATATACTAGTGACAATTACAATAGTAACCATTTTGTATTAAAAATAAAAATTATATTTAAAATGATTGTTATCTTCGAGAAAATATAAAAGTAATAGGTTAAAGCTCAAAAGTGGAAATATATTCCTAATATAGTAACCTCTACTTTTCCTTAGCATTCTGGTCATTTTGCATATGATTGTTTTTCGTTATGTTAAATGGAGCCATCGGCCTTTTTCCTAGTACGGGGAAAAATGGTGTTACATTTTGGTTTCAAATTGAACTAGAAATGATTTTAGAAACTAGAACTAGGAAACTTAGAAACAGAGAAATTAAAGAAATTAAAGTAAAATGGTCTTCTTGTGATGTTGATAACGCTACTTGGGAAAGAGAAGATTATCTTAAAGAGCAATATCTTGATCTATTTGACTAATCACTTGTGTTTTTCATGTTGTGATTTTCAGAGTAGCTTTGGATCTACTGAGGACGTAGTTGATTCAGGGGGAGGATTGTGATGTGCCAAAATCCCCAATATTGTACTTATTAAAAACAATAATAATAAATCAATAAATAAATTATTGTGAGCACTTTGGAATATTATTATGTAATTCCAAAATTAAAATAGAAAAGGTTTAATTGGAGAGGAACTTGTCGGGACACTATTATTTACATTAAACTAATTGTAAATTTGTAATTTGAAATTTACCGTTGTAACCTTTGGTAATGCAAATTAATTGGGCAAAGTATTATTTAAATGGCTTGTAAGACTTGTTGAGGATCACGGAGGGAAAAAGATTTTTTATATAGAAATTTCAAAGAGCTTGTGGAAGTTTTCAAGGGAAGCTAGGTTTGTAAGCAAGGTTGTGGGCAGGAAGGAGGGGCTCTAGAGGAGTCCTAATCGAGGGTACAGAGTACAACCCCAGATGGTTCATATCATCTTTGAAACTTCCAATGAGATGTATATAACATGTTAAATCTCTTATAACCATGATTAAAATGGAGAAACATTCACCTTCGTTGTCATTTAGTCATGCTTCTCAATAGGCCTAATAGGGCAGTTTTGGCTCAATTCCCTTTAAGCAAGAAATGACCTTTCCAAACTTAAATATGCACTTACACACATAATATTACACATAAAAATAATGATCAAGGAAAGAAACAACATCCATACAATGCAATTCAACATGGTTACCTTCATTCTCCTTCACTAGCTTCTCAAAACAAGCTCCTTTTGCCTAGTAAGCTCAAATATGCAACCATTTCTCCAATTTTCTCCAAATCAGTAACCAAATTGACTTCATGAAGTTTAATAACACATTACCAACATCATCCACCTAAAATTTGAGCAAGGGTTCCTTTATAAGTTTCTCTTGTACACTAAAATCTTCACAAAATACTTGTTTTTCAATGGGGCCCACCACGCATCATGAACTCAAAATAACATGAAAATTTTCCCTAAGGAGTAATCTTCATGTTAAATCAGGTTTTCAAGCAAAAATTTGAGTTAAGATACCTATCCAACTCAATTTTCCAAAACTTGTCCAAATTGGGGTTTTGAGGGTTACAAACATGCTCACAAAAATGGATATAACTTCTAAAATACTCAACCAATCACAAAAATAATTTTTGTACCATAATTTTATCCCAATTTAATCCATTTTTTTCTCTTATGACTTATCCTAAGGATACTCCATAATTTTTATTGACTGCTAAAAAGTTTGGTGCTCAAATTGCATACTTTGAAAAACCCGGTTTTGGAAATCCTTGCATAACTTGAAAAATATTAATCCTCGGCTTCTAAACTTTTTCTCACGCATTAAGTACATATCCCTCTAACACTTCCAAGTGATATTTTTCTCTAGTTCATCTTGAATATTTCTATTCCATCTCATCTAGGTGCCCTTTGGTCTCTGCTTCTTAAGCAAAGCTTAAACTATGTTGACCTGTAGAAGTACCTAAAACACTTCAATAACTACTTTTGAGGAATTTTACACCCCATATATCATCATTCCATGCTCACACCTTGAGTCAACATTTCACACCTTGTTTGCTTGTGGATTGGCTTAAGAAATCTCTATACTAGCCTATTTCGGTCTCATTCATTCAGGTTTATCTCTTGTAACTCTTTCTACACCTCCTTTGATAGCTCATAGTTATGAAAAATTCTTACCCTACTTTGGTTTGAGTGAATTCTCATGTTTGCTTGATTTACACCATATATTTACATTAGGCCAAGGCCTAAAATGACTTGACTTAACCCATAGATTACATGGTTGAACCATTTGGACATGTTACAGACTCATTGACACATCTCACTCACCTCATGGACCTTGTTTTACCTTCGTACCACCTTTGAGAGACTCAAGCAACACATGTATGCACCCTTAGAGACCCCTAGATCACCTAGCCAACATATCTAGATCACCTAAACCATTGTGACATCAATGGACTTGCCATCAATGACAACAAAGTGACATGCACTTCCAACACAAACCACATCAATATTTTGGGGAGCCTATCATTGGGGAAGTCTTGAATTCTTTTCGCAAAGGGCTTGATATACTTGTTGGAACACCATACTCAATATTTTGTTTCATAAATATTATTACAACACCGAATTTGGTGGTGCATTATAAGGTTGAGTAGATGGTATCTAAATCGAGGTGGGAAAAAATGGTCATCGTGAAACTACAAAAATGAAGAATGTACTTATGTAAAAATATTTATTTCATTCAGTTTTGTTTGAACGTGGCTTTCCTATTGGAAACAAAGTTGGAAATGACATGGAGAACAACCTTTCTATGTTGTATTTGTTTATTGGCTAAATCCCAAGTTCAGGCCATTACAAAGTGAAAGAACTTGTCTTCCCATGCTCAAGATTGAATTTTTGATTCTCCTCTTCTTCTATACAAGAATTTGGAATGGAGGGAGAAAAATAAAAGTTTAGGCCACAACATATGGCATGTCTACGTACTCATGGTCAACCATATATATACAATCTTCATGCGGATCTTGAAGATCAATGGTGACCCCGTTCAAAAAGGAGGTTACATTTGTGGAGGAAGAAGGAAAAGGTGTAATATCATTATCATCGATCAACACATCTTTGTAGTATGGATCATGTGCAATTTTAAATTGCAGGCTTCCCATACACGAAACTTGCTAACATAAAATTCATAATTTGTTAGATGGGTCCATGTTCTTTGTATAAGAACAATGTCCAAATTTCCAAGACAGGTGGTAGGTATTTGTTTATATAGGAAATGTTTCAAGGGAAACTTATTTTGTGCTTCGTGTATCTACAAGATTAGCCTCTGGGTAAGTGCACAAAGTTGGGGGGCCAAAAAGTGGACAAAAACCGAAAAAAAAAAACGTGTACGTGTTTTATTATAACGCGATCGTGTTTTAAATTCTCAGGTTTGGGATTTACCAAAGCATAACATGTATGCATTATGTCTGCTATAAATAAAAAAAGAGGCCCGAGCCTCTATCATTTTATCTCCCTCAAACGCGAGTTTCAGAGCTTAACTGTGCCCTCACATTTTTTCATTCAGTTGGATCTCAAGCTCATACGATTGTTTGGGATCACCGAAGATCAGATCGGCGATGGTGCCATGGAGAAGAGGTAGGCACAATTCTTTTCTCAAAATTTCATTTAAATATGATAATTATAGATTAAAATTTGAATTGAATATATTTTTTTATTGTTACAGTTCGAGGTTGAGGGAATCAACCACAACCAAACCATGTTATTCCTGTCATCCATCCCAACCCTCCCACAATTGCTCAACATCCCCTGGTAGTCAAGAATATTTAGCAGCCCACATAGTTGAAAAAAAATGAAATTGAGGATTTAATCAAAACAATGAGGGATTCACAATCTACAAACCCCATCGCACCTCTTTTGCAAAACATTGGAGGAATTACTTGCTCAAGTTGACGTAGTAACGGGCAAATTGATCGTCAAACAACTTACGAGAGGGTTGTAGGGTTTATTATTCCAAAAAATTGTCATATGTGGATGTAAAGAAAAAACAAATTATAAAAGACCTCATATGTGCCTTATTCATGGATCCCCGCACTAATTTTCCTGTTCCGTTGTCATGTAAACGGTTTCCCATCCATTGGTGCAATAATAATTTGATTAAAAATAATTTTGGGACCGATGGTGAATAGTGTTTGATTTTCCACCTTGTAATAACAACGAGGTGCCACTATACTTTCTAAGGAAACTCTATTGTGATTTTATCCTCAATGAGATCCCAAATTATTTTGATTTCAGAGATTTCCAGGCCGAGGAAAAGGATCTGCACAAGATCGACTAGGTGCACAATGTGCATCTATTTAGCAAGGTAGAGTACCTGCACAAAAGCCCCCTCACCCTGAGATTGTCCCCAAGCAGTGAAGGAAACAATAGAGATTGATACACTCCACGCACTTCAGGGGCTATCTGCGACCCTTGTTCGACATACGAGGGATATTTCTGAGCCAGATGCTCGCAGAGGTACACAGAGTATTCCCTTAGGGAGTACTAGCATGAGGCCACATCTTTTCTCGTCATGTGGTAGCATATGTTTGGGGCCCGAGGAGGACAATACTTTCATGCGTACTGATTTTGGTGGAGTTGGTGCTAGGGGTGCACATGATAATGTCACTATGTCAAATGCCTTTTTGAGTGAGACATTTGGATTATAGTCATCGGCGTCACCTTCATAGGTATTTGTTATGTTTTATTATGTGTGTTACAAAAAGTTTGGAGTACTTGATTTACTTATATATATGTTAAATTTTTTAAATAATTGTATTTGTACATGTACATGCATTGATATTACAGTGCGCGAGAGGTGCATCTTCATCCCGACCACAGTAGCGAGCACCATGCATACACATACATTCATAGAGAGGTAATTTAGAATGTTAATTGTGTAAAATTTTCACATACATGCAAATATATATATATATATATATATATATATATATATATATATGTATATATATATATATATATATATATATATTCTTGTATGTCCATCTAACTCATGTGATATATGTTTGATAAATATGTTGACTTCACTGTAGACACCCCACCATCTCTGCATGACAAGTAGAGAAAGGTGTTACCGCTGCAATTTCATATGTGCAAAGAACTCACTAAGGTATTCAAACAACATGTATTTTTTGTTAAATTTCTCGTGTAATTCATATCATGTTAAATTACATGTTAGTAATGTATTTCATTGTAGAATTATTAAATAATGTTAATAATGTCCTTCATTGTGTATATGCGGGAGTTACTTGACATGTAACAACCATGTTCATTTGATTCATAGGCGTGGCGGGGTAAAAACAATAGTTCTATATTGATAAAATTAGTTAAAATATTGTCATTACACATACATGTATGTTCTATTTTTCACTAATTCTGATGTTAGATTTTTTGATCTTATGTGTATGCAGGGAACTTCAACCCCCTCCATTTTGACTTCGAGGGCACAGACTCCTCCATCTCATCATCTTCGTACCCCCGTTCGTACTCCAGGAGCTCCCGATGACTCATCTAAGCATGAGATGAAAATTTGGCGTGATCGACAACTTGCGGTAAGTTTGTTTATTTATGTAAATACTTTCATTCTAGCATGGTCTTAAATACATGTTGAAAACATATATAAATTAAGTTTTGACAAAAAAACATTATTTGCATTTACAGGCTCATCTACAAGCGAGTATTCAATAGAAGAGGACTCATAGCATGGGCTCGGATGATCCAAAGTCATCTCATAGATCTCCATCTTCGTCTAAGGGAGGGCCTTCTTTGAGCAAGGCCAAGAGAGGGATAGATTTTGATGATTAGGAAATATATATGTCTTACATGACATTTTTTTGTATGCCTATGTGCATGGCATTGTATGTACGCCTATATGGCATTTGAACTTGATGGTATATGACCTATTTGGGAATTTTTATATTTATTATGCACATTAAAATACTATTTGGAACTTGATATTTTTGTATGAGACCTTACATTTCTGAGATTATTTTTACATGAAACTAATATGATGTGCACTTGACAATATTTAAGACATTATGGATTATTTTTTCATTTATTGGTGATGTACATGTGCTAGCATTTTCAATGTATAATATGCTTCAAATTTTGGAAAACAATATTTTTATAATGTATGTATATAAAGAGTTACCTAATCGAGTAATTATTCATTCAATTTATCAATCTGTATATGTGTATTTACCTTACTTGTGCTTCTTCTTGATCATGGTCTCTTTGTATTGGTTCATATCTTATCATGCACTTACTACATTCTTCTATGCTTCTTAGTCTTCTCCCCTGTTAAAACACCTTAGATTCGTCACAATTTGATGCCTTTCATCTCGTTGATATTTTGAGAATGTCTCTCCATATACATTACTCCAATGTTTGAGAATGTCTCTAGATGCAATGACATTTTGATTCGAAACTCAATGATTCTTGATTGCTTAATCATGTCCAATTCATGTTATTACCTTTAAATTTGTACGTATTTCAAGTTGTTTGGAAATCACATCACACCCTTCACTATGCTTGATGACTACCCCTATCCTGTTGAAGGCACTTTTGAAAGCATTCATGGGTTTATCATAGCATAAATTATCAATGAATGGAAGGTCACTAAGCTGTAGTCCAGTTGGAACCCATTCAGAACTAAACAATAAATATTTACTAGGTGATTGATAACTCCCGTGTGTTCTTAGACATTCCCCTATCAAATTCATTTTTAAGCCAATCCAATCATTCAGGGCTCTTAAGGGCCTACGCCAGGACGAGGTAGTCTGAAAGCACGGGGAGCATAGGGAACCAAAAAAAAGTCTCCCCTACTATTCACCAGGCCATCTAGATGTGTTGGCATATGTGGTTCGGCGCCAAGAGCTTCCATTTGCAAATTATTGCGTCTGACAACCTTACACTGACTCCGATTGCAAAGATTTCGCATGTTTTCAAACAATAGGACATCAAGAGAACCGAATGGATATGGATAAAACCGTGATAGGATTTAGTAGAGGGCCCCAAGTGGAGGTTTAGGATCTGACGAGACATCTCTTGGTGTCCCGAGTCCGAGAATCACACACCGTCAAGATATACCGTGTTTTGGTCTCAGGGCTCTTATGGGCCTACGCCCAGACGAGGTAGTTCAAAAGTACATGGAGCTTAGGGAACCAAAAAAAAGCCTCCCCTAGCATTCACCTAGCCACCCCGACGTGTTGGCATAGTTGGTTCGGTGCCAAGAGCTTCCGTTTGCAAAGTATTGCGTCTGGCATTCTTATACTGACTCGACCGCACTATTTCACGCATTTACAAACAATAGGATAGCGAGATAACCAAATGGAGATGGATAAAACCACTATAGGCTATCGTAAAGGGCCCCGATGTGGAGTTTTAAGATCTGAAGAGACGGTTCTAAGTGCCAAGGAGTCTAAGAAATCACCCGTCAAAGATATAACGTGTTTTGGTCTTAAGGCTCTTAAGAGACTACGCCCGAACGAGGTAGCCTAAAAGCACGGGAGCATAGGGAACTAAAAAAATCCTCCACTAGCATTCACCAGGAAATCCAAACATGTTGGCACAGACGGTTTGGTCCCACGAGCTACCGTTTGCAAAATAGAGTCTCGACAACCTTACGGCCGACTTAGACTACACTATTTCACATGTTTGCAAACAATAGACAAAGAAGAGAACCGAATGGAGATGGATAAAACTATGATAATATTTTGTAGAGGGCCCCAACATGGAGGTTTAGGATCTAACGAGACATCTCTAGGTGCCACGGAGTCCGAGAAATCACCCATCAAAGATATAGTGTGTTTTGGTCTTAAGGCTCTTAAGGGACTACATTGACGTGATTTCTCAGACTCCGTGTCACCTAGAGGCATCTCGTCAGATACGAAACCTCCATTTTATGGCCCTCTACAAAATCCTATCACAGTTTTATCCATCTCCATCTAGTTCTATCGTATTCATATTGTTTACAAACGCACAAAATACTGCTGTCTGAGTCAGTATAAGGTTGTCCATTGCCAATCACCTGAATAATATAGGTGGTTCATACAATATAGGTGGTGAAATGATAATTTTTATTTTTTGTTCTTTTCTAATATTTAATTTATCTTAGTTTCACTTAGCTTCGATAATAATAAATTCTCTACTGACAGTGCCAACCACGTGAACGTGGAAGTTTTTTTGGCATCACTAACCTACATAAACATGTTAGTAAGCAATTAAATAGAATTTTAAATCATATAGAATTTAAACAAAATCATTTAAGTAAATATTCAAATTAAATTCATGAAGAACATACCTTTGCAAATTCAATCCAATGAACTGCAAGAATCAACTCTACTCTTGACAGTAGTAAGAATTGCTTCATGATCTGATTCATGAACCTTCCATAGATTCTTGTTTAATGGCCGACCTCGATATTTGATCAATTTAATATTTGTTGCAAGGACCAAATGTGAATAGTGAAGTATCTTTCAATGTACTTCATAGTCTTCAAACAACCAAATGTTTGATTTTTTGATAGGATATCGTCAAAGCCAAGTTCCAGTGACTACCACTGACCCAGTGGGATACTCAAGGTCTTCACCATCAATGACTGTGGAAGTCAAAAATTTTCCCCTCTACACAACAAGACAAGAAGTAGTTTGTTCCCTCTTCGTTAAATTCCGTCACAATAACTGCAAAAACGTGCCCTACATCACAAAGTAAAATTATTCAATCAAATTTAAAATACATTAAGAGTTGACCATTTAATAATTTATAAACCTAAAACATGGCATGTACATATATGTATGTACGTTGTTACACTAAATCAAAGACTTGGTCAAAGTCAGGTGATGTTTTCATTTGATCTGAAGACCTGCCGCAAGTTGTAATGTTCATGGAACTTGATGTGTGTCGAGTGGAATTAGAGGTCTACAAGTCCATTCATCCACCCACCGCCGTTACTCACATTCATTCCATGCAAACTCAATGCATGATATATAAAAACATGCCATGCACCTAGTATAAATAATCCAAGTATTTTCATCTAAAATACGAAATGAGTGCATATCACTTGATCCTATAACTGTCATATAATATTCAAAGTTTTCCGATGTTGTTCCTCTATCAACCAAAAATATCTACAAACCATTGATCTCTCTTGAGATTCATGGCCCATATTCTTGACACACCAATCAACAATATTTTTTTGCATCTAAAAATTTAGCACCATCCTTGAACTTTAACTCTCCTCTTGCAAGTTCTCTTTTCACACATGCTCTGCATCATCATTCTCTCCTTTTCCATGCCCTACCTCGGTAAAACTCTAGATATGTTGTATATTTGTTTCTTTGTGCATGTTGCTTAGCTTGAATAAAATATCCGTGCATTCTTGAATTGTGATGTGCGGTTGTCCCACCAAATGTAATGTTGATTGAAACTAATGTTTCTCTTATTCAAGTTTGCATAAAACACCTAGAAACACCCTTGTACATATTCTGTAGAATGTGTCTGATCATCACTGATGTAGAAATGATACTCTCTTAATATTTTTTATTTTTCTCCATACTTTTGGAGAGTGCATGAATGTTATATGCACGAAAATAGCAACTTGCACTAAGTTATAATATTGAGACCGAACCTCCATTTGTGGTTGTAATGTGTAATTCTCTGCGAAGTCAACTACTGAAATAATAGTACCAAGTGGGAATGTGTCCTTTCTTAACTTAAATTGTTCATCCAACCATCGAGCTCTATGTGTGTGCCTTGCATACTCATAAAAAAATTCTCTTTGAATTTGACCATATATTCTGATACATGTAATTGTTTTGTAACAAGCTCACACCTCTTAGATTATTTTCCATCTTTTAATTGATATGCCACCAATTTATATTTGGTGAAACCAACCAATTCTTTTCCTATTGAATTTGTACTCTCCTCATGGATACAACTTTTCAGATTTGGCAAGCCACCACATACATTGCACGTTCCATCCAAACATGCTTTGTTATAAAAAAATTGTCTAGTTGATTTTTCACAAAATATTTTCAGAATAAATTCCCTTGAATATTTTGGTGGGACATTTAATCCACACTCCTGCAACATGATGTCAATATGCAAAACACGACGTATTTGACAAAAAACATCATAATGCATTGAAAATTCAACATGATGCCTGCAATAACAAGTGGTATGTGAGTGATTGATTTTCACATAAAAGGGTTTACTCATTTCAAATAATCTTTAGCTAATGTTAATTTGTGGATTTTCATTCTTAAACTTAGAGAACAATTGTGTTTGAGTCATATCTAAGAAATGTTTTGCACACGATTCATGATTACGAGAACCTATTCTTCTTTTTACTGTATCTCTTCTATTCGGTGACACCCTTGTGTTCTCATTCCAAAATTTTACAATTAATTCTTTTAGAATATCATATGTATTCTTGTCTTTTTGTGGAAGTCTACTAGAGAAATCCCAATAGTCAGTGTTATTGACTGACTCAAGATGTTTACGTCTCTCTATTACTTTCATTAGTGTTTTTTGTTTAGCTTCAAAGCATTACTTGTTTTTCTAATCAAGCGTTTATTAATTGTTTTATCACTTACTATACAATTACTAAGTGCACACCATGTAGCATTATTATCTTTGGTGTGTCTTTTGCCACCTACAGTTTGGTATGCTTTATGTATGTTTTCAACAATTGATGCATTTTGATCAACAACATTAGATGTTCTTAACCCCAGGGTCTTCATTATAGGTCTCATCTTAATTAATTTCATCAATGTAACAAATAATTGACATATTTTTGTGTCATTTAAATTTTCAAAGTAATTATCCCAAATTCCACTAGCTTTTCTTCTCGCATTTCTTTCAAATGTTTTGTTAGGCATTGGTTTTATAATGTTTTCATCAATTTCAATTAAGTGAATTGGTTTTCTTCACAAAATGGAAGGAGGTGTTCTTAGAGGTGAAGATTCATTTACAATTTTACTTTCTTCATTCAGTGTTTTCATACAAATTTTGGGGTTAACATTTAGATTCTCAGGTAAGGGTTCAACAATTGGATTCATATCAATTTCTTCATCCATACCAACATTGTCATTCAATTCAATATCATTATTCATTACAAAATCATTATTCTCTACATTTTCATTATGTATTTCATCCCCATATTCTAATACATTAGCTACATTTGATATAGTAGATGTACCTTGCCCTGCACATGAAGTTTTTGCATTCTCTTCAATTTATTTATTCTCATCTCTTCCAATTGCTTTGGTGTCTTGTTCTTGACTTTCCTCTTGTCCTTAGCTCGACTTTTATCACCCATGATTAGAAAAATTCAACTAGTGGGGTAGGGGACAAAATGAACTACTAAAAAATCATGCAAGAATGTACAAAAATTGCAGACCAAACAGAATGTATGCAGAATTCCCGTGAAAGAGATGAAAGGGACGTTAGGGGGCCACAATATATAAACAAAGAATAACGTGTACACATTATAACACGTATGTGTTATGCTTTTTACCTTTTCCAACACATGCCTCAAGGCTTGGGATCCGGTTTGGATCCCCAAGCCTGAGGCATGGACTTGCACAAACACAAAGAAACCGCATGTTTTTGAAGAAAAACACAAAAATTTAACTTCCGTCATGATAAATCAACATCAAATGATCAATTTGTTTAAAAAAATTATACCATGACGTAAAGCAGAGTTTCTTCTTTGTATAAATATTATTTTTCAATTTTTCTAACAAATACAAGGTTTCCATATTATTTATTTTCTTAACTATGCCTTTTTATAGCTATTTTTTGAAGTTTAAACATGTCTATCTTTTTTCATGTATCTTTTTTTGACTCATCAAAATTGAATAAAAATTTTTAGGCACAAACTAGGCATAATTCTATACATATTCAAAAAATATATAATTTTCGATATTTTTTGAGGTAGTTAGGGGGCACGGTCGAGCTCCGTTATTTTTCAAAACATAAAATTTTTGTACTAGAAAAATCATAAATAAAAAAATATTTGCTAAAAAAATCTAAAATAAATTCTAACACAAACTAGATGCTCCTAGCTATCTTTCTACCAAAGGGTTTTCAAAAATACTAAATGGTGCTCAAAAAATGGTGGGGGCACGAAAGTCACTCTATTATGTTTTTTTAACAAAAACAAGAGAACATGTTGGTATTTTAGTTATTTGACCCACTTAAACTTATCTGTTTTCAATAAAATTTAGTAGCTTAGAAACTAGACTCAAAATTCTATGATTCATATTTCTACAACATCTTCCAATTTTGAGTGTAACTATTTCAAAAACTCGTACAAGTTGAAGTTTTTTATTTTTCAGAAAAATACGTCCACTTAAGACCCCCTTTTGGCCCCCCAACTTGGTGCAGTTACCCCTCCTCATATCTGGATGATTTACAAGATATGATTAACACGAGCAATTAATATTTCCTTGACTTGGGTTAAGAACTTTAGAACATAAGGTGATAAATTTGAATCCATATTGTTCCACAGGGAGAAATGATGTCCATTTTTTCTAGATTTACATTGTTGCAAGTATACAATCCTCCGCACAAGGTTGTTTTCATACTAGGATAGTTTTCCAAGTGTATAGAGCAGGTTTGAATCTTGAAAGATAAATCTATTCTTCTTCAAAATGTGTGTTGAGCGTATGAATAGGAATCCAAGTTTGAGTACACATAATTTGTTGTTAGAGGTGCTTGGGTTGAATTCTCATAATGAACATGTGTTGTTTGTGGAAAAGAAGGAATTTGCAAGAGAAGACAAATGTGAGTTGTGGGTGAGTTCACATGTTGGTTGAAGGTCGGGTGTAGAAGTGTTGGAGAGTAAAGTGGAGGAGGATATCTAGAAGGAGGGACCTATAATATTTTATGTTGGTTTCTTGAACAAAGGTTCAAATTTTTAAGGTAGCGGTAGTGAATTACGAAAAGGTGTAAGCAAAGACATTAAAGGAAGGATTGAATAGGGATGTGAGAATTTGTCTCAATATATTTCCTACGATAGATCCCAGTTGATAATTATCCTTCATTAGACATCGAAGTTGAACAATGATGGAGATTAATGGTAGGTGTTGAACACTCGCCTTTGACAAGTGTAAGCTCCACCTCTTTATTTTTTAGCATAGTAATGGATGTGCTTTGAGTGGCATTTATACGGGACCTATATTGTGCATCACGTTCTTGATGATGGGTTAATCGTCTAGGAATTAACATGGGAAAGCAAGGTTCAACATACAAAAAAAGGCAGGGGTATGGACCAATGCATTGTTTAGAGACTTACATACATTTGAAAAAGCAAAAATAAGAGGAAAACTTTGTTTTCATTTGAAGTTGCTTACTTTAAAATATTGTTAAACAAAAATAAATCACACTTTTTCAAAGGTATTAGAGATATGTGATCGTTATTCCTATCCCTCACGCAAGTTCGCAATAACGTGAACTCCGCACAAAATATTGACCATCCCGTTCAATCCTTGCACCCATTCAACCTCAAACATGCGACCCTCGCGCCCCATTTCTCATGCCTCGCCATCCTATTTCACGCTCGCGTATGAAAAAATATGGTGCCTATTCTTATTATAAAAACCAAAAATAGTAATTTGACAGAATAGGTAATTACGTATTACATTGTTACCTATACAAGTAATAACATAATGTGTTGTTACATATTCTGTCAAAACTAATGGTGACGTGATGGAAAATAATTTTTTCCTATTATGCGAACGTACGTGAGGATAGGCTCTTCCATATGCGATATGTATGCCGAGATATTTCTTACAACTAACTTTGTAGGATTTTTGGTAAGCAATCTCTCCGGATCTACAATTCATATGTTTTGGAAATCCAAACTTGCTAAAAAAACATGGGTGTTGATCACAATTGTCTCTATTATCTTTTGAAATTAATTATCTTCTAAACAAACTAGTATGAGCTTTTTAATATTTCTTATAATATAATTGATATTTTATTGTTTTCAATTGTTTTAATACTCACTTTGAATTTTTAATCAAATTATTTACTCTAACTTTATTTTATAGAAAAAAATATTTTCAAATCGATAGTGAGAAAATAGTGAACTAATTAAATAAGAAATCTTGACAATGATCCACTAACATTTTTAAAGATTTGAATTAAAAATAATATTATTAATACATTATCATATCAATGTGGAGACTTCGCACAAATTTCCCCAGATAGAAAATACCTCATATCACCATCATATTCAAGAATTTTCAAGATAATATAGAAGTACTTTAATAACTTAGGAGGTAGTGTTGTAAATTTGTATCATTTTAGTTGGCTTTACAAAGGAACGTAGCTTAATGATGTGAAGTTTTGCCACAATAAAAATATACTCTCATGAATCGTGAAATAAATGTGTAACTTGGCCAAACAATAGTTTGAAAAGAAAGGAATGTCTATAAAATCTGCTTAAATCTTATAAACTAGCAATCACACACAAGTAATTCGATGGGAACATCGAAAGGGGTTTCATGCGAAGGTAAAAAATAGAGGATTTCGACTAAGATGCTATAATGTCAATGATTCGTTAACATATGGAGAGAAGATGCAAAATCATATTGGTAGAATTCAAGCAAAACATATGTACATTGTCGAAGTAAAGCAAGGAAATTTTTACTACAAAGATATTGTATGTAGTAGGAAGCATGAAGAGCATTTTGTTATGATGGGGATTTTTTTATCAAGAGTTGGTGGAAGGGGCAAGGGCTTGTAGTTGAGCTTCCTCTATATTTTGTACATGAAGCAGAGGGCATCGAGACATTTTTGAATAGCATTCGAAGGGAAAAGGAGGTTAAATGCGTAGATTTACAAGGGAGGGGACTCTAGAGATGGAAATGAAGGTAATACCTTATCTTTCTATTTCAACAATGTCGAGTGTGACTTTTTGTAAAGTAAGGCCTTGAGACTTGTGGATAGTAAAATTCCAAGAAATTTTGATTGATAGTTATCTTCAATTTCCTCTAGAATAGGTGGAACAATAACATTGGAGGGATTCCTAGGATCCCAACATGATCCAATGTATCCACAAATTTTACAACAAATAAAGGTAATTTAAGTAGGTGTTAAAGAAATGACATGAACAATGTCGATATTTTACCTATTTAACCATTAACAAAACCAACCTCCACGCACAAGTTATCTATAAAATTACACTCTTGTTTTTACAAAGAAAACTCGTATTCTGATTGATCATCATTAGGCTCCCCTAAAATGCATCCTCTAGTGATATGTGCAACTAAACCAGCGATTGGAAGATTCAAATATTTCAGTATATTTAGATTGTGGTGGTCGACCAAATCCTTTTTGGAATATAAATGGGGAGATTGATATAACCTTTGTGTTTCCTACTGCGAGAGGTGGGAATTTGTTCTTGACATCAGGGGCTCCCAATTCTCTAGGAATGAAATTTCATTGCGAATATTGAGGAGAAATTGGTGGAAGAAATCTTGTTCTCGAGTGGAACCTTCTGGTGGAAGGAAGCTTGTCTTGACCTATCCCTCAATTTTGATATCCTGAAATGTGAAAATTCATCCCAAGACGAAAGTCAATTTTGTTGAGCAACTTAGGTCCAATGAAACTCATTTCATCAACAAGAATACAATCAACATGCTTGATCAAGCATTGAAAAGGTGACCAAGATTGCCCTTTCTAAGGGCTTGAGTTCTTTGATAGGTATGTGAAGGTATGCATGTATAGTTGATGTTGAAATGTTGAATGTGTTAGTGTAGGTTATTATTTATCATTTTATTTATTTATTAGGATAATACTTATACTTTTTTTAGCCCTACACTTGTTGGGTTAGCTTACTTGGGTGTACTAGTTATGTGAAGTTAGCTTACTAGTTATGTTGAGTTAGCTTCTTAGTTATGTGGAGTTAGCTTACTACTCTTTTGGAGTTAACTTAACTACCAATATCAGTTAGTGGGAGTTCTTCACCACTGATTTGGGTGGTAGTTGCACTTCCATCCTCCTATATGTACAGCTTTCTTATTGAGTAATTCAAGTCATTGTATTGTAATGTATTGAGCATTATAGATTATGATGGATTTCCATATATGGAATTTTAGCTCTTATGTTTTGCAAATCTAATGTGGTGTGCTATTATCATCTGAGATCACGTCTTGGAACAATCTTCTTATTGTTCATTTCATGGTATCAGAGCAATATATGATGTAGAAATCCATCTGTAAGTTTTTCTTTGCAAGCAAGGGTTTATTATTTTCATGAATTTGGAATTTGTTAGAAATGTTATGAAACATGCATTTTTATGCAAAATGGAGTGCGATTGGATTTGAAAGGTTCCAAAACCCTAGAATCGATTGTAAACTTGACCATGTTTTGAGACAATCGAACCTGGATGCAGATATGTACCCTCTGGGTGCATTCTTTTATCCATTGGATATAAGCGTGTACCTTTCGGATGCAATATTTTATCCATCCAATGGATGCAGATCTATACCCTCTGGGTGCATTCTTTTATCCATTGGATATAAGTGTGTACCTTCCAGATGCATTCTTTTACCCTCTAGATATTTCAGTTTTGGATGCAATTTTTTATCCACTAGATTCAGATCTGTACCCTATGGGTGCATTCTTTTATCCATTGGATATAAGCGTGTACCTTCCAAATGCATTATTTTACCCTCTAGATATTTCGGTTTTAGATATAGTCTTTTATCTACTGGACACAGATCTGTACCCTCTGGGTGAATTCTTTTATCCATTAGATATAAGTGTGTACCTTCCGAATGCATTCTTTTACCATCTGGATATTTTTGTTTTAGATGATGTCTTTTATCCACTAGACAAAGATTTGTACCTCATGGGTGCATTCTTTTATCCATTGGATATTGATGTGTACCCTCTGGATGCAATGATTTACCCTCTGGACATTTTAGGTTTTGGGTGCATGCTTTTATCCTTTGGTCACAACCTTGTATCGTGTGGATGCACTCTTTTACCCTTTGGACATTTGGGTGTCACGTGTACCTTTTAAAAAAAAATCAGCATTAAAATATTATTTTAATAGCAAAACCTTCTAGAGCTCATAACTTTTGATCTGTAGCTCGGATTAAGGTGATCATTTTTTTGAAATTGTGTATTTTTTCAAGATCTACGCATTGGTGACATTTTTATACACATATTTCAAATTTAAAAGGTAATTTTACTCATTGTAATGTTTACACGCACTCAATTATAAAGTGCCAAATTTGGGAGGGTGTTGTAATCACTTGTGGATGCAATTTTGGTTGAGCCCGACATCCTCAACTTTTGGGTGTTGCATTCTTGTATCTATGGGTGTATGTATTTATATCTCTCTTTTTGTTGAGATATTCTAGATCTATATTTTTGACACTTTATTTTTTGGCATGTTGACAATCTCTCTTGTGGGGGAGCTATTCTGGTGAAGCCTAGTGTTAGTTTGTTAGTGTTCAAGTAGTTAATTTTGGAAACTCATACAGATATGTGGTGTCACTCTACCCATTCAGAAGTATGGGAGGGTATGGTGTTGATATTGATTCTTTGGGTTTCGTGTCCTTACCTTGTTACGTGTTGATATTGTTTCTTCGGTTTCGTGTCCTTGCCTTGTTACCTTGACTTTTCTTGGATCGTGGCACTCCTATTTATTTAGATCTCGTGTCCTTGCCTTGTTTCCTTGGTTGTTCTTGGATTGTGACACACCTATTTGTAGTAGTTGATCAAATTATGTTTGGTGTTTTTTTGCACTTTTGACATCACTCCATTGATAGTTTCCTTGCATGGAGCTATTTTGGTGAAGCCCAGTGTCATTTTTTTAGTTTTATGATTGAGTAGTGGATTTAGACCATAATGCGCACCAAACTTCTTCAACATTGTACGATTTTTTGGAGCTGATCTTCTTGGGATATCTTGCACAGGATTTTTCTCTCTCTACTTTGTTATTACTGGTTTTGGGTACCTTACGGTGTCCATTTTTCTAGTTGTTGTACGTGGGTACCTCATCAAGCCTTGTTGCGGGACCCACCTTCTTTTCCACCCACCTAAGCTATGCTTACAGGAATGGTGTTAGTGTAGGTTATTATTTATCCTTTTATTTATTTATCAAGATAATAGTTACACTTTTGTTAGCCCTATACTTGTTGGGTTAGCTTGCTTAGGTGTAATAGTTGTGTGGAGTTAGCTTACTAGTTGTGTTGAGTTAGCTTCTCAGTTATGTGGAGTTAGCTTACTAGTCTTTTGGAGTTAACTTAACTACCAGTATCAATTAGTGGGAGTTCTTCACCACTGATTTAGGTAGTAGTTGCACTTCCCTCCTCCTATATGTACATCTTTCTTATTGAGTAATTCAAGTCATTGTATTGTAATGTATTGAGCATTATGGATTATGATGGATTTCCATATATGGTATTTTAGCTTTTCTATTTTGCAAATCTAATGTGGTGTGCTATTATCATCTGAGATCACAGCTTGGAACAATCTTCTTGTCGTTCCTTTCAGAATGTAAGCAACACTGGTAGGTGCAAGTCAAAGCAAAGGTGATATATCTCTAGATGTTGATACGTTGAATGCTAACATTATTACATTAAATGAGATATTACTTCATTTTTCTTGTGATTCCTTGAATTATTAATATCAATAGTGGAAGATTTGCTTTGTGCAAGAAATGCTAGAAAATGGTATCGAACGCCATTTGTTATCCCTTCGAGAAGTTGGAAACAAGCATTGAGGATGATATACGATCATGAGAGATATTGATAATGCTCCTTTGCATTTCTATAAAATATGGGCCAAACTCTTGTAAATAATGGAGAACACTATGAGTGTCCCAACTATATTAAATATCAAATTCTCTCGCAACCCAACATATGCATTTTGTCAAGTGCCATGGTTTTTATGAGGTGGAGTTGTGAAAGAAGGTTCCACTCATTGAAATACGGGTAAGAATATACAAATATGTCCTCGAAGTCCTATTCAAAGTTTGAGGATTCTCCAAAGGGAGTGCTAGAGTGCAAAACATGTTAGGGCCGGTAATTGTTTTTGAATAGGTTCTAATTTGAAATAACTTATTTTTGGTGGTGCCAATATCTTAAGAAATAATATGAAAGAGCTTGTATAAAATGAGTTCACTCCAACAAAAGAGTTTAAAGGACATAGAATCATTCATGGAACTTGGAAAAATATAGAGTAAACATGAACAATAGTTGGTGATGTTTGAAGCTTCCATTTATTTCATGTATGGTGTTTGATATAAGTCCAATCTTGAGCCATTTAAACAAGAGAGAATGTTTCCATACCTCAATATTTTCTTTCCTACATTCAAGGAAACATAGCAACAATCGCACAAAACAAGTGGCAATTTATGCAATATGTGGCATGTTTCTTGTCCACTAAATGTCATGTTAAACGACATTATTAGAGAGAATTTTATGGATGACAATATGTGTTGGGAAATTAGGGTCAACATCTCTTGAAATTCTAGAAATCATATGGTGGTAGGTTTTTGAATGTTGTTTAGCCCTTGAAGTATATTTTGCGGTGTATTTTAAAACAACATGACAAGAAACTACAAGCTAACAAATCAATGTTGGATCTCCAAATAGATAGTATTGTTTGGTTATGGAAGTTATACCTATCATCATTTATTTAAGCTAGGTACTTAATTGGTCCATCCTCCTCAAAGAACAAGGTGATCTAGGTTGATTCTCCCATGGGGCATTGTATTGACATCGAAGGTGATTATGTTTTTTCTCGCAAGCATGTTTGTTACGAGAATTTTGAGTGGTGTTGGACATGATTTAATAACTCTTCAAAGTTTGTGACAAGATAAAATGATACAATATGAGATGTATCTAACATGAAAGGGACATCTTGAATTGATTGGTGTACAAATTTAGAACTCACAGTAGTTATCTCTAGGATTCTAAGCGAGACACGTATCTATCAAAGTATTTCCTTACGGTCTCTATAGATGTAGTATCTATCTACTTGTACTTTATCAATGTTGGGCACATTTTTAAGCCATAAGAAACCACGAACATGTGTGGATCCTCTATGATACCATTCATACCTGTAGAAAACATGAAGTGTAAAATAATAGGTGCAAAGTCAAACAAAAAATATCAAACACATTTATTATATCACCCGTACTAATAGTATTTCGCCCCATGGTGTTTTTCCAAGACTTCTTCATGAAAGATGGTGAATATTTAGTGCAAATATGTGAAAACAAGGTGAGGGTGTGAAAAATGTTAAGGGTTATCCATCACTAAGCACCACGAGCTTCGGTAAGGGAATACCAGGGCATGACACTATCGAGGTCCGACCACTTTTTGTCTGTTGAACTAAGAGTGAAGAGAGAGTTATTGCACCCAATTTTTTTATCATGTCTACAAGTTTGCCTCTACTCTTTTCTCAAAAGGAACGTGTTCTTCGAAGGTTCATACCAAACCGTATCCATTTTTTGGGGAGGTTTTCATTGGATAAGTATTGAATTTTTTTTAAGGGCGTGTATAGTTGTTAGAACACCATACTCAATATTTTCTTTCATAAATATTGTTGTAGTTTCCTGAATTCACCAAACCTATAAGGTTAAGCAAATAAAGTATCTAAATCATGGGTGGTAACCAAATCATTCATCGTGAAACTATAATAAATGAAGAGCATACTGCAAAAATATTTTTTTCAATTGGGGTTATCTCAACATGGCTTTCCATGTTGGGAAAAATTTCAGAAATGCCATGGAGAATAACCCTTTTTGTTCTATTCATTTGTTGGAAAACTAAGAAGTTTAGGTTGCAAAGTGAAAGGACTTATCCGCCCATGCTCAAGAATGAATTGATGAATTTCCTCTTCTTCTATACTATAATTTGGAATGAAGGGAGAAAAATAAGAAGTCTAGGCCATCATGTCTAGTGTGTCTATATACTCATGGTCAACCATATTTGTACGATAATTACACAACTCTTGAAGATCGAGGGTGAACCTAGGAAAATAATTATCATCAATCAACACATCTTTGTAGTATGGATCATGAGAAATTTAAAATTACAAGGCTTCCCATACCCAAGACTTGCTAACATAAAATTCATACTTTGTTAAATGGGCCCATGTTCTTTGTATAAGAACAATGTCCAAATCTCCAAGACAGTGTGGCAGGTATTTGGCTATAGATGAAATATTTTGGGGAAACTTATTGTGTGACATGTATATCTGTATTGGCCTCCTCACTTGGTTAGATGACTTGCAAGATATGATTAACACAAGAAATGAGAATTTACTCGACTTGGGTTAAGCACTTTAGAACAGAGGTTGATGGCCCAGATCCATATTGTTCCATAAGGAGAAATGATGTCCATTTTTTCTATATTAACATATGTTGCAAGTATGCAACCCTCCACACAAGTTTGTTTTCATACTAGATAGTTTTCTAAGAAGATATAATAGGTTTGGATCTTGAACAATACATCTATTCTTCTTTGAAACGTGTTTTGAGATTCGAAAGGAATCCAAGTTGGAGTATGCATAAATTGTTGTTAGAGGGGCAATTTGGTTGAATTCTCAAGATGAATATGTGTTGTTTTTGGAAAAGAGAAGGAATTTGTTAGAGAAAGGAAAATGCGAGTTGTGGGTGGGTGCACATGTTGGTTGAAGGTCAAGCGTAAAAAAGTGTTAGAGAGAAAAGTGGAGGAGGATGGCTAGAAGGAGGGACCTATAATAGTTTTGTTGGTCTATGGAATATAGGTTCAAATGTCGAAGTAGTGTTGATGAATTACAAAAATTTATAAGTAAATAAATTGAAGGAAGGAAGGATTGAATAGGGATGCGAGACTTTTTCTCAATATATTACTCATGTTAGATCCCGCCTAGTAATTATCCCACATCAAATATGGAAGTTGAGAAATGGTGGAAATTAATGGTAGGTGTTGAACACTTTGCCTTTGACGGGTAAAAGCACCACCACTTTGTTTTCAAGCATGGTATTGGGTGTGTTGAGCGTCATTAATAAGGAACCTATGGTGTGCATCATGTTCTTGATGATGGGCTAGTTGTCTACGAGTTGGCATGGAAAAGCAAGGTACATCCTGCAAAAAGGGGCAGGGGGTAAGGACCAAATCATTGTTTAGAAACTTACATACATTTGAAAAAAAAACAAGAGGAATTTTTTTTTCATCTGAAGTTTCTTACTTTAAAATATTGTTAAACAAAAGGAAATCACTCTTTTTTAAAGGTATTAGAGATATCTTAAAACACCATAACAAATCTATATGCCTTTAGATTTTATTGTCAAAGAACTAATGGTTATTATCACAATCTAAAAATATTGGAAAAATAAACCACATACATAACTTGCACATTTTTTTTCATTTTTTTACATAGTAAAGGAGGGTTGTAAAGTTTATTTTTTTACGTTGGAGCGTAACCAAATGAATCTACAAAACAATAATCAATGCAAAAAGTTGTTTACATCAAAAAACAAGGAAGCAGAAGTCCCTTGAAATATGGTTAGACTTTGGGGAACGAAACAAAATCCCTTGCATGAGGTTTGACATATAGCTTTCCTAGCATCAAATGCTAGGGAGTAGTAGAAGTTTCCAATTT
Organism: Taxus wallichiana var. yunnanensis; assembly: GCA_018340775.1. NCBI lineage: Eukaryota > Viridiplantae > Streptophyta > Pinopsida > Cupressales > Taxaceae > Taxus > Taxus wallichiana. Next base: position 926,240,601 of record CM031242.1, read on the forward strand.
CTTAGAATTCAAAATGACACATTTCAGTTGTTTGTTCCCACGATAAACTATTATTTTGAGGGAAAGTGTGAAAATGAATTTGTAGCTGATGACATTGCTTGCAATTTCGGTAGTCGCTTCATCATCAATGGATAACAAGTGAAGGTCCTTAGTTGTGATACCCATGATTGATTCAACAACTTCATCAAAGGTTTTAATTGACTATAATTCCCATGTGGATCCTTTAAATCAATTCAAAGTGCATATCTATAGTCACACTTCACCACGTCTGCAACATCATTACAATTTACACAAAACCACATGCAATTTCCCATTTTCAATACTTTATTCTTGCATTGTTTATCACCTTTTATAAGTGGGAAAGTAATGTACAAGAAAATATCCATGATGAAGTTAGTTACCTCTATTTTCCTCGTGACCCATTCATTTTTTCCTAAGTTTCCCATTTCCACTATTTGTGATGTTTTTTATGTAGTTGTCACATTTTTTGGAGGCCCCATAACTTTATTTTTAATGATGACGGTGGAAGGGAGTAATCATTATATGAAATCCACTGAAGGAGTGTATAAGTCTCTAAAGTTGGAGGGTTGACAAAGCATTTAGTAATGGAAATAATCTCTATTGATGATCTATTAAAATTAGAGACACAAACAACTTTTATAGCCAATACTGCAACTTGTGGTGTCGATATAATTTCTACAAGTTTTTTTTCTTAATTCATCAAAACAACATCCCCACAAAGTAAAACTAACTAAATTAAGATATATCCTTAAACTGAAGTGTTTTTTTGTGGTCTCTACCTGGTCACACATGCGAATAGTGGAGCATGGTGAAATGGAAAGAATAACGCCAATCATATCAATTGATCAAGAACCAACATGGATGTTGGGTAATTATTTTATTTTTTTTAATGAGGTGATGTATAGGTATGTTATCATCTATTTCTATGGAAGGATTCATAGATGATGAGGGAAGTAAAAATATCTCTAAGGAACTGTTCAAGTGGTTATAGTTTGGGTTTACCTTTCCATTATTTTCATTAGTCATAATCTACACCTTGTATGCTTCAATTTTCTCATAGAATTTGTGGGCAGCCTCATTAAAACATGCAACATGAATTTCCCCTCTTGTCCAATCCACATAATCAAATCCAAAGAATGATGCACTACCCTTAAAATTGTGGTATTTGCACGAGGGTTGTTTTATGCATTGCACACCCTTTTACAACCCAAAATTACAAAGAAGCATCTAGATAACTAATCCGGAAAAATGAAATGACACATTTTGATGAAGCATGCTCTACAAGAGGTGTCATATGTGGTGTCAAGCAACTATCGTGGAAAAAGTTATTTTTCCATGGTTTTTTGTTTACTATGAAAAACATGGTTTGGAAATCGAATGAGGACAACAATTTTACTATGTGTGGAAGTGATAATATCCATGTCAATGATAAGAACAATCATGCACCTAAGAAAGAAGTAGAAAATAAAATTAGAAAGTTTGAAGGGGAAAATCCATACATTGTTTCTGAAGAGGGATTTCAATCTTATAATTCATGTTTTATCATTCAACAAAGGGATTTACACAAATGCACAATCAAGCCTTCTGGTAATGTTTTGGCAAGCACATGTTCCACAAATTTGGAAGGCAAAAAGTTGTCCTGGAAGTGCTCTTCGCCTGAAATGTCTACACAAGTGTTTCACCCTAGTGTTCAAGATAGAGTTAACATGACACAAGTTCAACAATTGTAAAATCGGTGAGAGTTTGGGGCATCATCCTTCGACCAGATGAACAATACATCCAATTGTAAGTGATGTCTCCATGACACTGAAAAGCAAGGGTGATGTTACATAATGCATCCATAAACTTAAATATGTGACAAGAATAGACTTAAAAACAAAAGGAATAATATCATGGTGGCACAATGTTCCATTTTATTTTCCTTGGCCAACTTTGCAAAAAAAGAAACCCCATCGATAGAGAAGAGGAGGATAGGATATACTTTTTTTTCAAACCAAACATAAATTTGAACATGCTTCCATTTGTTTCATGGTTTCTAACAAAGCTAAAAAATATTGTTCCTTATAAAAAAAAAAAGTTTAAGACCAAGAGGCCCAACATTATTTTATGGATTATAATACAAGCAAAGGGAAGGATTTGTAATAAAAAATGGAAGTTAGGCTCATGGCAACAAGTTTAAGTGTAAATTCTTTCTAATTTTGGATACTCAATGTTCAAAGTGAAGAGGAGAAATTTAAAGGCCAAAAAAAAAAATGTTTATGAAGAGAAACATAAGTAAATTGTAAATTTCATTAAATAGAATTATAATTAAGTCCAACTCAACCCTTAAAAGAGATAATATAATCCAAACACAACACCAACTTACCAAAGATAGTTAAAATAACACCCTTTGTTTTCCATAAAGCATGTAAAATAAACAAATTTTCTTCTAAAAATGCTTTCCTATCTAAGAAGCTTTTACACTAAAAGAATGCCAATATTATGTTAAATACATGGTGTTGAAGGGACCCAAAGGAAAATTTCAGTACAATGCTTCTAATTTGCATTCCTAACATGTAAAATTAGAATTGTTGAAGCTATAGAAAAATATTACCAAGCAATAATGACTTTAAATGAGAGCTAATGCCATTGAGCAACCATTTGAAGGACTTTTCTTCACTCAAACAAGGAACCATAGGTTTACTTGCTGAAATAAAGGGAAAAGTCTTATCTTTAATCGAACAAAATATTTTTCTATATATTTTTATATATGACCCCCGCCATACCGCATCATCCTAAAAAATTTATTTTCTATTTTCCCTAGAACACCATTTTTGAGAGCGAGACGAAGCTTCCCAAAAAAACATTTTCAATTCTAAAAAGGTTTTGGCAAAAGCACAACTCGTTAGCTATTCCTATTCATTATTATTTTAATATTTTGTTTATTTCATTTGTCATTAAAAGGCTATTTTGAGCAAACACAATCATAATTTTTAAAAAAAAACATATTATGTATAAGTTATTATCCTTTGTAATGCATCCTACGAAAAGTAGAGCCAACCATAACTTCACGTGTGTAATGAATCAACAATACTTCATGAAAGAAACTATTAAAGTTCAATACTTAGCTATAAATATGTTGGGAATACAAGTAGTTAAGAATTATAAAAGCAAGTTCGTTACTCGATACTATTTACAAGTGTTGTAATAGAGACTAATCAATTAAGTGTTAAGAAAACTATTCTAAAACTTCTTTTATTACCTTCATTAATCTAACTATTGCATCAAGGTTTTCGATAACATGTTTTCTAAAATGTGAAATATTATCGCCATAGTTATCTTGTTCATAGAATAAATCATGTTCAACATGGTCTACTTCACATGTATTGTCATTTTAAAATCAATTCACAACACTATCAATCAAAAAGGCATGTCATTCCCATCACTTGTAATAGGGGAACAAAATTGAAGCAACATCAACTACCTTTTCAATTTTTATTATTTTAAAACTATATATAAAATTAACTAACGTATTTTCAACAAAATTAATATGTCATTGATTAATGATATCAAACTTACACAAAGTGAATGAACTGTAGGAAGCAATGTTGGAAAAAAAAATGGAATATGAAAATGGAATAAAAGGGAATTATTTTTTCTTATTTTGCGTGTACTTGGCTTCCAAAAAAAGTGCAACTAAAAATGATTTCTATTAAGAACAAATTCGAAAATAATTATGAAGGGATACATCAACATTTAGAAAGTTTAAATTTAGTTCCAAGGTACAAGTAGAAAGTGTAGCATCAGGTGTATGTTTAATTGTTAAAGTAGTTTTCTTTTGACAGAAAAGGACAAGAGTACAAAGATTTATGAGCACACATCTAAAAAAATTGTATAGTTTGTAGCAATCCTATAACTATTTGTTTTTATGCATCGACATAACGAAAGACACAAATACATAAACTATTTTTTTCAAACTTCTTGTTGCTTGCATGGGGGATTTTCTTCACACATTTCTTGTATTTTTTTACATTTTTCCCTTCTCAACAACAATACCCATCTTTTTCAGCTTGTGAGAAGGCTCATATTTATGCACATTTTATTTGGAATTGTACACCAAACCGAATCCTCGAGAATGCGGACCCGATGTTTGAAATTTAGAAAGGTACATAAATCATGAGGTTGGCAATTGGAGACAATCCTTGATCATCTCTACTATTTTTGGCTTCAACGGACTTGGCCGCCTGTAATGCAAAACTTTAACCACAAATTGAATCATTTTAAACTCGTCCTCTTGTTCCAAGTGTAGTTTAGTCATTGTCACACCAGTTGGAGGGGCAGAAATTGTATTCCTAGTCTTCATCTCTTTGAATTGAGGTGGAGGAAAGGTTAAACATCAATGGAAAAAACATGAGTTATGCACACAAATTATAGTTAGTGCCCGAGGTAAAATCCATAAAAGTCAGGCAAATAACAACAAGCATTAAAACCAACCTTTCTATTTTATGGGTGGCTTTACAAACCTTGGCATCGTACATTCTAATGCCCAACTTGGGGCGATCAAAGTGCCCTTACAGGGGAACCATCCCCTCAACACACAAAAATCTTGGCGATGTCAAAGGAACATTCCACCATATACCGATTCAAAAAGGCTCAAGCAAGAGTGAATATTATATTGACAATAAAATTAAGAAAATAGAAATTGTATTTAGTCCCTCTCATAACTAAAATCGCATGCTTTCAAATGGTTAGTTTTTACAAGGAACAAACGATCTTACCAAAAGAAACTAAATAAATAAAAGTAATTTTTGCACGCAATTTTTGTTTCCAAATTTAAATTTTCCATTATCAAAAGAAAGCATTCCAACAATAACCAAATGTAAATCTCCAAAAAAACTATGTTTCTTTCACTATGGCAGTGATAACAAAATAGATCTTTCCTAACTATTGGTAGTTATCAAAGACATACTAGGTTCCTAAGCACCATGACATAATTGTTTTACATAAGGCGTGGCCAATTGGCATTAGTTTGGAGGCTAAGTTTTAAACCATGTCATATTTTTATCTTTTGTTGTCCTCTTCACCTCAATATATGCGTTGGAATTTATTAGGAAGGCATTTTAACATAGTTCATGCACTTGGAAGAAGGATGATTCATCACATGGCATGTTTTAAAGGATGAACTTTGAGTTTAGTTCCCCATCTGCTTGAGAATTGTGCTTAGGCACTTGTGTCTAGTTCTTATTTGTTTCAAATGGTGTGACATGGCTATTGGGTGGTCCCCACTTGAAGAAAAGTATGTATCAATTCTTAATCACTATGAAATATGTACTTTTGCATAAGTTTACTTCCTCCAACACTTGTTATATATGTTCTTTTGTTCCTGAGAACATTAAAACACGTGCTTCTGTTAGAGTAATTCCCAAAGCCCTCTCCACCTCTTCTTTGGTGTTTATTTGGCTCCCAAACAAGTTGGAGGATGCGCTATTGATATGCAGGAGTCATGAGAAGTTTAAGTGATTATTTTAATCATTTTGAAATAATAGTTTTCTCTCCACACAGCTTTAGGTTTCTTGTAGCTTCTCGCACTTCCATGAAAACAAATTTTCTTATAACTCGTGATTCTCTCCACGAAATGCCTTTTAACCAAATGCTTCTCACCCGGGCCTTCAAGATGACTGTGATTTTGCTCAATTTGGAGGACTATATTATTTTATTGGCTTCTAAAGGTTTTTGAATACGTTGGCACTTGAAACCTTTGAATCTTTTTCTGCTCCATTTTCATGGTCACACATGCCTTCCTGATCATTCACATGAAGATTATATTCCTTGCTCTGTCATATGGATTCATGAAGCAGTGAAAACAGAGGAAGATTATTTTATATGGATTCTAAAGTGTTTGACAAAATGCCTGCATCATAATTCATGGTTCTATATCGTCTCTTTATCTCTTAGATGTGGTATAAGATCAGATTGATTGAATTCCAAATTTCCATCTCTCTTGGTTGTTCCAGATGGAACAATACCCCATTTCTGCAAGTTGGACAATTTCTACCTATTTTACAGTGCACCCTGAGAATTATTCGAATTATGAAATTGTAATTAATTAATTCACTTTTTAAATTAATTAAAATAATGTAATAAATGGATTGTAAAGTGAACTCAAGTTGTTTTAATTTGAGTAAGGGGTGGGTTAAGTTATAAAGTGGTTATATAACTATTTTTTGGGATGTGCCTATAAAAGGCTTGATCACAATTGTAAAAGGGCTAGCCTTTTCTCTCCTTTTCTCTACATGAAGAAATTTTGACATCATTCCACGAGATATGTTAACTCAAGAATAAGAGCCAATTTAATGTGCTTATCATCTTCTAATTATGAACTTTGTTTGATATTCATAACCAGAGACATATTTTTAATGTTAACTCATTGTGTGGGATGCATTGATAAGTAGACTTTGTGTTGCCTATTCCTTCACGTGAAATTTTTGCCATAACCACACAATTCATTATCCTCGAAGACTTTTTGTTTCGATAGATTGATTTTTATCCCCGCCTAGTTTTTAAGTTCTATTTTCCATGTGAAAGAGAGGTTTTTAGTTTGTGTTTTCCTGGAGTTATCCAAACATATCTTTGTATTTCTTTTATGTTGTAGGGTATCTCTTTTTTGCCTTCTTTCCTCTCCTTTCTCCTATTTCTCCTTCTCAATTTTGTCTCCTTTTTTGTTTTCGATTAAAAGCACCACAAACCAAAATACCTCTATCATACAAGGGATCTTCCCTCTCAAAAACAAAGAAACTTCACCTTGTCAATAGGTGATTTTTCCTAACTTACACCACCTTCACTAGGCCACTTTTAAAAATATGGGTAAGTGCAAAGAAATGGGGTACCAAAAGGAGGTCAAAAGTGGACACATTTCCTAAGATCATAGAAACATGAACTTCATCTAATAATTTGGCATGCATATGCTCAAAATTAGACAAAGTGATAAAAATAAATACCGTAGAGCTCGTAATCTAGTTTTAAAATACTAAAAAAATTAAAATGGTGAAGATTGGATCAAATGTGGTGTGCACACAAAGTATGTCTATTTTTGTGTCAAAAATATAAGAACCTTTTTGGCTAGATTTTACGCATGCAAAAACCTAGGTTGTCATGGGATAAATCCATTTCATTTAACATTGAAGCTCCCGTGTGATGTATTTATTTATTCTACAACCTATTAATTTATATTTTGGGTATTACTTTAATAAAGTGGCTCATGAACCATGCCAGAAATTTTTTGTGTAAGTAAGCGTGGGGTGTTTGAGAAATTTGTGCAGAAAAGAAGAGGATGTATACAACAGAGTGAGAAAAAGAGAGGATGCACTTCACAATAAGTAGATCGCGGATTTTATGAGTCATACACAATAAATAAATAATTTTAAAAATGTCATAGTTTTAGTAATTGAAAAAGAAATTGATTTAGATTTAGATTTTAAGTAACACAAAACTTACCATAAAATCCTCACGAAATGCACAACGAGACTTTTCAGACACAAAGTTCTCCAGAAATCCATCTTCTTCTTATTCAATTCCAAAAAATATATACAAAGAACATTCCAGAGTCTCAACACAAAGTCTAAGATCTTTAAATTTTTCCATAAAATTACAATAACTAGTTGCTAAAAAAGTTCCATCTTTCTTTGCCCGTAGGATTCCTCTTTATTTAATACATCTAGAAAGAAGATACAAATATAATAAATTAATTGTGTCTTTCACACGTGTTGGCTACACTAAACCGCAAGAAGTTGATAATTTTCCTCCATGAATCTCTGTTGCTTAGCATGCATGATATTTGAATGTTCTAATGTGCCACCTATTTATAAGTAATTGAAATTTTCAAACAACTTGAAGTAATATATTTTAACTTTATTATTTCTTAAGTTTTTTAATTAAGCTGAATTACTTTATTACATTGTTTAGAAAAGTCTCATGTGTAGAAGAAGAAGAAGAAACAATTCATATTCTAAAACCCTCATTCTCAGATTTTTCGTTTTTATTACAAGAATAAATTTGCCCATACTACAAGATTTACTACTACACTGAACTCGATGTCATTTCATGTTGAGAGTTTTTTGTATACCCATCTACCCTTTCCAAAATTATATTTTTGGATTCCATGATGTAGAGGAGGTCGAGAGCTTTCCAGAAAGTCCAAGATCTCGAAAATGGAGCACTTGAGCAAAAGTTATGGACTCATCGAATTTTCCCCCATTAACATGGAGTTTAATCCCTTTTTATTTAAGATTTAGCAATTGCTTTACTTATTACTTCAATGAAGTAATGAGTTGTTGAAATTTCCTTTGTAGAAGCTTAGCGATTTAGAAACTTCTTTCACTTATTACTTCAATGAAGTAATGAGTTGTTCCCAATTTCCTTTGTAATATAATCCTTTAACAACTATTTTACTTATTACTTCAATGAAGTAATGGGTTGTTTAAATTCTCTTTGTATATAGAATTATAATAACTTTACTTATTACTTCAATGAAGTAATGAGTTGTTGAAATTTTCTTTGTTTGCACCTAAATTTAACAATTGCTTTACTTATTACTTGTTAGGGCATAGTAAAGTAACTTCATTTTTCCGCATTACTTTCTTATTTTTCTTCTTTAGGTTTTTATTTACTTAGTTACTTTTAGAAGTAAAGTAACTTCATTTTTCCGCATTACTCTTTTCTTTTTCCTTCTTTGTGGTTTTTACAACTACTTTACTTAGTTACTTTTAAAGTAAATTAACTTCATTTTTCCCATTACTCTCTTCTTTTTCCCTCTTTAAGGATTTCCAGGCAACTACTTTACTTAGTTACTTTTAGAAGTAAAGTGACTTCATTTTTCCACATTACTCTCTTCTTTTTCCTTCTTTGTGGGTTTAAGTAACTCCATTTTTCGCATTACTCTCTTCTTTTTCTTTCTTTCGCTAGTGTTTTGAAAATCGCTTACTTAGTTACTTTTAAAAAGTAACTTATTTTAGATCCCCGAGGTTTAGTGGGTTACTCTTTTTTTTCCTTCTTTGCGGATTTTCCGAGTTAGTTTTGGTGCAATCTGCTTTACTTAGTTACTTTTAGAAGTAAAGTAACTTCATTTTTCGCATTACTCTCTTATTTTTCTTTCTTTGCAGTTTTTATACTACTTTACTTAGTTACTTTTAAAAGTAAAGTAACTTCATTTTTCCGCATTACTCTATTTTTTCCCTCTTTGCAGTGTTTTTGCAACTTCTTACTTAGTTACTTTTAGAATTAAAGCAACTTCATTTTTCCACATTATTCTTATTTTTCCTTCTTTGTGGGTTTTTGCAAATACTTTACTTAGCTATTTTTATAAGTAAAGTAACTTCATTTTAACGTAAAGAAGGAAATTGGTAAATTTTGAGAAGATTGTTGATTACTTTAAGGAGTAAAGCAACTATGAAAACCCGCCAGACGTGAAGTAGTGCAAATCAAGTTTTGGATGACGACTTACTGCAACTTTGAAGTAAAGTAATTTGAGAAATCTCGATTAATTAACAAAGTATGTACTTAGTTTTCTTATAAACTTCAGGACATGTGGGAAAATGGGTATTCCTCCAATCGCTTCCAAGCAACCTTTATAACCTTCTAGATAATTCTAGAGAAAATCATTGCAAATATATAAAAGGGGTATCCCAAGATTTCTAAGTGAAATATTTGGGGACACCAAACCTATTGTGTGTGCCAATCAATCCCCTCCAACCCATTTTTGAGTTCTATAAATTATTTTTCAAATCCTTTTAGTAGAAAGTTAGGTAATACCATGTAGGAAGGTCCCACTAATTTTTCATAATTTTTTCCATGAATATATTATTTTTACTAATTTTCAAAACGCACACATCCAAAAATGGGTCTCAAATATTTAGGTGTACACCCCCATAACTTTGAGAAAAATAGTCAAAAAATTTAATGCGTGTAGAATGGAATTTAGAAGAAACCACTTTTTAAAAAATTGGATGAAAAAATCATAAATTGTGCACCAAAATGTATGCATAGGTTTTGGCAAGAAAAGAAAGCACTAGTAAAAGAAATTATGGATAAAAGTCTTAAACTAATCGATTTTAGAAAGAAGTATATCATCACCAAGGTAAAACTGAGCTTGACATCATAGTATAATTTTTTTAGAATATTATGTTATAACACATGAGATATCAGGTGTACACATGAGATTTTGATGTTTTTTTTATAAAACACATATTTATTCACAGATTATAGTTCAAACCTTATGTTTGGATATCCAAGGAAAATCCAATCCTATGGATTGGGATTTCAAATCCAAAAATGAAATGCAAGCATAGGGGCTAATCGCACTCACATTCCTATTTGTAATGTGGTATATGTGTTTTGGGAGGGATATATTTACTAAAATAAATGGTTCAAATTTCACCTACAAGTTTTTATACATTATATTTATTTTAGTAAAAGATAAAAATTAGGATCGCTTTTTCCTCCCCAAACACCTTATGAAACTAGTCTCACACTCCATAATGTCACGATTTAGAAGATAGTTTTTCATATTCTAATATGGTCCCTTGAGACATAGTTATTTTTCAATCGTCAACATTCAAATTTAAAGCTTTTAGGGTTTAAATTCTACAATTGATGTCTATTTTGGAAAATAAAATAGTAATTGTTTAACTTTTTGGGGCCCATTTGGATTGTTTATTGACATTTGTAGGAGTGTTAAACGTGTCAAAAATTAGAAATTACAAACCCAAAGTCACAACTCCCAAAGGTAAGTGAAAATTGATCGAATACATGGACTCATGAATTTTTCCATGAGCATGAAGTTAATCCCTAATTTTGTCTTAGAATATGGTTAGAGTCATACTATGGATGAGTACCTACTTTACAATCTTAGGGAATGCATCTTTAAGAGGACTATTCGAGCAATCCTCACAATCAACAATGCAAGGGAGTGACCTTGGTTCCCATGTTGGCATGTATATAATCCTTTGATCCTTATAATATAGATTAACAATAGTAAGGTGTGGGAAAGAATATTATCTATCTAAGGACCCCATAATATCTTCATTTGTTCAATAGAATAATAATATGTAACTTGAAGAGTTAGAAGCTAAAAGAGTGCATCACATCAATATATTTATAACACTCAACAAAAGTTAGGGTAAGAGTAGGTGAAAATGTGCAAAATATTCCACACATTCATTTAATTTCTATGGATAAAGAAACTGGGACTTTCATCAAGATTTATGCTAAGTAAATTAGTTACATTCTCACCCTAGTGTAGGAGTAGGAAGGTTGATTCAAGTGCCACATACTTCATAAGCAATCAAATCTACATCAACATTAAGAGAAATGCTTTTCAGATATCCTTTTGTGTTTTTGCCAAGAAACCCTTGAAATAATTTCATATATGGACAAGACACCAATGAAATAATTTTGTGCATTACAAAAAAGGAATTTGGTGAAATTGGTAAGAGGGTGTTGTCATGCAAAATGTATGGCATAAAAATTGAAACTTTGAGCATGACAACTAAGCCCATAGTTGAATCTTTCACTTCCCAGGCCACTGGTGTGTCCTTCCTTTGGCCAACCTACCTCAATACCACTCTCAACCTGGCTCAAAATAAATTATTAACAGGTTTTTAAGTTTGTTTCAATGTTTAGGGATGATTGAATACGATGATTGATGATTTCAATGTGACTTGATGGAAGATAACTTATTCCAAAGCCTTAAAAGGCAATTTTGAGCTAATCAAACACCCTCTGGGAGAGTTAAGAAAAATATTAAGCATCCAAAGGTGATGTCAAGGAATCTTGGAAGTGTTGGAGGAAATTTAGGAAGATTTAGGAAAGTTTTTCTCATTCAAAGACAATTTTCTCAACGGGTTTTCTAGGTGCGGGAACAAACACTCTAATGGTGAAATATGACTTCTCTAAATGATTTTAGGAGCTCCATAAGGAGTTAGGAGGAAAATAAATAGGCACTAGAAATATATGTGAATCCTATACATGTTGGTAACATCCATTTTTCTCTAATACTTGAAGGTTTCATGAAGAATTTCAAAATAGTGCATTGCCCCTTTCGGTTCTAGAAAAAAATGGCCCTAAATTTGTAAGCTCTAGAGAGATGGTCACCACATAGTGATAGGTGAATATTTGTAAATGTTGATAAGTACCTCTCGAATGGGTATTTTCATAAATATACTATTGTTTACCATGGGTGAGGATCTCATGAGGATGGGGCAAATTTTGTGAGTTGAAAACACCTTCCTAACATCTCAGGTTGTATTTTTGAGTGACGAAACTTCTAACATGAAAATGTGGTAAAAACAAGAGTTTTCATGAGTTGAAATCATGTTTCTAAAACCTCAAGTGATGACTTAGCTTTAGAAACAATTTTATGAGATCTACATTGTGATGGGAACAAGATGCTCTCTTCTAATTACAAGGCAAGAGCGAGGATCACTCTCTTACTTTTCAAAGCCTCCACAATTAACCCTAGTGATCACAAATCAACTCCATGATGCTCAAACCATTTTTTGATTATCTATCACTTACTAAAATAGGTATTTACCATGTAGATGGAAGGATTTCTCACTAAATGAGATTCTTGGCATGTGGCCACCTATTGGATTGAAATGAGGTGGTTGTAATGTCCTTCCTCATTTAAAGTGTGATCACACTATAAGGTTTGAATGAGTGTTTAAGAACACTACCAAGTGAGTGACATCAAGTGAAACTCGACAATTTCTCATTCTTACATACATGGTGCTCTATATGAAGATCATCCTCTTACCCCTCATAGCTCTAGAATTCTCCTCAGATGGAATCAACTTTAGGATAATCATACACTTTTTTCTCATATGCCTCTCATGAGATAGATGATGCCTTGATCCTTCACACGTGATGGTTCTTGAATGCCTTAGTAGCTTGACTAGAACATATTGGCTTGTTCCTTAAAGAGGTTTGAACATGATGGTAGAGTCAATATATGATGATCCTCAACTTACTCCATGAGCTTCCCATTTCACCTTTGAACATGATGACACCCTTTTTAACTTCACAATTCACTTCCTTGACCAAGATGTAACATGAGTGGAAACATGCTTATAGTATCTAACACATCTTCACTCAATTTCTCCTCATGGAAATAGTTTTCCTCCTCTATATGGAAGGATTGATCCTTGAATGATGACTTGAAGGAATATTTGAGGGTGAGATCCATCTTCTTGAACTATAACTTCATTGAAGCACTGTGAAATCCACTTCTTGAATTGCAAGATGTGAGCACATCGCCAAGTATTGATTAAGTGTTTAGAAACAATCTCAAGAGATATGCACATTTGTGATCTCAATATGACTACCATCACCACTCATGGTGATCCTTTCTCATCATGCTCATGATGATCATTCCCTTGATGACTTGAATTTCAATGAGGTTCTTGATGTTTTAGATCCTTCACAGACCTCATGATTCTCCTGATTACACCTGTTTTCCAAGTGACTGTCTATTACACATTTTAATGCATATTTGTTTTCTTCTAAACTCATTTGGGAACTCCTGAAATCTTACATAGAAGACAACATTCACCGTTAAAACTCTCATTCCCTACACCTTGAATATATGATGTTGAACAAATGGATCCTAAATGATATTTTCTTTCCTAAATTTTCCTAAATTACTTCACACACCTTCAATTCTCTTCAAAATCACCCTCAAATACCTTAGAATTTCCCTAAACATTCATGAAGTATGTTTACAACTGCAAAATGGCCCAAATGTCATTTTTAGGCCTCTAGGAAGTTATCTTTCACTGAATCTTACTGAATTAATTTATCACCTTGGGTAATCATCCTTGCACACTAAAAAAAACTTTAAAACCTTATTAGGAATTTCCTTTGAGCCAAGGTGAAGGTTGAATCAAGGTAGACTAATCGGAGGAAGGATGCATAATTACTAAATACACACATATTGATGTCTATCAAGAGGAAAGGGATTGAATATTGCTATGCCCTTAGTCCTATAACTTATACTTGCATATTGTGATCATTTATCTACATTTTGGTGTTCTTGGTGTTTTATTGTTGTTGATATTCAAATATATCTAAGTAATTTCATTACAAATATATAGTGGTAGTTCATGACATCTAGCATTTACTTCTAACCTTGACTGTGTTTTGTTAACTCTCATGGTTTTTCTCACCTAAAGCTTAATGTTGGGAGCATATCAGGCATCCACAGATCTAGGTTATAAAAGAAGAAACTTGAATTTAATCCTCCTAAATCTTATTCAATAGGTAAATGAGTCAAGAAGGGTGTGTATGATAATAAATATGAATTTTCTCCCTATTAGGTTATCTAAAACCCTATTTTGTGATTTCAACAAGAAAATATTAATATCTCAAATTGATAAGGATTCTTATAATATAAATCTACCTAGAATTAGGATTACTAAAATTTAGGATTCTTCTTAAGTCGTGCCATTGCGAAGAAGACTCGATACCATTGCAAAGAACACCCTTTTGATCAATTTTATCCATGTGGAATTATAACTTGAAGTTGAATAATATGTTCCTGACCTCCACAATTTCTTGATCTCATTACCAAACACTAATTAAGTGTTTAGAAACACTCTTGGGAGGTATGTATTGCTTGAGAGTATGAGATGATTTCTAACATCACCTTCGGTGGCCTTGATCAAAATGGATGCTCCCAAAATGTAAAGGATTATTCAATATTTTTAGTGCCTAATTTTTTTCCTCCTAAATCCTTACGGAACTCTTGAAATCAATCGGAGAATTCAAGGTTCACAATTTGACTACTCATTCCTTGCACCTGAAAACCCGTTGTTGAACAAACTATCCTGAATGATCAAAACTTTCCTAAATCTTCCTAAACTACTTCCAACACCTTCAAGGCTTTCAAATACCACCTTTGGATACTTAAGAACTTTTCATAACCCTCCCGAGGAATCACACGCTCTCAAATGGTCAAAGTTGGCCTTTCTAGGCTTGCTAGAGAATTAGTCTTTTACTACACTTCAATGAATGGAATAATGGACCTTGTTAAACCTTTTTCAAACTTATACATGTTCACCCAATGCATTAGGAATACCTTCAAGGACAAGGTGATCATGACACAAGAGGCAAGTTGGCTCGGAGAGGGATTCAAGAAGATTTGGGAGCAAGATTTCACATTGTGGCTTGGTTTTCATGGTTTAAGTTTTACATTTTTGGGTTAGTCAATTCACATGACAACATCTCCATATGAGATCATCCTCTTACCCTTCCAAGATTCAAAATCCTCCTTGAATGGAATCAGATTTAGGATGCTCATACACTTCTTTCTCATATCCCTCTCATGAGAATAAGTAACTTCTTGATCCTTCACACATGATGGTCCTAGATGCCTTAGTAGCTTGAATAACTCATTTTGATTTATTTCTCAAAGATATTTGGACACAATGGTAGAGTCAAGATATGATGATCATCAATTCATTCCTTGAGCCTCACTTTTCACCTTTGAACATGATGATCTCTTCTTAATATCATAATTCACCTCCCTACCCAAGATGTCACCTGAGTGGAAGCATGCTTATGATGTCTGGACACCCTCTTTCTCAATTTCTCCTCATGGAGATAGGTTTCCTCCTCCTGATAAAATAATTGATCCCTAAATGAAACTTGGAGGGGGTAAGTGCAACAAGTTGGGGGACAATTAAGTGGACATCAAATCCTGAATTTTACATCAAAAACATAAAAACATCAAATTTAGTCTTCCACGGACTTGAACCATGCCGAAAAGTTAAAAATATGTCATAAAAATGGTACCATTAGATAGGGAGACTGTTAGCTTTGTATAAATATTGATTTTAAAGTGAATAGAATAGGATAAATATCATTTTATAATTTTTTACTAATAGTAGGTCTTTAAGACACTTTTTCCCGTGAATGTTTATGTCTACGTTTAAGACTGAAAATTTTGTTTCACTTGTCAAAATGTGATAAAAATTATACCATCCCAACCATGGTGAAATTATATACATGTTCAAAAAAAAATTATTTGATTTCAATATTTTTTGATGAAGTTATGGCGGCAAATGGAAAGTGCTCTATTTTCTTTATGTTTTCAGACCACTTTCACGGAAAAAATCAAAAATAAAATATTACTAAAAAAATACAAAATAAAATATATCCCAAGATAGATAGCGACATCTAACTTCTCACCAAAGGAAAAATATATATATCAAATTTTGGTCATCCAAATCTTGGGCAAACAGAGTGCAATCTTATAGGCATTTTTTTTTTTAAATATACCAAGTCATTGAATTTTGAGTGTTTAATATAGCTAAACTTGTCCATTTTTAAAAAAATTAGTAGTTTAGAAACTAGATTCTGGATGCTACAATTCATATTGATATAATTTTTCTAATTTTAAGTGTATGCATTGCTAATAATCCCTACAAGTTGATATTATGTTGTTATTTGCAATATGACGTCCACTTATGACCCCTTTTTGTCCTCCTAATAAAATAATTGATCCCCTGAATGAAACTTGGAGGAATGTTTAAGAATGAATTCCATGTTCTTGACCTCCACACCGTACTGAAACACTACAAATTCCACCTCCCTAACTTGCAAGATGTGAGTTCATTGCCAAGCATTGATCAAGTGTTTATAAACACTCTCATAAAATATGAATTATTTGTGATGCTTTGGGATGATTGCAACCATCACTCATGGTGAGATTCTCGTATCATGCTACTGATGACCATTCCTTGACGATTTGAATCTCGATAAAGCTCTTGATGTTTCGAGATCTTTCACTAACCTCATAATTTTTCCGATTGCACTCATTGTCTTCGTGATGTTTCAGATCCTTCACAGACCTCATGATGACCATTCCCTTTATTATTTGAATCATTAAAAACTTACATATGTGTTTTGTTTTATTATGTGTTATAAGGAATTGCATGAGTCCATATATTTGAGTAATTGTTCTTTACCTTTGGGAGTTTTGAGGTTTATAAAATATAGTTTTGACACATATAAAACTCCTACAAATGTCAATAACCAATCAAGAAGACCCCAAAACCTAAACAATGACTATATTCTTTCACAAAATAGATATCGATTGTAGAATTTAAACCCTAAAAGCTTTTAGGCTGAATGTTGAAATCCTAAAAATACCTATGTACTAACCAGATTAGAATATGAAAAACTATCTTCTAAACCGTGACTGATGGAGTTGTGAGACTAGTTCCATAAGGTGTAGAGTGACCCTAATTTCTTATATTTACTAAAATAAATTTAAAGTATAAGAAATAATAAAGTATAAATATTAATAAATGAAAAAATAGCAAACAGGAACGTGAGTGCGTTATAACGCGCTCACGTTTTAGACTTGGTAATTACCAATCCTAAAAATTCATAGCAGGATCGTGCTTTCCCAAAAGTAACTCGCGTTTTTCTTCAAATTGAAAATTTGGTCACTTTTTGGTCCGCCATCTCCGTGCACTTTCCCTAAAACTACATAAAATTCTTCCGACAAAGAATCAACAAGAAAATGCACAAAAAAATAAAGAATACATGGTCAAGTAGAAGGGTGAACTTTGAGGATGTAACTTGGGCTAGCACATTTTAAGATATAAAGCATGGAATAACATCAACAAAGCTATAAGCAAGAGCTTATGTTTTCTTCGATAGTCATGTGTATGATGCAAGAGCATATGAGTTCCTTGTAATCCTACATCATCCAAAAACATAGTATTATAGTAGTCCAAACAATTCCAATTGCGCTCATTTTGTTTGTAATCTTGCATTACAAGTCTTTTCCAGTCTTAGTGTCTTTGTGTGTTTTTATGCAAGTTTGGTATTGCACATCTTTGTAATGATCCATTAAGCATGTGATTGCGCAAAATCATTGAAGTTTTTCACCATTTACAAATGCATAATGTTATGAATTTTGATTTGCACTTATTTTACTAATGTGTCTATGATTGGAGTGTCACGAGCAAGTGCGTAGTTATGTTTGTAATGGCTCATAAGTAAGGGAATCATTCAAGTGGATAGTGCAAGATTTAGTCACTTAATGCAAGAGCTTGAGACTTCAGGGTTGTGTGCAATCTTGTGCACATGGGGAAAACTTGTGGCATATAACTTTAAGAGTTTCCATCACAAAATTATTTGGAGGAGCCGACATGAGTTCACCTAACTCATAATTGTAACTAATAAGTTGACTCATTTGCATCGAGTCGTATTATGAATAATTGGGCCCTATCTTACCTAAAGAATTAGGGTGCATCTAATGTCTTATGGGTTTCTTATTTCAAATAAATATTATAAAATAGGCCTTTCATCTATATAAACACGCCACCATACTTGTGTTAGGGGTGACTCCTACATGAGATAGAGCTATAATCTAGACTAGTCAGTTCAATGTGTTGGGTGTTGTAGTGTTGTGATTGCAAATATTGGGAGCAAGGAAGCAGAGATGAAGATTCATTTTTCGTAACACATCTTGTTTTACATAGGTGGTTATGTATTGTTGTTGGGTATTTTCCCTGTTGAAAAATCAATGAAATTCTCAATTCCTATCCCATTTCTATGTTGTTCCATTTTATGCATATTTTGTTGTGTGATTTTAAAGGTTGCATGGTATAAGGTATCCCTTAGTTATGACCCCTAATCGCAACCGCATCACCTTTCCTCTGTCTTTTTATAATTTGCATCATTGAACATTTCCATGCCATATGAAATTGGTCACTATCTTTATGGGCCCTTCTTCCCTTAATTTTGAATTCCTTGAGACATTTCTTTTAGCTTTTCCATTTATTTTTTGTCAACTTGCGCACCATTAGGGTCTTAATTTGAATTCAAGAAGTTTATAGATACAAAGTTGCACTAGTACAATTAGGAGAATTGTAGAGATCAACTACAAGAGTTGTATAAGCATAATTTATTATTTCCAAGATTAGCATCCTTGTTCGAAAAGGAAAATTCAAACAGCTAGAAAGCATTTCAACTCTTATTAACTTTATTTTGCATGCATTTGAAAGACAATGGTTACAACACTTGCATACATCAAACCATTTGTTAACTTGCATCAAGAGAAAAATCCAACTTTATCAAGGCATGAGGGGCCTAATAATCATGGGGTAATAACACAAACCCCCATTGACATCCCTCATTTTCTTATGAGTCTTGAAAGATGTTGATGTTAAATTAGGGTTATGAAGGACGGTTCCCAAAGACTCATAGCAAAGCCAAAAAATGTGAGTGAGGTTTTCAAATACTAGGCAAAGTGATTGTAGTTGTGAAATCAATTTTGCACATGCTAGGAGAAAACCATTTCCATATTAGTTTTGAAAATGGTCAACCATTTCTATATCCATTTTTTAAATGGGCATTGCACTTATAGGGATGTGAACTCGGATCTAATTTCTCTTACTAACTAGACTTTTTTATGCCTTCAAATTCATATGATCCAATGCATTATCCTATAAAACCTTAATTTCCCTAGTTATTAATTACTTCACATTTTCTATATATACAATTTAATCTTAGTTATTAACTTATATCCATTTAAGTTTGAATTGCATCGTGGTATGATTATTATAGTGTAATTTTTAAAGCAAACCCATACATGTCATGAAAATATGAGTTGGCACATCGATATCACTTTCACTGTCTTTACAAAGACACATAGCTAACCATGTGAACCACATTATTTTGGTCAATATCATTAAACTAAATATCCTATACATAACTATAAAAATATTTCTCAAAGATAATATCAAAAGATAAGAATGTTTTAAATGCATATAAAATCATCACTAAAAATGAAAGTGTAACTTAGCCCAACAACAATATCAAAAGAAAGGAATGTTTCACACGCGTATAAAATCATTACAAACCAACTCAATAGGGGCGCAATTATGTTGTATCAACTTTTACAAGAATCATAGCTTTCTTGTTTTTTTAAAGCAAACCCATACATGTCATGAAAATATGAGTTGGCACATCGATATCACTTTCACTGTCTTTACAAAGACACGTAGCTAACCATGTGAACCACATTATTTTGGTCAATATCATTAAACTAAATATCCTATACAGTAACTATAAAAATATTTCTCAGCATAGTATCAAAAGATAAGAATGTTTTAAATGCATATAAAATCATCACTAAAAATGAAAGTGTAACTTAGCCCAACAACAATATCAAAAGAAAGGAATGTTTCACACGCGTATAAAATCATTACAAACCAGCTCAATAGGGGCGCAATTATGTTGTATCAACTTTTTACAAGAATCATAGCTTTCTTGTTTTTTTAAAGCAAACCCATACATGTCATGAAAATATGAGTTGGCACATCGATATCACTTTCACTGTCTTTACAAAGACACATAGCTAACCATGTGAATCACATTATTTTGGTCAATATCATTAAACTAAATATCCTATACAGAACTCTAAAAATATTTCTCAGCGTAGTATCAAAAGATAAGAATGTTTTAAATGCATATAAAATCATCACTAAAAATGAAAGTGTAACTTAGCCCAACAACATTATCAAAAGAAAGGAATGTTTCACACGTGTATAAAATCATTACAAACCAACTCAATAGAGGCGCAATTATGTTATATCAACTTTTTACAAGAATCATAGCTTTCTTGTTTTTTTTAATTCCATCTAGGGCAAAAGAAAGCTACATATATCTAATTCGTCACGAAATATATCTCAACTAATAATTGGCTCGAGCTACAACTGAATTTTATGTAAAGAGTCTAGCAACCTCAAAATATCGTACCCACGATATAAAGGCGAAGATAAAAGAACGGTCATATTTCATTATAAATGGAAGCTACATTATGTGTTTCTACATATTTTAAGAAGTGCAATTCACAGCAGGAGAGGCTTAAACTACACGGCACTACAATGGGAAAAGAAAACGACTTAATGTTGGACAGATCTGTGAGAGATCCATGTGGAAAGTTTTAAGTATATTATGGTGGAGCCCAACCAGCAACTATTTATATTTTGGTACAATAATGTGCACTATAACAGGCAGACACAATGTACATCCACTAACATTTTATTTGTATTTTATATGCCATATATCTAAAATTTCAACCACTCATTGCAAAATGCTAACAATGCAAAAAGGTGTTGCATTGTCGCTGGAATAATTGCTGGCAGTTTTTATCTTTTTCATTAAAAACAAGCATTTGTATTGAATGAAGGTGTATCCAATGAAGGGTTATACTGATGGTAAAATTTGATGGTTTTAGAATCGTCGAAATAATTTCAAGATGTATTGAAGAGACATCCAACTTGGATAGTGAGGCATGTATTAAGAGGCAATTGTAGAGGATGTTGATGGTTTGTTTGAAACCAATAGGAAGGAGAGGGGAAAGCCAAGCAAGAAAATATAGTGATCTCGCAACCAATCAACCATTATAATTAAGAGGGTCGGGTGTCTCTTTTATTGGCATACTTTGTTAGTGAAACGGTCAGGATCATGATATCTTGGCGTTTATATCTTGTTGCAGACCAAGCCAACTAACCAAATTGGGATTAAGTTTTTGATTGAATGAGAAATTTGACTCGTTGAAGCAATTCCAAGATGCATTGAAGAGGCATGTACAACTTGGGTAGTGTATTTATACGCGATTTTACACAATGTTTTTGGATTTTTTTAAAACTATAGGGGAGGAATGGGAAGGCCAAGAAAGCAAGCAGACTATCCTACAACCATTTTTTTCTTTATCATGCTTGTGAGGAATTGATTGATTTAATAAGAGAGTACCCAATAGAAAAGTAGAATGGAGTGGTATATTAGGGTTATGATTCGTCCAATGGCTTCAAAGAAGTGTGCCCACGCTTGGGGATACAACCATACACATTGTATATACACCATAAATGGCAATGATGTTATAGAGGCATTGGTAGTGGTACTCCTATCGTTATATATAGTTAACATTTATTAGCAAGTAAAAAATTTAGCAAAGCTCCCACTCCTAACCTTTTATTTTGAGTAAGCGTAAATCGCCTCCGAGTGAGTGGGGAATCAATTGATTTAATAAAAGAGATTACCCCACACCACCTGCAAAACAAAAAATAAAAGTTAAGTGTCCTTACTCGAGGCATTGCTTCAAAAAATCTTAAAGCTTCATCAAGAACACCATTTTGTGCATATCCTGCAATCATAATGGTCCATGAAACCACATTGTTTTGAGGTATTTTGTTGAATAGTTCCCATACCTTACATGGTCGCATATTTTACATACCTATCTATTAGGCTATTTGCAACTATATCTAACCAAAATCCCATTTCCATTATAATTTGTTGTATGTCCATGCCTTACTCTAAAATTTCTTCAAAAGTCTAAAAGCTTCATCATGAAGACCATTTTGTGCATATCGTGCAATCATAATTGTCCATGAAACCACATTGTTTTGAGGTATTTTGTTGAATAGTTCCCATACCTTTATATGGTCCCGTATTTTACATACATATCTATCGGGGCATTTAACTACAACATCTAACCAAAATCCCTTTCCATTATAATTTGTTGTATGTCCATACCTTGCTCTAAAGCTCCCATTTTAGCATATGCCGAGTATGCTAGAAAACACTACGAAGTATGTGTTTACTCCTTCAAATCGTATTTGCTTCGAACTTTCAAAGGCCTTTTCAACAAACCCACTTTGTGCACACCCTTCCTTATAACAAAGTATGCAACCACATTTCTTTGAGACATTATGTCAAATAGTTCTTGTACCTTGTGTATTGAAATCATTGCATTCCATGAGATGACATCTCTTTGAGACATTTTGTTAAACAATTCACATGCCTTGTATATACTACCACATGTTTCATTCATATCAACCACACCACTTGCAACTACAACATTTGATTAAAAAAAAAAAACCAATTTCTATTTTGCTTTGAAGGATATTCATACCCTATTCCAAAGCTCTTATTTTTCCACGGTCTGGGAGTAATTTGGAAAAGGAAAGTTGATTGATCCCACTCCCAATATTTTATTTTGAGCAAGCATGAATTACCTTTGATATATATATGAAAGAAATGAACAAACCCAATCATTCAAATAACATCTAAAGCACCTCCTCCATACATGTCTATTTCCTCATTGTCTCTAATATTGTAGTACAACATAGCACAAAGCATTTATATTAAAGGTTGTTCCACACCTATTTTCCTTGGTTATCTTTTTATGTTTTTAGTTTTGTATCTTGCTTGTGAGAAATCGATTGATTTAATAGGGAAGCATAACCCCCAAATCCATAAGTGCCTCGATAATCCCTCCTCAAACCATACTAGAAAAGCTTTCATCTCATTCTTCGTTCGGCCCCGAACCCATAATACTAAGGGAAGCAGATGCAAATCCTATCGGTGATGAGAGGGTGAATACACAAGCTTTTAACCTCCAAATTCTCCATGCCCTTAAGAGGCAAGGAACCTCTCTTCTTGAAATTGTTCTAAGGAATCATAAAATTGTAGGTCGTGTGTAATCAACTATATGTTGACAATGTTGGTAGTGCCCGACAGCACCACAAAAATCTACCATCCATTATGCTTCGATTGGTGTTCATGCCTTGTTCAAAAACTCCCGCTTGACATAGCCTAGGAGGATGTCACCACAAGCACCTCCTCCATACATGTCTATTTCCTCATTGTCTCTAATATTGTAGTACAACATAGCACAAAGCATTTATATTAAAGGTTGTTCCACACCTATTTTCCTTGGTTATCTTTTTATGTTTTTAGTTTTTATCTTGCTTGTGAGAAATCGATTGATTTAATAGGGAAGCATAACCCCCAAATCGATAAGTGCCTCAGACAATCCCTCCTCAAACCATACTAGAAAAGCTTTCATCTCATTCTTCGCTCATTACTGAATCCATAATACTAAGGGAAGCAGATGCAAATCCTATCGTGATGAGAAGGTGAATACACAAGCTTTTAACCTCCAAATTCTCCCCGCCCTTAAGAGGCAAGGAACCTCTCTTCTTGAAATTGTTCTAAGGAATCATAAAATTGTAGGTTGTGTGTAATCAACTATATGTTGACAATGTTGGTAGTGCCCGACAGACCACAAAAATCTACCATCCATTATGCTTTGATTGGTGTTCATGCCTTGTTCAAAAACTCCCAGTTTGACATAGCTAGGAGGATGTCACCGCATATCTGGAACAAATAGATGATATCAAATTCATTTTTTCAAACAAGGAGCTTCCCACAAAGCTACTAACCTTGATCCCTTGCCAACATTCCCCACACTTATTTTGGTTAGAGATGTAAGCAAAACTAACACATGAATCACATTAACTATTACACAACATAATAACACCGGAATTAAAATGATTGCAAATTTTATTTATTCGGATGTTTTATTCATTTCCGGTGAGCTTCTTATACAAATACTTGATCCTATAAACTAGGATTCAAGTCTTATTTTCCTCATATCTCTCAACCTTTATTTTCCCATACTCATCCCCGATATATCTCACCTAGAATAGTTCTAGTAAGTTGTACTATAACTCATTTAAAACTATAAAATACAACTCAATATGAGATTGTATTTTATTATTTACACACTTAATAATGTTATCAATAATATTTCCTAACACCCACCTAAAGTAAAGCGTGAAAAAGATGCCATCATAAGTTTTGCACACGCACACCTTAGGAAAGAGTCAGTAGAGGCGACACTATACCGAAGCATAACTATCTTATTCCAAAATTGAGATCCTTGTTAGCTACTACAAAGGCGCAATGTTAGTCACTATTAGGCAGAGCCATCCAAGAACAAGCCCACCATAGGTGCCTAAGCCAAGAGGATGGACATAAGCCCGATAAGAGGCCAAAAGGAATATCACGTTCATTTAAAGCATGTTAGCTCCTCACATGCCACATTTCTACGTAAGAAAAGTCAAGACCCCAAATACGTTGTTCTACCAAAAGCATAAGATTTGGATGGAGCATGCAGAGATAATGCACGCATCCCACTATGCAGAATAACATGCACAAACAACCATTATGAATCCTACCAAACCTTTCAAAAACATGAAAAATGTGTAAGAAAATATCAAATTTAAATGGCGTGGTTTCCCAATGACAATTTTGTGTGTCACACAAATCATGCATTAGACAACCTTGTGGGACTAACAATTCAAACATTGGTTCCCATGTAATATAGCCTATCAGCTAAACATTGATTGAATGAAGGTTAACTATCCTTTCACTTTGGGACATAAACAAACCCAATTATTGTATTTATCTTGTTGCACGTATTTTGGATATCAAATTTATTGGAGAATTACTCTATGTCACGAACCCTATCACCCAACAAGACAATATAATGTTTTTTCTTGCCTAAACAACATTTGAATCACAACACTCATTCAAACAAGGATAAGTGTCAAAAGCATTTGAAATTGTATTCTATAACAATAAAAGCCTCTAGTATTTTTAGGCGATAAGCTATATTAGTGGAGGAAACGCTCTATTTCCCGAAATATTCGTTCACAGACACTAACGGCTAAAAATCAGCGCAGGAAAAAGACTGGTACGCGAGTTCGACGAGTGAAAATTCTCACTCCCATAAGGGAAGATCCGCCTTACTATGGGGCCATTTCCCATCTCTTGACAGCGACTATTGATCGAATTTGTTTTCATGTCAAGAAATGGACGAAGACTTCTCAGATAAGTGTTCCCTATTAAAATTGGGGGTGGCAGATTCTGACACCGCTCAGAATGCAGACGGTTAATATTGCAGTTTTAAGGGGTGCGTTGAAATCTGACAGTGGCGCTATGACACAGCAAAGCGACCTTTCCTGTCAGCCGAGCACGAGGCAGCCATGGTCCCCATTGAGCTTCATTGTTGGACAGGGACTCACCCTGACCCTGAACCTGAAGCAACCCCTTGGCTTGTTCGATCTCCGAGGAGAGGACACACTGCTTCTCCGTTCATTTTTCAGAAGATCGTCCAACGTAGTACCAGTATTAGGGAATCGAGGAGGCGGGATGAGGGCAGTAATTCTCATATTGGGAGAGCCTCCTAGTTGGGCAGCGAGAGCGTGCATGAGCCACGCCCACTGCAGTGTGTCTGAGTCGTTGAGGTCGATGATATACACCAAGTCTTCACCTTCCATGGCCTCTGGTTCACTGTCGTGTAAGAAGGGGCCGAAGAGAATATCCTTCCTCTACTGGCAAGAAATGGCATGAATTTGGGGCAAATGTAGATAAAACGATAGGTGAAGAATGAATTTTTGTACTTGGGTCGTAAAGAAGAAAACAAACTTTAATTGCTAAGATCTGTACTCGCCTGGAGAGGTCCCCTGCCAGTTTTCAACACTGTGCATGTCATTTAACTAAAGTCACAAATAGTAATGACAGGACTTCCCGACGTCTGCAAATTTAGAAGACTGAATCGAGGACTTGAAAGTTTTTCAATTTCATAAAATAATTTTAATATTAATTAATTTAAAATTCATTTAATATAATATTAATAAATTAAATATATTTATTTAAAAATATTTAGCATTTAATTTAACAAGATTTTTATAATAAATTTTATTAGATTTTTATAGTTCTTTTATTTATTAGTTGTAAATGATTTCAATATAGTTGATTTATTGTGTCAAATTTATAAAAAAACTTGGCAGTTAAAAAATTGTTTTAAACTCCATTGCATGTTCAAAATATGATAGACTTTTTTATCTTTCCCAAGTAAAAACAAATAAATTATATGTCAATGAAGTAGATATTCATAATAAAATTGATATGTTTTTATGTTGATTAAATAGACATCAAAAGTTAAATTGAATTGTCATATACGTCAAATTCAAGATTGATAATCAATTATTAACATATCGTGAACATTATTTTTTACGACTCCTCCCATGAATCATTTAGGTAAGCCCCAACCAATATATTTAGCTTATATCACCTCTATCTTTCTTAAACGTTATCAAGCACATTATATCGACTTCTCATCTTACAAAGTACGAGATATGTTTTTCTTTATCATATTAGATATTTATCACCATGATGAAGTATAGAAATGTAGAAGTAATTGAAATCCTCTATGTCTATCGCTTAAGAGATCAAATTTGAAATAATCAACGCCCAAAAAAATGAAAGAATTTTCTTTTATAAATTATACTTTAAAAAAAATGAAATTAACCGTCAAAAAGAAAAGGAAACAAAAGATATTCTTTTATCATTATAACGACCAAGTTATAAATTGAATGTCATGTCATTTCATGCAATTATTAGATGAGGTCAATCTTTAAAGATGTTATTGTTGTATATATCTTCCCCCTCGGGTAGATATGGGAATAACAGAAGGTAAAGGGCGCACGACATAAGGTGTCAACATGAAGAAATTTGCGCATTAAGCGCAGTAAAGGGCACACGACATAAGGTGTCGACATGAAGAAATTCGCACCTTGGCGCAGGTAAAGGGCGCACAACATAAGGTGTCGACATGAATAAATTCACGCCTTGGCGCAGGTAAAGGACGCACGACATAAGGTGTCGACATGAAGAAATTGCGCCTTAGCGCATGTAAAGGGCGCACGTCAAAGAGTGTCGACATGAACATGGATGCGCCTAGCGCAGGTAGAAAAGTGTCGACACGAAAAAGTTCGCGCCAAGGCGTAGGTAGAAGGCGCACGTCAAAGAGTGTCGACATGAACATGGATGCGCCCTGGCGCAGGTAGAAAAGTGTCGACACGAAAAATTCGCGCTGCGCGCAGTGTAAAGGCGCACGTCAAAGAGTGTCGACATGAACATGGATGTGCCCTGGCGCAGGTAGAAAAGTGTCGACATGAAAAAGTTCACACCAAGGCGCAGGTAGAAGGCGCACGTCAAAGAGTGTCGACATGAACATGGATGCGCCACATGCGCAGTAGAAAAGTGTCAACACAAAAAGTTCGCGCCAAGGCGCAGGTAGAAGGCGCACGTCAAAGAGTGTCGACATGAACATGGATGCGCCTATGGCGCACTTAAGAGTATGACGACACGCAAATGGATGCGCCAAGGCGCACCTTCAGGAGGCGCAACATTTTGAGCGCTGACAGGAAGCAAACCCTGACCCAGATATTCAGATGGCCATAACTTTTCACAGGGAGCTTGATTCACGCAAGGTTGGACTTTTCGGAAAGCTTACAAGGTCCTCTGATCCAACTACGACTGGATATCTTTAATTAGGTGGGAAAAAATTCTTAAAAATGCAAAATACAGTTCGCCACTTTTGGGTTTGCTAGGGTTCTCACCTACCACCATAATGAGATGAATTAAATGTAACCTAGAGGTGGTTGGGGTAGATTTTGAATTCCTCTCTCTTTTCTCTCTCATTCTTCCTATAAATTGTAAGGAGGGGCTTCTTTCTAAAGGTTGGACATTCTTGTTTTGCCCCTCCCTTCTTCTCTTTGGCAGGTGATTTTGTGGAGTTCAAACCTCCCATCTAAAACTGTAATGCAACTTTGCCTCTTAGCACTTTGTGGTGTATCAGATCAATCTTTAGAGCAAATAATACATGTCAAGTATGTGGATGATTCTCAACCCTCTCTGTGTTCATTTGCATCCTCCTAATCTTTCACTACAAATTTGGTTATCTGTGCATGATCTTGCATTGCATTTTAATGGTTTGTGTTTATTGGCAAGATAGGTGTTCTTCATTCCTCGGTGCATCACCTTTGTCAATTTAGGTTTATTTTTATGCATCTTCTTACCCTGTCTCCTTGGCAAGTTAGATTAGGTTTTTGAGTAAACCCTCTGTATTTTTATGTGTGCATCTGAACAGAGGAATAGGAACCGGCCTTCATCCGGAGAGCTTTTCCGATTTCACAAGGTCCCACACTTGGGAAAAGCTCCATGTTATGCAATCGCACTGAGAGTCTCAACCCATCAAGTCAGCAGATATTCAAGTCTGTGATTCCCATCAACAGCTTTTGGCACGCTCTGGTGGGACCAAGAGGTCATTCCACAAGATTTGAAGGAATTTTCAAGAAATTTGGACTTAGAAATTGCAAGTTTTACAATTTCATATTTTTCACCTTCCAGGCTGAACTTTGAAATCGATTTTCAAGGGCTTAACTTGCTCAAAACAAGTCAAAATTTCACCAATTGATAATCGGGGATAATCTTCAAAAGGGTATTCTTAGATTTTTGAGATTTTGACTTTCAAAATTTCATGGTTTTTAGTATTTCAGGTTTTCCTAGGTGTTGAGCATGTCCCAAGTTCCGACACAGTGTATTTCAGGTTTTGTAAGTTGCCTTACATGACCTAAGTTTTGCCTATACCTTTTGGGGATTAGTAGTTGCACAACAAAACCCGATAACCAAATTAAAGAACTATATCTTCTGGGTCCTTCAAGCTTTTAAATTCTATTTTTAATATTGTCAGGTTTGGTGTGTAACTTGGCAGATCTAGCCTTTTCGAGGCTCATTATCTAACACATCTGGTGACTCCGAAGGGATAGAATTCAGTGGTTTAGCAGCAATAGTTTCCCAGGCGCATGAGAAGAATTCAACCAGGTCTGATACTCGAGAAGAGGGGTTATTTGTCCACTTACAACTATCACCAGGAAGAGGAAGGAGAGGAAGAGGACCACGAAGATCACCATCTCCACCTAACCGGACTTTGTCTACACCTCCACCTGGTAGACCTTTTCTCACATCAACTAGAGTTCTTAGGCCAATCATAATGGCACATCTACCACCGAATCCCTTTGTCAATTTCACTGGCAAAGAGCCACTTACCCTCAATGCACATAATCTAGTTCCAATTGCAGCAAAGATCAAGAACATTCCATTTTTCACTGAGAAAATCATACCACTCCTCGGTGATCATGTCAAAGACATTGCTAATGTTTGTCAGCAATCCATGAGATAAATGAAATGGATGTTGTTTGTCAAATCACCTAGCATCTTTGTTCAAAGGGAAGGCATCGCAATGGTTTAGAGCCTTGAGCCGGTTCTATCCAAAATTGGAATCAGTTATGCATAGTTCTCCATGAGCAGTTTGGAGAAAAAGGAGACAATTTGTCTCTACTAGAACAATTGACAACTATCAAGAGAGCTCCCAACGAGTAGCTGACTGAATTCAACTTTAGATTTCAAAGGTCTTGGGATAGATTCCAAAGGGCCATTAGGCCAACAAACAAGGTGCTTTTCTATATTATCTTAAGGCTTTGAATTCTGATATTTCTATGTTAATTCAATCTATGGGAGGCACAACCTTACCTGCTGCTTATAGCATTGCCATTAGGGCTAAAAACTATCTTATTCAAGCTGGTAAGCTGGCTCCTAGGCCTCCCATGCCCTTGTATCCAAACTTAGAAAATCCAAGCACTAGTCAAACACCCACTTTGGCTCCTATTCCCACTCCTAGAAATCAAAGTTCAAATGAAACTTCTACTTCATCCTCTAGTGCTTCAAATGAACTCCAAGAGGTTATGAAACAATTACAGAACCTTGGAAATGAGCTAGTGACTATCAAAAGACAACAAGCTCAAAGTGCTAGACCGTATCAGCCTCAAGCGCAGTACCAGGCTAGGCCACCATACCAGCCCAATAGGCCACCCAATCCAGCTGCAAATCAAAGCCAAGTAAGGCCTCCCACCAATAGACCATTTCAGCCCTATAACCCCAATGTTGCATCTACTTCTAAAGCCTTAGTGCCAAAGCAAAACAACATAGCTCAAGAGTATGATTGGTGTTTCCCATGCAATGAACCTCACAACCAATCTATGTGCTTCAATGGTGCTTTGAACCAAGCCTTGATGGTGACAACTACTGGCATAGAGGGTGAAGTGAGTCAAGAAACAAATCAGCAACAAGGGACATCTCAACAAAACACAACTCCAAATGATACCGCACTTGCGAATTGGGCAAGCCGAGGATTTTTGTGGCATGAATCAAACAATTTCTCAGAGTGTAGCAGCTAACACAAGATCAAAGAAGAGGAATATTGGTGAAGGGCAGTCATTGGCTCCAAGTGATCTACAACCTTCCATCACTCCACAAGGTGTCAGTAAGCAAAATATAGTTCCAAACACACAAGGACAGCCCAAATCACCTTCTAAGCCAACTCAAATGCCAGCTGTTGCTTCCCATGCACAAGAGAGGAATGTACAGGCTAAAGGACAACAAAGAGATGTTTCATCCCCATTTATCATCATTGATCAAATGAAGAAGACAAATGTGAATATATCAATGTGGGAATCTTTATCCATCCCAGGACAAAGAGATCTTCTACAAGCTGCCATGAAGAATTGGTCAACTTCGAACCAGCAGGTCCATATGCAAGAGAAGGTCCTCACAAATGCTACTCAGCCTGAAGGGAAACATGGAGGACAACAAGGTAAAGTTTTTAAGCCCCCTCCATTCTATGTTTCATTAATTATTGGGATAAACTAGTACACAATTGCATGATTGATTCTGGGGCAAGTAGTTCACATGCCCAAGCAAATAGCTGATCAGCTAGGTCTCCAATATGAAGTCATATCAAAGGGGGTAGTGTAGTTGGATGGGACAAAGAGTAAACAATGGTGGGAGTGATTAAAGGTTTGAATCTTATCTTACATGCATGCCCCAACGTTACCATTTTTCAAGATGTGTCAGTGATAGATTTTCCACCACTCTTTGCCCTATGCTTATCAAGGGATTTCACAGCTAGAATGGAGGCTACTTATCTGCTGACTAGTCACACATGTTGTTCAGAACAAGATATGGTACTAAGGTCACAATCAGATCCGAACCAATTGTAAACTTTCATATTGAGCCTCATACTCCAAGCCAAATCAATGCCAACTGTTCAACATTTGATCAAGAAGATTATCCAAGCACAGATGAAGCTGACACCAAAGTTGGAAGCATCCCAGATTTGACTCTTGATGAATGGGAAAGCAAGGTACATGCTTTTGATCCCTACCAAGAAATAGAAGAATCTGAGCTAGAGTCTATCAGCATACATGAAGAAAACTAGCCTATTCCTAACGATCACCAAACCAAGACCATAAGGATGACAATGAGGTATGGCAATTATTTTTCGATGGATCAAGGAGTAGGCAAGGCGCAGGAGGAGGAGCTATGCTTGTTTCACCTCAAGGCATCAAATATTATTCAACTTTCCATTTCCAGTTTTCCTGTTCAAACAACATAGTCAATATGAGGCCTTGATTCATGGACTTCATCAGGCCAGAAAAAGGGCATAAAGAACTTGCAGTGTTCGGGGATAGCGAGCTGATCGTCAATCAAGTCGGGGACAACATGCTACAAAGAATGACCTCATTGAAGAACTACAAGAACAGGGTATGGGACCTCGTTGAGGATTTTGAAGCTTTCAACATCGTGTCCATACCTAGAAGAAAAATGAAGCCATGATATAGCTCACAAAGCAAGTGGAGCAACGTTTGATGTGGTCGACAACATCGAAAAGGAAAAAACACAACCACATATCCATGTGATTGTGAGGCCAAAGCAATTCCAGATAATAACACAAGTCGGCAGTGTGTTGAGAATGATCAACAGATCGTCAATTTCTTATAAGAAGAGGCTGAATTCTCACTAGGAATCAGATGACTAGAGCAAAAAGACGGTGATCAAGTAGTGCAAATGAAAAACAAGCTTCCCAAGGTTTAGTAACATCGAGTCTATCTTCAACCCTAACGACTCAGCCGTAAGGAAAGGGCTAACATACAGGTCAAGAGAGAAGATTCAGAGCCAATTCTAGTTGGGGAAGGCAAAACACTTCAAATTGGTAAAGTGGCCATTGAGCAGGAGAAATCATATTTCATACAACTTTGCCAAGAATTTCCAGATGTCTTCACTTGGAGCTATGAAGACTTGAGAGGATTCAATCCGAAGTTGGCACAACATACCATAGAATTGGATCCAGATGCTAATCCCATCAAAGCGTAAGCAGACCACCAACCCTCACATTGAGCCTCTAATGAAGAAAGAGCTAAACAAGCTAATAGAGGCAAGCATTATATTCCCGATCAAGCACTCAAGCTGGGTTGCAAACTTGGTTCCGGTCAAGAAGAAGAGCGGAGAAATCAGGTTGTGTGTGGACTTCCGAGACCTCAACAGGGCATCTCTCAAAGACCATTACCCACTTCCTTCAATGGAACAAATATTGCAAGTAGTATCCGGTTCAGAGAGATTCTCTCTCCTAGATGGCTACTCAGGGTATAATCAGGTAATGGTGAAAGAAGATGACCAGTTCAAGATGGCTTTCACCACCAAATGGGGCACCTATGCCTACAAGAAGATGCCATTTGGGCTATCAAATGTTGGAGCCACTTTCCAAAGGGCAATGGATATGGCATTCAAGGGGTTGATCAATAAAATAGTTCTGATATATCTTGATGACATCACCGTATTCTCCAAAAATGCAGTGGATCACCTCTTTCATCTGAGGTAGGTATTTCAGAGGTGTAGAAGATTTGGGGTATCATTGAACCCCAAAAAATGCATATTCTTGGCTCACGAAGGAAAAATTCTAGGCCATATTGTTTCAAAGGAGGGATTGATGATTGACCCTGAAAGAGTTGAAGTAATTAAGAGCTGCCATTATCACAAGTCACAAGAAGGCTCTTCAAAGCTTCTTGGGAAGGATCAATTTTGTCCGCAGGTTTGTTCCAAACTTTGCAGCTCTCTTAAAGCCAATAACGTTGATGTTGAAAAAGAGCATGACATTTAAGTGGACATCTAAAGGCAAGGCAAGTTTTGAGGCAATAAAAGAGGCTATATCTCAAGCTCCGACTCTCATCAATCCAGACTTCTCCAAGGATTTCATGCTATATGCCTTTGGTGGTGGAGACACAATTTCTGCAATCCTAGTACAACAAAACAAAGAAGGATTAGAACAACCAATTGCTTTCTTCAGTCAAGGCTTGGAGGAATACGAAACTAGGTACTCTTTCATTGAAAAACATGTCCTTGCAGTGATTAGAAGCTTAAAGAAATTCAAGCACCTAGTCTCAAACAACAAGATCCAATTATTGGTCTCTCATGCGGAGTCAAGGACTTCCTTCTAAACAAGGATCTAAATGAGAAATGTGCAGGATGGATCACTCGTGTCATGGAATATGACATCAAAATTAAGGTCACTAAGTTGGTCCGTGGAAAGGGATTATGTGAACAACTAGCTTTGAGTCAACAAGTTGAAGTAGGTGATGAAAAAGAGACCGCTCGTACTATAGGATGGTCAAGAATAGGAAAATGATGATGTGCCCACTCCTTGTTGGACTCAAAATATGATACACTTCCTACAGTAGGCCTATGCCCTCCAGAAATGAGCAAAGCAAAGAGGAGATACTTCAGATTACAAGCCATTCCATATGTGCTTGTTGATGGTGTTTTGTTTAAAAAAGACATCAATGGAGTTCTATTGAGGTGCATTGGGACAAGTCAAATTGAGAGGGTGTTACAATATTTTCATGATGGAGATTCTAGAGGACATTTCGCCCCATGGGTAATAGCTCTCAAGATAATGAAGGCAGGGTATTATTGGCCCACAAAGTTGTTCAAAGGATCGCTATACATGGATAAGAAAGTGCAAGAAATGTGCACTCTTCACAGAAAAGAAAGACTAGCAAAGACTTCCATCGCACCCAATTTTGGTTGACCAACCATTTATGCAAATGGGGATTGACTTCATCGTGGTCATCAACCCAAACTCAAGCCAAGGCCACAAGTGGATTCTCACAGCAACGGACTATTTCACCAAGTGGACCGAAGCAATAGCGCTCAAAGAAGCAAATGAGTCTAACATACTAGACTTTTATGAAGGAATAGTGACTGTGTTCTGGTGTGCCGCCACTATCATATCGATAATGCATCGCATTCATAGGTTCCAAGATTACAAATGGGCATCAAGAATGGAATCTATTTGAGCACCTCTTCAAATTATTACCCGTAGGGTAATGGACAAGCAGAGTCCACGAACAAGAATTTGCTAAGAATCATCAGAAGGACTCTGGATGAAAACCAAAGGACATGGCATACCAAGCTAAAATCAGCATTATGGGCTGACAGATAACACCAAAGAGGTCTACAGGTAGTTCTCCTTACAAGTTGGTCTATGGGAAAGAGGCAGTATTGCCTATATCATTAGAATTGCCTGCATTGGAGCTCATGAAGCAGTTGGAGTTGTCTAAGTTCAAACCAATGGAGGCCAGGTATGCAGAGTTGATGGAATTGGAAGAAATCAGAGAGCATGTAGTTCAGATGATTGAAAAGGATCAGGCCTTAGTAAAAAGATGGTTTGATAAGAAGGCAAGAGCAAAGACCTTCCAGGAAGGGGACCTAGTTCTAAAATGGGATGCAGATCGGCAAAACCAGGAAGGCATTCCAAGTTTGATGCCATTTGGAGTGGCCCCTACATGGTCACGGATGTAAAAGTAGTAATGCCTTCCAATTGTCTACATTGGATGGAGAAGAACTCCCGATTCCAGTTAACGGAATCTATCTTAAACATTACTACTAAAAGGAAAAGGTTTACCCTTGTAAATATTAGCCTAGATTTCAATTCCTCTAAGTGCGTATGCACATTGTCTTGTTGTAGTTAGGTTTCAATTTCCCTAAGTGCTCCTCGCACAGTTTTTTGCTCTCAGTTGAATTTCTATAGTTCAACTGCTCTCGAAGGAGTTGCGGTATCGTGCTCTGGATCGAGATCATTGGTTTCAAGGTATTTCTTATGACTCCATGCCCAATGGATTGCTAAATGGCCACCGATCTTCTACCTAAGAGCAGAGACCCCGCTGAGTCATCAAATTGTTGTATATATCTTCCCCCTTGGGTAGATATGGGAATAAAATCAAAGAAATTTTTGCCTTGGCACAGGTAAAGGGCGCACAACATAAGGTGTCGACATGAAGAAATTCATGCCTTGGCGTAGGTAAAGGGCACATGACATAAGGTGTCGACATGAAGAAATTCATGCCTTGGCACAGGTAAAGGCGCATGACATAAGGTGTCGACATGAAGAAATTCGCGCCTTGGCGCAGGTAAAGGGCGCACATCAAAGAGTGTCGACATGAACATGGATGCACCCTGGTGTAGAGTGTCGACATGAAAAATTTTGTGCCAAGGCGCAGGTAGAAGGTGCACGTCAAAGAGTGTCGACATGAACATGGATGCGCCCTGGCACAGGTAGAAAAGTGTCGACACGAAAAAGTTCGTGCCAAGGCGCAGGTAGAAGGCGCACGTCAAAGAGTGTCAACATGAACATGGATGTGCCCTGGTGCAGGTAGAAAAGTGTCGACATGAAAAAGTTCACGCCAAGGCGCAGATAGAAGGTGCACGTCAAAGAGTGTTGACATGAACATGGATGTGCCCTGGCGCAGGTAGAAGAGTGTCGACATGAACATGGATGTGCCTATAGTAAACTTAAGAGTATGATGACACGCAAATGGATGCGCCAAGGCACACCTTCAGGAGGCGCAACATTTTGAGCGCTGACAGGAAGCAAACCCCACCCGATATTCGATGGCCATAACTTTTCACAGGAGCTTGATTCACGCAAGGTTGGACTTTTTAGAAAGCTTACAAGGTCCTCTCGTCCAACTATGACTAGATATCTTTAATCGGGTGGAACAAATTCTTAAAATGCAAAATACAGTTTGCCACTTTTGGGTTTGCTAGGTTCTCACCTACCACCATAATGAGATGAATTAAATGTAACCTAGAGGTGGTTGGGGTAGTAGATTTGAATTCCTCTCTCTTTCTCTCTCATTCTTCCTATAAATTGTAAGGAGGGGCTTCTTTCTAAAGGTTGACATTCTTGTTTTGCCCCTCCCTTCCTCTCTTTGGCAGTGATTTTGTGGAGTTCAAACCTCCCATCTAAAACAGTAATGC
This sequence comes from Taxus wallichiana var. yunnanensis, assembly GCA_018340775.1. Classification (NCBI taxonomy): domain Eukaryota; kingdom Viridiplantae; phylum Streptophyta; class Pinopsida; order Cupressales; family Taxaceae; genus Taxus; species Taxus wallichiana. The sequence goes on from CM031242.1 coordinate 926,277,519, forward strand.
AACTTTGCCTCTTAGCACTTTTCAGGTGTATCAGTATCAATCTTTGAGCAAATAATGCATGTCTGTGGATGATTCTCAACCCTCTCTCGTGTTCATTTTCATCCTCCTAATCTTTCACTACAAATTTGGTTATCTCAGTGCATGATCTTGCATTGCATTTTAATGGTTTGTGTTTATTGGCAAGACAGTGTTCATTCATTCATTCCTGCATCACCTTCGTTAGTTTAGGTTTATCTTTATGCATCTTCTTACCCCGTCTCCTTGGCAAGTTAGATTAGGTTTTTGAGTAAACCTCTACATTTTTATGTGTGCATCTCGAACAGAGGAATAGGAACCGCCTTCATCCGAGAGCTTTTCCGATTTCGCAAGGTCCCACACTTAGAAAAGCTCCATGTTATGCAATCGCACCGAGAGTCTCAACCCATCGAGTTGCGCAGACATTCTGGGTGCTATGATTCCCCATCAACAGCTTATACTTTTATATTATTAAATTAATCATGTAGATAATAAATTGATGGTCATGTTTTAAATATGCAAGTTGCATGTGATGGTTATATCGATATTTACAAATATTTTACGTCTAAAATCACCAAAAATGTCTAAATGGCTGTCAAATTTAACCCTAGCTGGAGATATAATCCAAATCTTGAGAATTGTGGACATTCCTAGATGTGACCAGTTGAAGACAAAGAGACAGTGTCATTCTTATAGTATTGCCTGACCCACTGGACCATGTATCATAGTTGATATGACTAACATTTTTAGTTTATTTTTTGTATTAAAAAATGATGGTTACATTAAAGTAGTGGTATTTATAAATTTTGTTTACTGTCTCAAAAAGATATTTCTTTGATTTCCTTTGTTGCTCGTACAATTTCCTACATTTGATCAAGTCTATTAGTCTCGTGGTTCACTTTATTTCTATTATTATGTCGAAGGCATTTGCACAATTTTAAGCGGCTTGCCTCTCTGACAATACAGAGTAAATCTCAATGAATGTAATCTAATCCATGTGTGGTTGTTGATTTAAGCAACCTTAGTCATTGAAGATATGTCTTCTTGTTGTTTTGCATTCGTACATGCTCCTTGACATTTCCTTCTTGATAGCCACGGTGCCCTACCATATTCATTGCAATCTCTACCATTTTATTTTCTTAGAGAATTATTTTGTCTTGCATACCCCCTTTCCACTATAAATTTACCCCAACCTGCTAGCACTAACCACACAACGATTTGCATTTTTGTATTTGATTTGAGTGTACATTAATGTGAAGTATAACACAAATACCAAATATTATTTGGGTGTTTCGATTTAAGCCATGGAAAAGGTGTGGTACATGAAGGTATTTAATTCTCAATTTTTTTAACTTTTTATTGTTGTCTTCATCTTATATAACAAATCGATGTTGTCCAATCAAAAATATTTCAGTCATTCTCAGTTGGGTTATGCCCCTAGAGCCTATTGATCTTCCCCATTTTTTATTTTGACCCCATTTAACTAGCAAATTGCACTCATGTGAATAACACAAGTGACATTTAGATGATAAAGTGGAACACAAATAAAGGATCTTATTTCGGTCTTACAATTGCAATGTGTGATAGGTGTGGTACATGTAGGTATTTACTTTTCACTATTTCATTTCCATCTATCCATTTATTTCTTCGCCTCTTCTAACAAATCAAACTTTTTCCATTCGAAAACCTTGATGGAGTACAAAATTGAAATAAAAAATAGTTGAGCTCGACTGCCAAATAAATTCTACATGTCCCTCATATGACTAAAAGTTGTAGGGGCTCTATTATCAACGAATGTTCATGCCTCACTTTTTTCTCACAATTAATCCTGCATTTAATCAAGGTTAAAACTATAAAAGGATGGTACTTGGTACTACAAAAAAAAAAAAAGACTCAGGTTATGGCCCTGTAACCTATTGAATTTTCTCCATTTCTTATTTTGACCACTTCACCTCAAATTACACTCACATAAATAATTGATCCTAAATCTAAAACATTTGTTAAACATTTACAAATTTACAAAAATTGTTTTGCTCGTCCCTTTGAACGTATATTGCACTCAAATAAATAATGTGACCAAGATAAAGAAAATTTAGTGGAACACAATGCACTTCTCCTCCCTCATACCCCATCTTCTTTGCCCCCATCCTCTCCCTCTTGTTCACTTCCTTAAGTTTTAATTGTTCGCTCTATCCCCTTCGGCGTTCCCATCGTACATTTCACGTACAATTGTTAGACTTCTAAACATTGCAAAATAACTTTAAAGGTTTCAACCTTATTAATACACATTTCAAGGATTGTTCATATTTTATCAAGATTTAAAATGGGGCCTTCAGATTGTTTTGTGTTGTTATTGATTTGGGAAGGCTAACATTTTTTGTTTTTATTTTTTTAATTAATCAATCCTTATAGGATGTATTTGTAGTGTTTTGGGATTGGGGTTTATTAAGGTGAAATACATTTGCGGCATATTTTTATTGGTGGGAAATTTTTAGTTTCCCTATCATGACTTTTTTGGTGGGAGATTTTACAACTTTTTGAATTGCTCCTTTGATATGTCAAGGTGAGAGATTTTATGGTCATGAATTAAGCTCATGTTTAATATTGACGGTCATATTTACGTCTTTAAATGTGTTTCAGAACTTTAATTAATTAAAAATTACATAACTTTCTTTACAAGTTACTTATTGATAAGTCACAAATGTCATCACGAAGAGTTAGACATGGTCATAGTTTATTGTGGTCCTTGCATTAATCAAGGTGATGCTGCAATGGAGGTGGGCCTCCCACTAATATAGTATGTTGATATTGGTGACACCCAAAACTCGTCTTTAGCTCGGGCAAGGCTGCCGATTTGACTGTTAGAGGAAATGGCGGTAGACATGTGTGGTGTTGTGGGCTTGATGCACCTTGGAATTGTTTCTATGACTCTACAAACCTTACGTGCCTTACTACTCATGTAAGACATACCTTTTTAGTACCTCTTCAAATCACTTTGAAAATTCTACAAACTATCAAATTTAACTACCAAAAGATAACATCGCACCTCTTTCTCGATGCAAGTCTTAGTATTTAATTAAATTGCAAAACATAAGTTGCAATGTGATATAATCCGCCCATGTATTGGTACTTCACCGCCACTAAGATTTTCAATATACATCATATACCCTATGATGTTTTTTTCATCGAAGGCATCACAAACTCCGTATAGTGCTCCAGCTTGTTTGAAATTGGTCCATGCTAATGTCGATCCCAAATCTTGCCCAAAGGTGTTTGTTGCTACAATTTTCCTACAATGTTCTCGCATACATGTAAACACCTATAGCATTAACACTCTTTTCCTAAATGGTATGATCTATACTTCGATGTAAAAATCGTCACTTGGTTTTAAAATCCAGATGCATCATCAATATCAATCAGTACTAAAAAATTGTATGCACAAATTATGTCTAAATCTAGTTCAAGATAAATCCACCCAATTTTAAATAATTGATAAGCTACGGTTATTTAAATTATCTTAGCCAACTATATTTCAACATGATTACACATTTTCTTGTCCACCAAAGGTTAATCGCTAAAATCATATTGATATGCTTCTTCCACCATATGCAACCTCACCATGTTGATGTTATCTTCAATGTCTACCCACAACCCATGTATGTACCTTGCAGCCTTTTCTTGGTCCATTTCACTATGACCAGTTGAATTGTGATTTTATAAACTCTTGTATATAGTCCTTCACACTTAACTCCTTTTTCCTCAAGATTTGTTGCCACTTCTATTAGTCTAATTGGTATTACAAATGCAAAAAGAATCCATTTAGTTTTGCAACCATCCTTTCCCCATTGGTAATATTGTGTTTACCCCTCTTCTATTCCCTAAGCTTGTACCTCCTTCCACCATAGGGCTACATGACCTTTCAATTTGGTTTGAGCCACCTTCACCTTCCTTCACTCGACACTTCATCAAATTTTAAATACTCCTCCATCAAAGTGAGCTAATCAATTAGCTCCAGGGATTAAAGTTACAAGAATCTTGGAGTTGTCATCTTTTTCCTCTTCCTATCTTCGAGATAGCTCCAACAAGCCTATCTTCTCCATCCAATTTCTCATGTGCTTGCCTCGCATCTTCAACTCCCGAATCTTCAATTTTTTCATCACTTACATCATCGCTTGGGACAAATCCCAATCTTCTATCCTCTTAAACAATGATCAATATTTTCAAAGATAACTCTCAACATTTCTACAATCTCATCTAATATTCCTTCCATAACAGAAACTATAATGCTCATATTTAGACGCACCAATACCATGTCAATTCTCCATTAGTCACTTAGGAAAATTACAGGATTTTTTTTTAAAGTTACAAGGTTAATATACTTTAATTACATTTATTTAATTACTCGTTTAATAATTTCTACACCCTTAAGTAGTTGGAGCCAATTTAATAATTAAATATTACTAGTTAATTTCCAAAATCATTATGGAGTGAAAAATCTCTTCCTAAGTTCCATTGATTTTATTTAAATAATGAATAAATTAATTTATTTTATTTTATCTACTTATATTTCTCTTAAATTCATTAAGATTCATTTCCTAAGATGACTTTAAATTTACTTCCTTAAATAATTAATAGTCATGCCCCTCATTTATTTAACTATACATTTATTTTTAATTATTTTAACCTCCTTTTAATAATTTATCTAAAATACCCATGCACTTTTTATCTATTATTCAACCTGTTGGTCCGAAAATATGTCGCTTAGGCACCTATGGATAAACGAGCCAACAGCAGTGTGGGGCATAGCCCTCTTTGAGTCAAAGAAGCGAAACCGGTTTATTGCTATTCTACCAAAGCAGGAATCATGCAAGTCTCACAAATTCCGCCTTCTGGGTTTGGGATCTCATCCCAAGTAAGGGGTGTTTCCAACTGTGCAAAGAAAGGAAAGGAAGACGGATGATAAAAGAGCAGGTCCGAAGGGAGAAAAGAAATGAATTCCAAAGCGTAAAGGTCGGAAGGTTTATGTTTTGGGATTGGTAGTAAATGTGAGCCAAACCTACTTGCATAAATGAGCAAAGCAATACGATGATAAATAAATGACGATAAAATGTAAGCGTATCCAACAGAATAAACACACAGATCTAACTTAAGAAAGATCTAATGCACATAACACATATATTCAAAGACAAAGTCTAAATATTGTATTAATATTTTTCTTCTTCATACAAAAGCTCAAAGTCTTTTTTTTTCTTCACTTCTATTTTTCATCTCGAAAGATATTCATCCATCCATAATACAACAAGTATTGGGGTATTTATAGAAGAAGAAGAGAAAAGAAGGCAAAAAAAAGGAGCCAACAACTTATTTACAAAGATATTTACAAAATATCTAAAAGTCATGTTGACTTTTACAACTTGATGGATGACATCATCCCATGATGCAACATGGATGATGTTACCATTTGTATTAACATACTCCGATATTCTCGAAAAGAAATCCAAGAAGAGAGAGAGAGAAGAAGAAGAAGAAGAAGAAGAAGCTACTCGTCGTCGTCATCCTGCGGCCGAAAGGGGGTGGACTGCTTTTGTTGTTGCTCGTGACAAGATATGGAATTGAGAGCGGTATTCCATAAACTTGTTGATCATCGGCCCTAGCTGATCCTCGGGAAGGATCCTTGTGCCTATCATTGATCGCCTCACAAGTCTCCCGCTCATCTATGAGTTTCTCGGGAGCTTGGAGTAGTCTTTTCCGCCTCAATGAGTAGCCCAATGAAGTCTCGGCAGCCGCAAAGGTTGTTGATAGACTCTGCGTCAAAAGTGACCTTTGGCCCTACGCCTTGAGAAATGATCTCTTTGAAGATCTGAATGGTCTCCTTAGCTTTTCTTAAAGTAAAGGAAGGAGTAAGTTACCCAGTGACATGTTAAGAACGATTCGCTCCATTTGGTGCATCGCGTCCAGGGCTTCTTCCTTTACCTTGTCAATCTTTTCCAAGACAAATTCTAGCTGATCCACCCGGTAGTCCAGAGTGGACATGATTTTGTTGAGGGCCCTGGGATGGCCGAAGACGCCGAACTTAACCAGATCTTCGACTGAACAGTCAAACATTTGTTGGAAGGTCTCGTGCTGTAGTCTAGCATGTTCCAGCTCTTCTGATATGGGCCCCGCCAACGCTTGGAGCTCTTTATTCGCCTTATTGATGTTCAAATACAAGTTAGAGAACTCGGCGATTACTTTTTCACTATCTTTGATGATTTGGCTCCTCCAAGCGGAAACAACCATACCCTGCTCGCCGATTTTCACGTACTCATTAATTTTCTCCTGGCTGAGAAGCTCAGAAGTCTCGGCGGCAGTTGTGGGAGGCGCACTACCCATCTTCTGTAAGGCTTGGAGCAGATATTTGTTTTGCTCTTTCAATTGCCTTTTCTCTTCTTTTGTCTTTTGAAGCTTCTTGCAGAGGGCGTCAACTACAGAAAGGGCTTCCCCCTGAAGGCTTTCAGAAGATGTCCCCATTGTGACTTGGGTCACAGTAAAATCTGTCGGAGACAGATCTTTTTTCTCCTTGAGGGGATTGGGATACACGATCTCCATAACCCTCTCTCCCAAAGACTTTGAGAGAAGCGTGTGACGGGCTTCGCTTCTTTTCCCCTTAGATGGGATTACGAAAAGTCCATCTGGAGCGATGGGAACTTTCCTTTTTCTTTGACTTAGTCTTTGGGAGATCCAGCCGGACCTATGGGAGAAGGGCCGAAATGGAAAAGGGGGCGGCTACGGAGTGGAGGGGAAAATGTGGAGACACATGGAGGCGGCATGGAGAGAATAGTCAAGAAGTGCCCACGGGAGGAAGGGAAACTGCAGCTGCGGAAGTCATAGGAAGGGAAGGGAGCTCAGAGATGAGGGAAGAAATGGAGGAGGAAAGATCGGCGAGGGAAGAGAAGATAGACGAAGAGGCGGGGGAACAGTAGAAGAAGGGGGAGAGGACACGACCAAAGGGATGGTCGCTTGAGTCACTCGAGGAGGGGAAGGAAGAGAAGAGGAAGGGACAGAAAGGACCTCGGTTGTTGTAGCAATGCCGACATCCTGAGTGGATGGGCCTATTGGAACATCCTCTTCTACTTCTTTCTTCTCGGCGGCTTGAGTTATAACCTGTTCGGGTGCCATGGAAGGAGGACTTGCTGGAGCTTCTTCCTGAGTGGCGCTGGATTCACCTTCTACGCCTTTGCCCTTGCCTTTAGGCTGCTGTTTGGATCGAGGAGGTGCGTTACCCAATGGGGAGGTTGTGAAATCAACCCCGAGGTAGATTAACCCGTTCATCCGGCACCAATGCTCTGTTCTGCGCAGAGTCTCCTTAACCCTCTCCTCAATCGTCTGAGGTGCCTTAGTTCTATCAATAGCTGGAAAAGGCCAATTGTCCCCATCCGTGTTAGTATATACTTGGTCTATTTCATCTTCCGTAGTCTGGAAGCCTTTGGGGACAATTGCTACCCCATATTGATGATTTCGCCAAGGCTAAGCGAGAATGATCCTTTCTCCCGAGCTCAACCTCATGGATGATGTCGATGTAGATGTCCTCGATCCGGGGGACGTGGATTGATCAAGTTTTGCCCTTGCGACAATTCCTTGGTCAAAGGTAGGCCTGGCCGGGAAATCATGTCTCAAATTAAGCAGCTCCAGCTCTGCGAACATGTCCTTTGCCTTGTGGTGGGTAAGGCATGTATATCGGCCTACTGTGAGGGGGAAAGGAGTTCCACCCTTCTTTCTTTTGAGGCACTTCTCATGATATGTGATCAGTTGTCTTGATAGCTCCAGCAAAATCAGCTTAGGCCCAGCATACCTCGGCAGCTGGTTGGCTCTCCCAAGAAGTTGGCTGCCCTCAAATAGGTGAATGTGGGAAACTGGGTGAACAAGGCCCCCCATTTCTCAGTAGCTGCCACTATGCTTTTGGTCGTGCGACCGTAAGTCATATTCGGCCTCAACAGCAGATGATGTGATAGAAAAACACATCATTAATCTTTGTGAACTGAGAGATGCTATTCTCCAGCCTCAATTCTGGGTAGTACTCATATATTTTGACCTGGGGCCAAACTCCACTTCGCATCAGGCCTGGGTAGTCTCTCTCTGATGCTGCAGCGTAGACAACATAGGAGTTCATATAGAATCTTCCCGTTGTAAGAAATTGTTGAAGTTGTTCAGAGATTGTGCTGCTTATTATTTCTCCCCAGCAAAAGCGCTGATCGGGCACGTTCTTGTTCATGGTCTCTAAGTATCGCAGCATCCATTTATAGAAAAAGTGGGCGTCATGAAGCCCAAACACTCTGCTCAGGAATGTGATAGTGTCGCTGAGCTCCTCTGAGAAGTCACTGCGGTGGATGGTTTGAGGCCATCGGGTCACCACCTTTTTATTTTTCAAATAGACCTCATTCATCAGCTGCATACACTGATCTTCGTTATCATCCCAGGCCTTAATACAATCCTCTCGGCTGATGGCCACAAAGTGCCGGTGATGAGGGATGCCGAGTATTATTTCGAAGTGGCGGGCAGTGAGGTTAATGATGACCTCGCCCTTGTCATTCACGACACACCTTGTGTCCTTGTTGTAGCACCGGGTGATCACCATCATGAATTCATTGTTGATGGTGCTGACTGGGATTCCCCCAGCGAAGTGTAGGGCACTGCCTATCAGTTTGTCCATCCATGGACTTCTCGTTACCTTCTGAGTTCTGACCCAGAATTCCTCCATATCAATGTGACCCAACTCTGAGTCCCTGATATCTAGGTCGCATTCGGCCTGGGAGTCAGGCATCCTGACCCTCTGATACTTGTATTTCATCTCTTCTTCTGTAAGTTTGGCCTTGCCTTTGGATTTGGTAGGTCTCCTGCTTGATGTAGACATATGTTCTTTCGAGCTTAGTTGCTGATCTGCATGAAGAAGAAGCGAGACCCAATCCAAAAAGGTTGTATTAGCCATTTGACCTTCCATTGAAATGTTAACAGAAGAAAGAGTTAGTGATTTTGAGGCTCAGGGCGCATGGCACATGAAAGCTGCAGCTTACAAGGCTAAATAGGTAAGGTGCACAGAAAAGAGGTGTTGCAAAGGTTAAATCAGCGCCAAAGGCGCATGGCGCATGGAGACTGCAGGGTACATTTTGCAAAGGGCGCATGAAGATTTGGTGCTACAAAGAGACAGGATGCGCCAAAGGCGCATAGATCATTTATGTTGCATGAATATTTGGTGCGCCAAAGCGCATGTATCTTTTGTGTAACATGAACTTCTCGTGCGCCAAAGGCGCCTTGGCGTGGCGCACGGAGGGTCTGCACAACATGAATGTTTTTGTGACGAGGAAAGCACCTGCGCCTTTATAACTTCATACTTGGCGCAGATTAAGCCGGTGTTGCGCAGATGCGGGGTGCACCAAGAGGGGCGCATGTTTATGCGATGCAACAAGGAAGGTTGGTGCGCCAAAGAGGGCGCAAGGCTAGCGCTTGCAGCATGTGAAGGAGGCGCGCCTTGAGGGCGCAAAGGTTCTTGATGCAACAGGCATGATGGGTGCGCCATTGGCGCGGATTTTATTCATGTTGCGAGGGGGACAGATGCGCCAAAGGGAAAAAAATAGAGTTTTTACATGGTTTAGCCTCTCTTTTATCTTTTCTTTTCCAAGATCGTTTGGGAAATAAAATGGTTTAATCCAAAGGGATTCAGACCATGCTTTTAGAACAACTTCCCCTACCAGCAGATCTGGAAAGAGGGGGAGGAAAATGGAAAGACAAAGAAAGGGGGGGCTAGATCAATATTTCAATATTTCCAAACTAAAACCAGACCACCAAGCACACAAAGAACCAAAAACGTAAAACGCATGAGAGAGATAAGAACCTCTTACCGGATAAATAGTAAAAACGTGCACACGGGTCCACAACGCGTTGAAAACGATAGGGCAGGTGCTGGCAGGCTCAGAGAATAGAAATCACGTGTTTTTGCGTCTGGTGATAATGACATTTGTGGGCGCGCAAATGCATATATATATGAGTCAGCAATAAATGCGCCACCAACTTTGCAAAGGGCGCATGAAAGTTGTTGTCGACATAGGAAAGCATGCGCCCTTTGGCGCATGAAAGCATCTGCCAGCATGGAACTAAGTGCGCCCTTTGGCGCACCAAAAGTGGTGTCGACATGATATTATGTGCGCCTTTGGCGCACCAAAAAGTGGCGCAACAAAGGGGTTGCTAACACGAAGGCGCATGCGCCTTGGCGCACGCAGGGAAGACTCAACATATCAAGGCGCACCAAAAAGAGTGTTGACACAATAAAATACACGCCAAAGGTTTTAGAGGGGGCGCACCAAAAAGTGATGTTACACAGCAATTCCATGCGCCCAACCAAAAAGACCAAAAAGACTAAGTTCGGAAAACCAGATTTCCCGAAAAGGGATTTTGCAACGTTCCGAACGCAAGGGATCCCTAATGAGGGATCGGGACAAAATTTTCGGTATGGTTATCGGTAAAATTTCCCTTGTCAATTTTACGGGATAACAAACCCATAATCAAATCTATTTTATTTATTTATTGATCCATAATAAAAAGGGTCACAACTTATTCTAACCCACTAATACCCATGTCCAAAATACTCTATGTGGCCCCATTAATTAATTTAGCCCCATTCACTTTTTAAACACCTAACCCCATCAAATCACCCACAACTTAAAAGTGTAGGGACAAGTCTCCACCCTTAATTTAAATCAATGGGAGCCCTTAGATCTAGGTTTTCCTAAAAGCCCCAATCCTCTATTACGTTTTCCCTTTTATTCTTTTCTTTGCCTTAATTTCTTCATTTCCTCATTTGGGTTTTGTAGGTTGAAGGAGGTGGAGGCCATGGATTCTTAAAGAGAAGTATGGAGATTTCTTCTTTTTTGTGCGGGGTTGGATCTTGGTGTTGATACCAACACCTTCATTGCAATATTGTTTCATATTATTTCTTTTTTTAATAAAATTTAGGGGTTTCTTATATAAAAATATATACATTGTATATATAAATATACAAGTATTTTTATTTGCAAAATTTACCAGATTTAAATGTTGGTTACATATATTTATATTTTTGCTTTTATTTAGGGTTGATCGTGTTATAATACGGTTCCGCGCAGATAAGGATGTGGGGTGGGCGGCAAAGGCCGACCCACCCATCATTACAAATTGTGGGGTGAGTCGGCCATGGCCGCCCACCCTTCCATATTTACACAGATTCGAAGGGGTTCGCCCCTGCCCCCCGCGCCGCCACCACAACCCCACAATATATATTTTTTATATATAAAGTTTATTTTAATATAAAACAAAAGGCCCAACCGATTGGAGTTTATCTCTATTATTTTATTATTATTGTGTGTGTGTCGTGTGTGTGTGTGTGTGTGTGTGTGTGTGTGTGTGTGTGTGTGTGTGTGTGTGTGTGTGTGTGTGTGTGTGTGTGTGTGTGTGTGTGTGTGTAGATTAATTATTTTTAAAATAGATGCAAAGTGGAAATAGAACAATTTCTTTCTTTGTTCTAAAATGATCTAATTATATAAATTCTTCTTTTGTAATATTGTTTAAATTTTGACAACAATTGTAAATTTCAACCCCCCACCATACATCCATTTAAAGAAAGAAACAATGTAACATCCACTCAATATAAATTCATTTTCTTTGATAAAAAGAATGATAAAACATTAAAAGGGAAAGAAAAAATGTATATTCCATTATATTTCTAGTTCAAATAAGAACAATTTCCATTGGTAAATAAAATGTACACTTTATTTAAGTTGCAGATTTTAATGAGATACAATAATCAATAATATGCAACATTCAAATGCCTCATTTCAACCATATGCATTTCTATTTCAAAGAGAACCATTTCATATTTTAATAAAATGCAAACTTGATTTAAGTTGTAGATTCAAAACTCAATACAATGCAAAGGAGATTCAACTTCAATGAGATGCAACTTTCAATCATACACATTCCATGGCTTGGTAACTCATAACAAGTTTTGAATAATTCATTTACAAGAGCTCAAATTTAAAATACAAGTGTACAAAATCCCTCCACTCAAAGGTGGAGACAACATGTAAGATTTTGTAGCAAATCTCTCTCTTCTTTTGTCCCAAATGCACATATATCTTCATCCCATGAAAGCAACTTGAATCCATTAGTTTTTCTCCATATTCAACACAACAACAAGGAAGGGAACATAGGCAACACTCACCTCCCAACCTTAATCCAATGAGAAAGTGAATCCTACCTTCTCATTGGCCCCCAAGCCCCAACAATGGAACAATAAGGAATGTTACAACCAAGGCAACTTTCCAACAATGGCTTCAACATAACAAACACACATACAATGATGGCAACACATAGACAAACAAAAATAAAATCTACAACCATTAACAAGCACATAGGCTCAAATCTAGAGCCAAAGGAGAAGGAAACAATGGTGGCCACCTCCTTATACCTCCCAAGTGGGATAGGGGTCCACCTAAAACCTCCAAGTGCACATTACACACACTCAAAATCTCTTATCTCTCCACATTTCAAAATACACAAAATGCAGTAATATTTTCCTTTTACCTCCCCATAGGTGGAGCACCCTACCCACACTCCCTCCAAAAACCTTACAACTCCCTTTTACCTCCCCAATGGTCCCACTTTCCTTCTCCCCACACCTTCCTTAAGGTCAAAACCTACCCAATCCCATACAAAATCACATACATTCATTCACATTTCAACACAACACACAAACAAGGAAAATAAAATGCAAGGTATAAGACCCTACCTTTCCATTGCAAGCACCTTCAATCTTCAAGCCAACAAACTCCAACCTCTTTCCAAATCCAAGCCAATCCAAAATCAAGCTCCCAAAGTTCCAAGTGAGTAACCCCCAAAACAACCAAAAATTCCAAATAAATAGAAAATGGTGGGGAGGATGGTGAGGTGGCTCCATGTAGGATGCCACATCATTTCCCTCTAATCCACCTCACAATTCAAACACATACTCCAAGGTTCCATAAATGGGTAAGGTGAGGGTATGAAAATTTCATTCTTACACACAATACTCCACTCCATACTTTCAAGGACACAATTAAGAGGGTTTGTAAGAAAGTGCAATTAATTACCTCTTTTTCCTTCAAAACACATAATGAGGGCTAAATTTGACCCCTCATATCATAGGTAAGGTTGGTGGGTGAGTTTAAGAGGTATGGGACAAGTATAACTTGTCCCACAAGCCTCAAAAATGGGCTCAAAGCCCAAATCCGAGATTTGAAAGATGGGGTTGAGTACACAAATCAAAATCAATTAAAATCTATCCAAAATCATGAAGAACTAAGGACTATCTACCACATTCAATGCCCCTTTTTCACATCTCTTAATTATCATTATTCACATGGTTAATTAGCCTAAACAAGGGTTACACTAACAAGCACAATAAAATGAGGAAACATTACAATATAATAAAATCACATACATAACTAAAGCAATTAAAATGAAAGAGAAAATTACAACATTCAAACCCATGGTCACATATGAGGTTGCTCCCCCATGGAGACATCCTAACAACATGGGACAAATAAAACGACAATCCACATGAACACATAATTGCCAAGGTGACCATGTTGTAACATCCGGTATTCTTCCACAATTAGTCTCCTAGTCCCTTCTTGTTTATTGTGATTTTCAATTTCCTGCAACCAACCAAACAATACCAACTTCGGCCTCAAGGCCATATCAATATGTCAAGGAATAAAAACACACATATCATCATCATATAATCTAACTACATTGCTATCATGGTTAAGCAATTCTACTCTAACCAATTATTTACAATTATCAATAATCACAATTCACATTTTACGACAACCATGAAATTCACATACTTGTTGATCACCTAATATCATCACAAAATTAATAAACCATAATATCAATGTACACATGGTTAGACGATGCATCTAAACATATTTGTAACTGCTATGAATCCAAGATGTCAATATATAAGTAAAGCAACGCTAATCAACATGTGTTGCAATATCTAACAATGTCAACTAGGCATCCATACAATCCATGATAAGGGTCAAATCACAATAATCATCAAATGTCCATATAGTCTATCAACATGCTAACCAGAATACTATATCAATATCCATGTCTCTAAGCAATAATAAACATAATCAAAGCGAAATAGGTTTTGAAGAGGATTGGGCAATAAAGAAACTAATGTACCATCTCTATCTAATTCTTATAGGAGGCATTTGAACTCTCCTTCAATTTTAAGTCAATACTACAATAACTTGTTTGGAAACCTACATAGGTCAAACACCTCTTTGTTCCTCTCTTCACCCCTTTTTTCTCTACCCACCTCCACAAGATGGAGAACACCCTTTGTTTACGTAATGAAAGATGCACCCTCACTTCTCTACCTACCCACACAAGATGGAAAACATCTTTTCTCACCGCATTCTAGCCATCTACCGTTTCTTTATTAATGAAGGACAAACACTCTCTCACTCATCCCAAAGTTATTTCTAGCTTTGATACCAAACAATGTGATCAAGATTAGGGTATCTAATGAAGGAATACCTTTGATAAAGCAACCTATGAACTCAACAACAACTATGTACCTACACACCAAATTCATGCAAAAATGGAGAATAACATACTCATCTTTATTTATTTAAATGATGGACAACACCCTTTGTTCACTTAATGGAGGAATTTCCTCACTTCTCTACTTACCCACAAAAGATGGAGAACATATTTTCTCACCGTATTCTAGCCCTCTAACTATTCTTTCTAATCCATAAATGGATTAAAAACAACTATAACATATCCTCTCGTATAGTGATAATGAGTGTCCTTTCTTTATAGAGTTCCAATTTTAATATAAAAGTACGACTTTAGCACACAACTAGCTCGAAATTAGTAAACAAAATATAAGAAGACAATTAATTATTATGAAGAAACCCAATTGAAAAACTTTAGTAAGTGAGAAATTACTTCCTTTAACTATGAAATTATCTAAATATATATATATAAGCTTAGTGCCATTGTGTGGCCTTCATGAAACATCCAAGCCTCTCTTACTTGTATTTACTTGTTTACAACTCTCAAGACTTGGATTCACCCAAAACCCTCTTTTTCTTCATCATGGACATGTTCTCCCACTTGTATTTAATGTTTCTCTACTCATGAAGGAAAAAGGAATCAAAACAAACAGTTTAGAGAAGTGCAAATGTTTTTTTATTATTGGCAAATAGTTTTTTGAAAGGGACTATACCCTTGAATACAAAAGAAGGCCTGAGAGCCGGAATAAGAGTGAGAAACAAAGAGAATGGATCAAGATCCAAGTGTTACAATGAAGCTCAAAGTAGCTCAGAAACAGCTACACAAACGAGACATAACAGCAAAACAACAGCAAAAAAACAGCAAACCAACCGCAGAGAAACAGCAAACAGAAGCTCTGCGACTGTTACCCTTACCCAGGCGAAGCGTTACCCTTCAGAGTGGTAGATTTTTTCTTTTTGCTGACCGTTACCCACCCTGATGGAGCCTTCGCGGTTGGAGAAGAAGACAAAGGAGGAGTATTTTCCTTAGTCGCAAATGTCCCATTTGGAACAGCCAAGTTGTTCTCCTGAGAGATATATTTTTCATTTTCCATGCTGCCCTCAGCAGCTTGTGAATTTTCCATGTTTCTAACAATCTGAGTTTCGGATAAATGAGATAAATTTGTTGCAATTTCCTTGCTGTTGGAAATAGGATTTTCCAAAAAAGGAATTTCAGGGACAAACCCAGATTCATCCTTAGCATTTGAATTTGAATCAAGGTCCTCTTTTGCATCGAAAACCAAATGTTCCGGGAGGGCATCCTTCCACCAACTGCGTTTCTCATGCTGGCCCTTTGCCAACCCACAAGCAATAGAGGTATGACCTAAACAGAAACACTTTCTGCATCGAAATGGAAGGCCCTCGTAATCTAAAGGTTGTGACCAAGTTCTGTTTTGCACCCTAAGATCAATGGTTGCTGGGAGGTTTTTAGCCGTGTCAAGTTCCACCAAGATTCGAGCATAGGTAGTGTGGGTGTAATCAGAAGTTTGAGAGTCTATAAACAACGTAGTTCCCAAGGTGTTTCCAATAGATTTCAAACATTCACTGCTCCAAAATTGGAGGGGTAAATGGGGCAGTCGGATCCAAACAGGTTTGCATGAAAAAGACTCAGTGAGCGGGTTGAAAGAGGGGAACCAGGGTTTAATGATCAGGTACTTGGATTGGAAAACCCAAAGCTTGGAAGCAATGGAGTTTTTATCAGCAATTGAAGAGAAAGTCACTATGAAGATACCTTTAGCACACGGATATAAGTCTAACCTCCCAATGAGCAAAGGAGTCCAGTTCTTGGAAATCCATGCATGTAGGTCAGGAAGGCTGGGCCAGAGTCCTCCAAATCTGCAGATCAGAGCATGTTCCTGATAGTATTTTTCAGTTGTAATGACCTCCTCCCCAAATGTTATGCATGGAGTAATGTCTGCTGGCTTCATAGGAGAATCCTTACCTCTTAAAGCATCCTTGAATGAGGTTACAGTGGGGCCGTGAGTAGATGCGCCTTTGCCAGTCCCGACAAGAGCATGGTGAACTCCCAGGACAGGTGCTCCATCACCACCAGGGGGAGCTTGACCGGTGATTGTGTCATTTTCCTTAGAGGATGCAAAAGCAAGATTAATCCAAGAAAGGGCCGAGTCCTCTTGATCTGGGGAAGGAGGACCGCTGCCCACCCTAGTCCTGGTGTCTCCCGTGGATCCCATACCCGCAGCCACATTGTTTTCCCGTCCAGGAGCAGAGCCGCCACCATGGACGCGATTAAAGGTACGCCTGGTAGCGACCATGGAATAGACCCGGAATGGTCGCGGAACAGCCGTGGAACAATCGCAGCGGCAGCAGCCATGCGAATACCATGGAACAATCGCGAGCAATCTCGGGCGATCCATGAGCAATCTTGAGCAGCCACGAGCAGCCAAGCGGAGCGCGATCGCGAGCAAATGCAAATGTTTGCAGCAGAATCACATTCATGATTTTGGTAACTCCACGTAATCATTGCATCTTCCGCTGAAACTTCCTTCTCATAACGGAACTTTCTAGCCTTGTCATTAGAAGTTGTCTGGATCACCTTCAGACTGACTCAACCATTTTTACATTACAATTTACATAAAAGAGGGGATATTACAAGTTAAGATAGAGAATTACATAAATTGGGCACTTCCATATCCATTTTTGGATCATGCCTCCCCAATTTGAGGCTTTTAAGTCCTTAAAAGCTTCAGGAATTGATG
The DNA here is from genome assembly GCA_018340775.1 of Taxus wallichiana var. yunnanensis. Classification (NCBI taxonomy): domain Eukaryota; kingdom Viridiplantae; phylum Streptophyta; class Pinopsida; order Cupressales; family Taxaceae; genus Taxus; species Taxus wallichiana. The sequence continues at coordinate 926,294,869 of CM031242.1, forward strand.
AGGTGGGGAAATTTCTTCCCCGCATCTTCTCTATAGTACCACTTGACATTTTACGGAAATTGTCCTTTTAATGTAATCAACCACCGATCTTGCACTCCTCGTTGTGTTGTCCTCTCTTTTCACTGCAATACCACATCTTCCTCTAATTCCAGCTAACTATCTAGAGTAAGATCCTCAATGGATGGCAACAACAACCCTTCTTCATGATCTAGCATAGAGGGCTCAAAGAGACATAAGTTTTCAACATTAACAACTAAATATATTCTCATATAAGGAGGCAAATCCAACCTAAATGCATTATTTTCCACTTGTTCCAGAATTTTAAATGGGTCATATCTAAGAGGTTTGAGTTTCTTATCTTTACCTTGGAGTCTCTCTCTACTCAAGTACAACCATACCTTGTCACCAACAAGGAAATAATGCTTAGTTCTATGTTGATCATGTCTTGCTTTGTACTTGGCTTGTGATTACTTCAACCTCTCGTGTACATGGAGGTGTATCTATTGAATCTTCTCAATGAAATTCTCATCTTTTTGGACTTCTAGATCCACTCTCCCATTGTCTCTACATGGTAGTCTCAAAACAACATCAAATGCACTCTTAGGAAAATAACCAAAATAAGTCCAAAAATATTCTTACTAGTAGAAGCATGAACTACCTGTTATAAGAATGTTGAATGTACACCAAATTCCCATCCCAAGTCTTAGGATTTTTTGGTTATACCCCAAGAGTCAAACAATGTCCGGTTAATTACTTTGGTCTGCCCATTGGTTTGTGGGTGAAAAGCTATAGACCTCTTTAGCTTGGTATCCATCTTCTCCCAAAAAGTAGACCAAAACTTCCCAATGAACCGTGAGTCCCTATCTAAAACAATAGAGTTGGGAAAACCAAAATGAACTCGCACATTAGCAAAACAATAACTCAGTTGTGTTACTTAGCTTTGAGAGTTTTCTTACAAGGAGTAAGAATACACATTTTACTAAACCGGTCCACAACCACAAAAATATAATCATATCCTCTTTTGGAAATAGGAAAACCACCCACAAAATCCATGGAGATGCTTTCCCATGGCCTAGATGGAACTAGTAATGACATATATAAACCCAAATTTCTATTACTAGGATTGTTTGTACAATGAAAAGGACATTCTCTTATAAACTTATCAACTTTTGCTTACATATTTGGTAAATAAATGTACCTATGTAAGTGTGCACAAAGATTTTTAACACCAAAGTGACCAAAGAACCTTAGAAGTGTGTGTTTCTCTCATCAATTGTACTCTTTCCCCCTTAGGCACACAAAGTTTATCATTCTTGTGGAGCCACCCCATCTCATAAGTAATATTCTCTTTTAAACTCAAAGTCCTCACTTGACGCCTTCCAGGATATCTCTCCAAAATCTGATCCCGGTCATAACCTTCCTTATATGCTTCACATACAAAAGGTTCAAGAAGAGTTAATGTGCCTATAGCTGAAAGCAAAGGAGGCCTAGACAACATATCACCTAATTTTTAAGTCACACATTTTGAATTATTTTTAAAATATGGTCTCACTAAGGATTCTTAGGAAAATATGAAATCAAATTTAGTCACACAAAATTAACCATGCAAACTTCATTTCTAGGGAAAAGAGTTGGCATGAAATTAGGGGAAAGATAACCAAATTCATATGCTTTGATATCTCTTTTCTTATTTTAGAATTGAGATAAATTTTACACCATTAATAATATATTTTCAAGGGTTTTCCTAAAATTGGTCAAACTAAATATTTTAAGCAACATTTAGTAAGTTGTCCTTTCAAAGTGGGCCTTTAGAATTGTATATCAATCAAATTTTCAAGGCACGGATATGGAAAAAAATTGATATCTTTCAATCTAGGTAATAAATTCAAGTTTCATTTTGCAATTGAGATTAGATATTTGTGAGATACTCTTATTTGGGATAGATAATGAGATCTCAAGGATATTAATGCTCATGAAACCTTAGTTTTTATTTGGATCATGGATTGAGAAAAATGAATTTTGTGTGTGTGTGCACGCGCGCTAAGGAGGGATGACATGTTACGTACTCAAGGAAAATGATATAATTGTGTATATGGATTGATGAAAATGTCAATACTTGGCACACATATCCCTTAGTTAAATTAGTATAATATATTGGGGCAAACAGATAACTTGTAGAATAAGTTATATTGGGTAAATATTTTGTCTTCATTAGAATTAGAGGTTACCCATCCATTAAGAGTGATATTCTAGGCCTATATAAATGGGAGGAATACCATTTTGAAGGATATCAAGTAGGTGAAGAGTCTTCTATTTGTTAGAACTATATTAAAGGTGTCCCTTCAAGTGACATTCTCATATTGGGAGATCTTGTGGAGTTATAATTCCTTCCTACATGATAATTTAATGGTGTTCTACCTCAAGGGTAATTAATATATTTTTGAATATATTGCATATTATGGATTCTTGGCTCACAAATATATCTTATGTTGGGTTGATCTTCTTTATATTCTACATATTGTATGATTTATCATATTCTCATATGTGAAGATCTTACCAAATGGTATAAGAGTTGCAATTTTGTCATGAGGTGGAAATTATTATGGGCTGATTTCACAACCTTTTAAAGATGAATCAATAAATATTGCATAATTTCGTTACGCTTACATAGAGGTCTAATTGAGATGAATTTTTATGGCTTGAAAGATATTTTTGAAAACTTCTTGAAAAATGGCCACACTAAGGATTCTTAGCAATATCAAGGGAGATATGGTCATGCAAAGTTGATCCTGCGAACCAAATTTTCCATAACTTTTTGGAGTTAAATTAGGAAAAAATAATAATGAATTTAGCAGATTTTTATTCCTTTTTTCTTTTCTAATTGAGATGAATCTTACCCCAATGGACATATATTTTTGAGAGCTTTACGAAAAATGGTCACATTGAAGATAATTAAGAAATATTAAAGGATATATGGTCATGCAATGTTAAGAATGCAAAATTAGCTTTTGGAGAATCTTTTTATCTTGCCGAAGGCATGTACATATAGGTTTCACTTTGCTATTATGTTCACTTCTTCCAACAAATCAGACTATGCCATGTGGAAAATCTAATTTCTATCTTTAATGTTTTCTAATGTTGTGCAAGGAAAATTTTTAGAATATTCCTCTCATGTTATTGGAGAATATTCCATTATTTTACTTCAGACTATAGTTTTGATGATGCAAAAATGTAAGAAATATTTTTGTTACCTTTCTTTGGAAAAAACGAGGCATAAAATTTTACTCTTTCAACTATGCTTTTAACCAAAATAAATTTGACATGACATTTGGGCATTAATAAATTTGCAATGATTTGACAGATGGGCGGCAAGGCGGGTATTCTTTGAAATCTTGGGTAGGGGACAAATGTGACGATGATTTGGCAATCTCAAAAATGTAGTTATCATAAACAAATGCATTTAATTTTAATTTGTACCCATGTTTAAAACAACATGAACCCCAAATTCCAATATGGCACTAATTTTGAAGGTTAATAATGGAAAATAAATCCAAGTGATAACAAAGTAATCATCAATAAGTAAATTGATGGCAAGACAATAAATGTCTTCCCTATGCCACCTCCAAATTCCAAAATATGGAAGGGACACGTGTTGCCATTCGGAACTCTTCAATAAGATGGGCTCCTACGGACTTGAAACACCCGGTATCAACCAAGGTTGATTAATGGCGTCAGTGCCGGGAAGAGGTCAACGTGGAGTCGGAGGCAATAGTAGGAAGCGGACTCAAGCCCGTGGAAAAAAAAGAAAATAATTTCCATTTCGAGTCCGCCCTCCATCAACAAATACGATGAAACACACGACCACGGGAGAAATAAGTGGCACAATTTTGGACCTCGGGGATTTCGTCGGTAAATATGAACTTGAGACTCAAGTATGCCAAAAAAATTAATATAATTGCAATCTCCCATCCTACCATCACACATTTGACCTTCACAAAATTGATGCTCAAACAATTGCTCGTGCAATTCTAAGTTTATACCCTATATAAGCGGCCCACTTAAAACATTGATGCCACTTTATCTTATTTTGTTCATTTATGCCTTGTTTTTGTGGACCTAAACTTGCATTGTGTTTTATCTTTTTCTCGGGCTTTGGAGTCTCATGACCTGCTTTCCTTTGGTGGCCGCGAAATGTTGCCATGTGGCCACTATTTTCACCTCGTCCACTTAACAGTGGGTCCTATGTGTTTGTCCCATGCAATGAGAATCAATGTATATGTGAATTTGTACATTGATGCCACTTTATATTATTTTATTCATTTATGCCTTGTTTTTGCAGACGTGAACTTGCATTGTGTTTTATTTTTTCTCGGTCCTCTGGAGTCCGCGGACCTCTATTTCCTTTGGTGGTTGCGGAAGGTTTCCACGTGGTCGTTGTTTTCACCTTGTCCCCTTAACATTGGGTCCTATGCATTTGTCCCATGTAATGGCATATCCTACTAAGAGGAGTGCGAGAGTTGGGAGCATAAATGAAAGTTTGATTTGAAACTACGTGGCAACAATTGCATACTACGTTAAATATTATTTTTTTGTTGACAACAAACTAATATTTGCATATTAGTTTGATGTTAACTATCATAGAAGAAATAATTATCTTGTGTAAATATTTATCTCAAAAAAAAACCATGCTCTGTTATCGTCAAAAGAAAAACACACATCGTGCATTGTCATGTCATTCAGCTTCTGTCTTCACCCATGCTTCGAACCAGCTCATTCATTCTCATGTTATCATAGCCCTATAATGGCAGAAATTTGGGTCTCTCCATGATTAGTTTGACAACAAACGATGTTCCTACGACTTATTCATTGTGGTTGTTTCACTGTAAGTAGTATATGCAGTGCCCTGACATAATAGTGCTTGAATCTCACTCTATCATGGCTCTATAATGGCAGAAATTTGGGTCCCCCATGCTTTATTTGAAAATAAACGAATTTCTCATCCAACAATGTTCAATGTTTATTTCTTGTAGGAATATTTTGGACATTATATAGTGATATCTCATGGATCCAGTTGCTAGTAAGAAGAACCATGCAATTGGGACATTGAAGTGAGGGAAAACTGTGTGAAAATGGATTCCTTGAATTTTGTCCTATGATTGTATTACTAGAATGTAACTGCTTGATCTTTGTGTAACCTTGCCATGGACCAAGTCTAACCATTTTTGTTACATAAACTATTATTGTAGCACGTTATAAAAAGTTGTGGCTACAACTGTTATCTTCCCTTAATTTCCTTGTTAATATCCACATTTTCCTTTTTTATATCTAGAAAGGTATATGCATTTTATTTATTGTAACTCATATTTGGTAACGGTAACTTTAGTTTGTTTGTTTGAGATAGTCGCAGCTGATATTTAAGTTGTCTGTGTTTGTGGTTCTCTCTACCTTCTCTTGCTGCTCATTCAACATGTGGTCTTTGAATCTGTCATTCACTAACGGTAATTTGGCCTACTCTGCTTTTGGCATAGGTTTTTTGTCCACACATATCATCTAGGTCCCATTACTTCAATTTTTATGCATTCTCCAAACTGGAATGGCACCTCTTGCCACTGACATGCATCGGAGAGATCCACGGATGTTGTTACGGGCATACATAGTCGTTCCTCGAACAAAATTGTCGGTCTTTGATGTTTTCTGCATTGACCAAACTTTAACTCCTTCGATTTACGGACTTCAAACTTTTTTATTGTTGTTTACTCCGCGAACTTAGAGTCTGTAGTTCAATATTCCTTTAGGAACTCGCATAATGTTTCCACGTGTCCTTTTCAACCCTTGCGATTATACCATATGGTCTATTTGATTGTTGAGGGCGGACCCAAATTTGCAAGTATTTTTTGACCTTTTCCACATGTTTGGAATCCGCTAACTACTTTTGCCTATGGTTCCCGTGGAAAGTTTCCATATTCCCCCTTTCTTGCTCCATGGGTTTAATCAAAAATTTTAAATCTCAAACATGGGAATTTATGTTCACGTTTAGAATTTATGTAATTTGCATATATTCACGTTTCATGTAAATTATATTCACGTTTCATGTAAATTATATTCACGAGCCATTTGTTTCGTCTCCTAACCTCCGTGTGTCCTTTTTTGACCCTACCTCTGCTAATCTTTTCTCGGACCCGACGCCTTTAATCAACCTTGGTTGATTCGAGGTTTCAAGTCTGTAGGAGCCCATCTTATTAAAGAGTGTCGAATGGAAACACGTGTCCATTCTCGGATTTTGTTGATCATGTCTCTATGCTTGGCAATTAAAATTGACAGAAAATGAACGTCCCACGGGTTTTCAAATATTTGAACGGTAGAGGCATTGGAATGCATTGGCGATTGAAATTGACAAGCAAATGAACGTCCCACGGGTTTTCCTCAAATTTGACATAAACTATGTTCAAAACCTGCATCTTTCATCGATCTCCTCATCATGTGCAATTTTTCCCACCTACACCCTTAAGTTGTGAGAAGAACATAAGCGACGTCATTTTGATAATCCACTCAAAAAGAATATTTTATGTAAATACTTGCTAATTCTATATTCTTATTGAAGAGTGTCGAAATGGAAACACGCATCCATTCCAGATTTTATTGATCATGCCTCTATGCTTGGAGATTAAAATTGAAAAGAAAATTAATGTCCCACGGGTTTCAAATATTTAAACGGTAGAGGAATTGGAATGCATTGGCGATTAAAATTGACTGGAAAATGAACGTCCCACGGGTTTTCCTCAAATTTGACATAAACTCTGTTCAAAACCTGCATCTTTCATTGATCTCCTCATCATGTGAAACTTTTCCCACCTATCCCCTTAAGCATAGATGTTTGATAGAAGAACATAAGCGGCGTCATTTTGATAATCCAACTCAAAAAGAAGAGTTTCTGTAAATACTGCTAATTCTATATTCTTATGTGCTTTACAGCCACCAAGCAAACATCTCCATACAAACACCGCAAGTTTAATTATCATTTTGATGATGAAGTTAAAATTTTCCTGGAGATATCCAACATGGCCAAGAAATTCAACCATGCACACAATGATAACATGTGGCACCTTCTAGTTTATTGCGGGGCTGGGATTTTCCTACGTGTGTTATCCACGTGTCAATCCCTTGCCACCTTTTTTTTCTTTGCCACATGTCTTTACTTTCCACCGCCTTGCGCTTTGACCTCTGGTCTCGAAGCTCCATTTAAATAAGTTAATTCTCTGCAGACTTTATGTTTGTGGAACCAATCTCCTCTGAAGTATCCAAGAATCTTTCCACGTGGCAGGCTTTAGTCATTTGATGATTGCCACTTGTCCACCTCTAACTCGTCCTTGTCCGCCAACCTCTCTGCCTTGGCCACTAAATTTCCTGGACCGGACTCGAAAATTAATAAACCCGCATTTATCTCGGAGACTTCAGGTATTCCCAGGCACATCTGTGAGAGCGTGATGAAACATCACCATGTGTTTCGTCCCGACCCATTGGATCCTCGCCCCCTGTCCAGTTTCTACTTCAGTCATGATTACTTTGAATACTCGACCCATCCACCCTAACTCAAAGCCTTTAAGCTATGAAGGGGCCCGGAATAGCTCCAAGTGTCACTTACTTTGATGGTTAAACTTGACGTCATGTCCCTTCCTTCATTTAGAACAAAGTCATCCTCCACACCACAAAACTTCATTTTCGGCAGGATTTGCCATGTCATGGCCTTATTTTATTAGAATTAAGGGAAAAATAGTCATCGAAGACTTTGATCTTCCTTTTTATTTTTAATTAGAACAAATCATACATCATTAAAAAGATATTTTCAATGGATTTCCAAAGGTGGTCGCAAAAAATATTCTTAACATTAATGAAGGCGTGTCCTTTCAAAGTGGGCCTTCAAAATTGTAAATATTTTTTTTTCCAAGGTGGGATAGTGGAAAAGTATTAACATCCTTCATTCTTGGTAAGCAATTCAAGTGTTGCTTTTAGATAAAAAAGATATGTTTGTATCTACTTGTCCAATGTTTTTATTCACATATTTGAGGTAGATAATGAGATCCCATAGGTACTAATGTTCATGAAACCCTTGTTTTTAATTGAATCGTCGATCAAGAAGATTGGATAAAGTTAGTGAGATATATGCATGAGGGTGTGAAATATACAAAGAATTGTATCAAAAATAGAGAATGATTTTCATAAGAATGAGGATGTGAAACTTGAAGATGATGTGGAAAAATAGGTCTAAAATAATGATGATGAAGAAATGAGAGATGAAGGATGAGCGTTCAAATAGTCTAGCTCCAAGAAAGACAACTTCAATTTTTCTAGTTTTTAAGATGCATTCAAATAAAAATGTACTTGTGCTCGTAAAACTATTAAATAAGTATAACCTCAATGACATAGATTTGGCTCATCATTTACATGTTCAAGCAATGAATATGAAGAAATTTTAAGTGGAACCTAATAAGCTTCAATGATGTTTTTGAATATTTGTAGCTCAATTAACGAATTTTTTTGCATTTAGATTTGTATGCGTGTTATTGGATATCCTTGGTGGCGGACCTTACGAACAATCGATAAATGTGTAAAAGAAGTTCATTAAGATTTGGTATAAGAGGAACCTCACCTTTTAGGATACATCACTTAGTGAAGAACATAGAAAGGTCAAGGTAAAGCATGGGGATGAATTTGAAAATGGTAAAGAATGACGTTTGGAAGAGTAAGAAGAACAAGAAGTATATGAAGAAAAGAAAGAAAATAATAATTCATTTACTCAAGAGACGAAACACTAGTACATGAAACTCAAAAAGGTAGAGAAAGTATGTTGTGTACCCGAACACAATTTATATTTATGTCATTAGTGTTAGCATTGTTATTATTATGTTATATTTTAGGTGAAGAGTTAGTACATGAGTTAGTTACAAATCAATTAGGGTTTTAGTGGTTTGAACACAAAAGGGGGGAAGACCTAAATAATATATGTTATTTTATACTATGACAACCTAATGCGAGAGATAGCCACCATTCTCGTGAGACCTCTTTTGTTACAATTGGATTTGAAAGTGTAATCCACCCTTAGGGAAGTAGGTGCTTCTATATTTCCTTTCATTATCACTTAAACTCTATATTTTGTAGTTTTGTTCTTTGTTTGTATTTGGAACACAAGTCGTATTGGAACTTCAATCGATTTTCATGTCCATTGCCAAAATGTTGAGAAGAGTTTATCTAAGAAACGAGTCAAAGTTTGTGACCAAGGAAAAGATGAAGGATGTCTAGACTAATTTTTCCAATGTCCGAAGTGAGATTCACTAATTCACAACAAACCCGAGTGGGCGAGATCCAAGAGATTCAAAACCTCAAAGGAAGAAGAGTATATCAACCCTCAAAACGATATTGATTAAGACCCACTAGACGATGAAGAGGAAGATGTTGAAAGCTTGCACAATCCCCTTTAAATTTATAAATGGAACTCCCACAATATGAATTTGGAGGCGATATGGAAGTCCACGTGATTGAGCAAGCTAAGACTTGTTTTTAGGTTGCAAAATATCAAACAAAATGATAACTTAAACATGTCCCCACACCATTTGAAAGGTGTTGCCCACACATAGGGAGAAATATGGGTTTTCAAAATACCAATGGGACTTTGTTGATGCTTTGACTCGAGAGATGATCATAACTAGGATGAGTCCTATGATTCCTAGTTGAGTACATATTTATGTGGAGTGCACGAGAAAAATTCCAAGTTTTGAAATATAAGGCTAAGATTTCATTGAAATCGGTATAAAAATATCTATTTCCAAACTGGGTTGATATTCAAACAAAGATAAGGATGTTTCAACCCGAATCCTTTGGAAGGGATATCATTTTAGCTAAAGAGATTGAAAAACATATTAATGCCATAAAAAGGAAAATGGTATGAAATACATCTTGAAAGTCATTCACATTTGATACGAAATGTGGGGATGAGGGAAAATGTAAGTCTTCATTGTTTAAAATCCATGGCCATCAGTCCCCCTATTTCTATTATTGTGAACACATGTCATAGGTGTTCTAAAAAATGGAACAAGGGCGATGTATGTGACACAAAAAAGGTTATATATTGCAAAACATGTGTAAATATCTGGGCCATATTTAGAGTTCGATAATGAGGATACCCTTGATAAAGATAATATAAAGTGTAATCCATAAAATATCCCTCCCTCTAGAATAGAAATTGTGGAGTTTGTTATGCCCTTAATTTGTAACATGTATCAGGTTATGTATGGTCGACTTGTGGATAACATAATCTCCTTCCTTTCCATGTATTCATTTTTAATGCTTTATATTGGTAGTCGATCACTTAGGTTTTTTCCAAAGCATAAGCATGGTATATATACGAGGCATTAGTGAGTACTTGATCATCATATTGAGCATTTGTGTGTTTTTGTAAGTTATGAAGGTTTATCCCTCGAAGTGGCTAAGTCATCCATTCTTGCACATTCTAGTATTATCTCTCTTGTTCTATTTATGTTACTCTTCTAATGCGTCTAAGTAATTTCCTTACAAGTGGTATCAAATATTTGATTGGAAAAAATTACGTCAAAACATATATTTCAACCTCGGGTTGATATTAAAACAAAGATAAGGATGTTTCAACCCCACTCCTTTGAAAGGGATATCGTTTTAGCTAAAACAAATTAAAAAGCATATTGATGCCATAAAAAGGAAAATGGTATGAAATATATGTTAAAAGTCATTCACATTTGATACGAAATGTACGGATGAGGGAAAATCCGAGTCTTCATTATTTAAAATCCATAGGCATCAATCCCCTATTTCTACTATTGTGAACACATGTCATAGGTGTTAAAAAAATGGAACAAGGGCGATGTATGTGACACAAAAAAGGTTATCTATTGCAAAATATGTGTAATTGTCTGAGCCATATTAGAGTTTGATAATGAGGATGCCCTTGATAAAGATAATATAAAGTGTAAACCATAAAATATGCCTCCCTCTAGAATAGAAATTGTGGAGCTTGCTCTGTCCTTAACCTATAACATGTATCATGTTATGTATGGTTGACTTGTGGCTAACATAATCTCCTTCCTTGCCATATATTCATTTTCAATGCTTTATATTGGTATTCGCTCGGCTTAGGTTGTTTCCAAAGCATATGTACGATATATATAGGAGACATTAATGAGTACTTGATCATCATATTGAGCATTTGTGTTTTTTTGTAAGTTATGAAGGTTGCCCCCTCAAAGTGACTAAGTCATCCATACTTGAATATTCTAGTATTATCTCTCTTTTCATGTGATTTGGTGTTCAATTTATGTTACTCTTCTAATATATCCAAGTAATTTCCTTACAAATGGTATCAAAGCTTGGATTCAAAAAAAATTATGTCAAAACCCTAATTTTTAGTTTTTACCTATATCTTGCAAACCGTTACAATTGTTTATACAATATTTTAGTGGACTTGTGACATAATTAGAGAAATTTGTCCTCGAAATTTCATCTTGTTTTGATCTATTTTCTTAAATGTATATTTAATTTAGCGTTTATTCACAACTTCACGTCATAGGTCACAAGTTGAAGAATTTCTCTTATCTACATTTTTGGAAATCTATTGTAATTTTGAGGGGGATTTGTTATTTTTGTTTTGGTCTACAAGGCTAACATCGTCTAGAAAACCTAAATCATAATTGTTATGGAAAGGAGATCAATTGAATCCCAAAGAAAAGTATTTTCCACTCTAGGAAAACTCTTAACAAAGAGGAGGTCGAATAAGAGTCCGAATTGGGTGAAATTTTTTATTATATGTCTTCTTTGGTAGATGAAAAATTTTGACCCTTGCGAAGAGTGTGCAACCCACGTAGTTGAATTGAGAGAGTTTATGCAATAACATAAACGAGTCGCAGACATGATATGTCATAAGGTGCAAAAAGAGATGGAGGTGGCGAAAGGATATATGTCTAAGATGTCCAAAAACATTGAGTATTTTTAGCCTCTCAACTTAATCAATTATGGTTGAATAGATATCTCAATCGTGATTCAAATATTACACATCATTCCTCTGGGTTAGCATTAATTATGGGTAGTGGAACCTACTTCCAAAGGTGGACATGTGTAATTTTGATGGAAAAGACCTACTTAATCGGATCAAATAAATGGAGAACTTCTTTGATCTACATTAGAGCCCATGTAGGAATAAGATTATTATGGCACCATGATATCCGAACCTAAACAATTCACTTGGTATCGATAGTTGTGTGCTCAAAAGAAGAAGGGTTCAATTGTTGCCTAGTGTATTTTTATAGAGGCATCATAAACGCACTATAGAAATATTGTGGCTACGAACTACTTCAGCCAATTACAAAAGCTACAATGAATGGGGTCACCAAGGATTATATTCACTAGTTCTAGAACTTGTCCTTACACGTGGACATAATTACAAACGAAAATTTGAATGACATTTTCCTTCGTGGTCTTAAGGATCATATCTGACATGAGGTATGAATGTTTGATCCAATTAATATTTCTAATTATATTATCCTAACATGCGGGGTAGAGTAAAATTTACTTTCCAATGAAAGGAAAACATTCACTCACATAAGAGATCATAGCTTCCCTACACCAACATTCCTTCACTTTATTAGATTGACTCCTCAACAAATTGAAGAGAAAAAATCAAAAGGGTTATGTTTTAATTAATACTCCATACATCTACGCAGACATACACATGGAGATAAAAGGTTGTTCTACATTGAAGGTATCCTTTGAGAAGAAAAGAATGAAGAAAAATAAGTAGAGGTTGTTCTACATTGAAGGTATCCTTTGAGAAGAAGATAATGAAGAAAAATTAGTAGAGGTTGTTGTAGAGCTCAAGTTAGAAGATTCACAACCAACAATATCTTATCATGCACTTTCGGATGTTAACTTCGCACAAACTCTCAAGGTAGAGGGTAACTTAAAAATCATAATACGAATGTATTGATTGACTCGAGAAGTAATCACAATTTTTTCAATGATAAGTTGGCTACACACTTGAACTTGCTTTGTTTATCTAGCACTAGAATTTTAAGTCATAGTTGTAGATGGCAACACTTGTTAATTTTTCAGAAAATATGATGATCTTAAACTTGTTATGAGTGAATACATGTTGCATAGCCTATGTTTTCCATTCCCATGAAAGGATTTGATATTGTATTGGGAGTTTATTGGCTAACAACCTTTGGCAAAATTGAGATGAAATTCTAAAAATTGTTCATGCATTTTTATACAAAGGAAAGAGGTTTGAGTTGAGAGGGTTACAAACCAGGTCACAACACATGACAACATCTCATCTATTGCACATATTGCTCAACAAGGGATCAATAGGTCCTTACACAAAATTGTTTTCGATGGAAGAAAAAAGATCACTTGCACACATACCAACATATTTGCAGGAAAGGGTATAAAAGTATTCAAAATTTGTTAAAGACATGTCGATAACAAAGTCACCTACGAGAAACACTTCTTCCAAATGGTCTCTTGCTTACTAACTATCATCCATCATCTCTTCTTGGAGGATTCAACCAAAGGTTCAAGAATTCAAATAACACAATCAACACCAATAAAAACAAAGTTAACTGAATTTGAAGGCTAAACCATGATGGACCCTAATAAAAACTTCGGACACGCTTTAGGAGCATGAAGAAGAGGGTACTCAATGAGTATCTAATCAAGCGAAAGAATCGGGATAATGAATATGTAACATGGGAGGATGACGATTTCATGTACCTACATCCATAGATCATTAGCATTGAGGACAACATTAGTTCAAAGGGGAGGGACATGTTACGCCCTTAACCTATAACATGTATAGGGTTATGTATGATAGACACATGGCTAACATTAAATTTTTCCTTCTCATGTATTCATTTATAATGCTTCGTATTGGTAATAGGTCGACTAAGTGATTTGTATAACATAAGAATAGTGTATATTGGAGGTAGTGTTGAGTATTTTATCATCATATTGGGCATTTGAGTCTTATTGTAAGGTGTGGAGGTTCCCTCCTTGAAGTGGTTATGTCATCTATACTTGCATATTCTAGTATTATCTCTCTTTGGTGTTCTAGGAAACACACTTGATATTCTAGATAAGAATAAGTCTACAACCTTGGTCTTCATTCAATACTTCTATAAGTTTTCCAATTAGGTATCCAAGTCATCGAAGTATTGCGTGTATAGTATTCCATAATGTGGAGCTTTCAGTGACAAATTATGTCCTTAAAGATATATTTTATGTGGGCGATATTGTGGTGGTGACATTGTTTTAGGGGTTCAATGGTTATACTCACTTGGAACATACTCCACCAATCATCAAGAGAGATTCTTGACATTCAAGTAAGGGGATCATGAGTATAATATCAAGTTTTTGCCTCCAAGGAAATCAAAATTATTGATTCCAATTAGATGAACGAAATTTTGAACAAGGGGCATTTTGACTTGATGGCTCACCTTTATAGTATGGACGTAGAGTTGCATGTCCCACATACACATGCTTCAAGGATTTTGGAGTTACTAGAAAAGATAAGGTAGTTTTCCAAGACCTACCGAAGAGTTTACCGCTAAAAGGGGAGTTGAAGCACATTATTGAACATGATCTAGAAACGGCCAACAATGGTACACCCCTATAGACATGTATTTTCAAAAGTTAGAGCTAGAAATTTTGGTAGGTGAATTATTGGATGATGGTATCATTGTCCTTAGCAATATTTTGTATTCTGCTATAACGGTACTTTAGGAAGAAGGATGGGTTGTATACATTTTGTATTTCTTACAGGGACTTGAACAAAATCACAATTAAAAATAAATTTCCAATGCCAAGGATTGATGATCTACTTGATAAGTTGCATGGGGAGAAGTATTTCTTAAAGATATATCTAAATATGGATGCTATCATATACTAATTTGGATTCAAGACCAATATAAAATTACATTTAAAATGCATTAGGGTCATTACCAATTTAGGGTTATGCCTTTTGGTCTTAACAATGCTCCAACCACCTTTCAAGCATTGATGAACTAAATATTTATCATTTTTGTGTTAATTTTGTTCTAGCATTTTTTTATGGTATCTATGTTTATAGTAATTCATTGGCATCCCATCTTGAGCATTTGAATGTTGTGTTGGATATATTATCCTAAGATCTAAGTTGTATGCCAAGGCCACTATGTGTTAATTATCAAAGGAATATTTTAAATACCTTGGTCACATTATTTCTTTTGATGGGGCTTGCAATAACCTTGTAAAATCAAGGCATATGTGATTGACATGTTCCCAAGGCTCTTAAGAAACATCACAATTTCCTATGTTAGGCAGAATCTACAATAGATTCGAAAAGTACTTCTCAACAATAAGCAAAACCCTTGATTGATATTACCAAGAAGAATTCCTTCAAGTGATCTACTGAGCCACATAACTCTTTTGATGATATGAGGCAAGTCTTTCTACCCTAATTTTAGTAAATCTCTTATCTCAAAGTCTTTTATCGTTGAACATGATGCTTCTAGATATGAACTGTGCATATATTTCTTCCTTATCATGACTGCCCCATTGCATTTTAAAGCAAGAAATTGAATAAAGAAAAACAAAGTATGTCCACATATAGTAAGGAGATGTTAGCCATCTTATATACAATAGGTAACATCTTCGATTCATTATAGGGCGCAAGTTCTTTATCGATGATGGTTACCTCATCCTTAAGCACTTGTTATCGCAAGGAAAATGACATAAGAGCAATAGAAATGGATTGATTGATTACAAGGATATGAATTTGAGATCCTCCATAAGAAAGGGAAGGATAATGTGATGGTAGAAGCATTATCTTCTAGAGAAACAACTAGTATTTCAGGAAATTCCATTAGCAATCCTACTTGGATATATGACCTTATATAAGACATCTAAACTCACCCCACATCAACCAAACTCGTGAAAGAAATTGAAGATGGGGGAAAGGAGAGTATTGGAGTAGTTTGTAATGGAATTTTTTTTTTTTTAGGGCACATTTACTTGAGGGGTAGTTCTCTCTTTGTCAAGAACGCATTTGAGCATAGGCACGAGTCTCCGTCTACAAGTCAAGTTGGGTTCCAAAAAACATATAGAAACATCAATGGTATTTTTTGGAAGGTAATGAAGTAATACATTCTACAATTTGTAGTTGAGTGTGACTTGTGCCAATGGAATAAGGCTGATAGTGTCCCTTTACTAGGCCTTGTTCACCAAATTTGGTTCCACAACAAAAGTGGGACAATGTGTTAATGAATTTTATCTTAGGCCTTTACATCTAGAAGTGTAAAAAGAAATTTGTGTGGTGGTAGATAGATTGATAAAGTATGCCCATTTATGCGGTGGTAGATAAGACTTCTATGTGGTAGAAGGTTATTGGAAATGTCGCCCTTAAAATGGCATTCCCATATTAGGAGTTATTGTGGAGTTATTCCTTCCCAAGTAGTATTGTATAGTGTTGCCCTACCTCAAGGGAAATTATTCTATTTCTTGATATATTACACATCGGATTTTTGGTCCACAAACATTTTATGTTGTATTTATCTTCGTTATATATTACACAATATTTGAACTATTCTATCAACATTGTGTAGCACATCACAACACTCCTACACATTAACTTCTCACTTTTCGGTGATGATATGTCTTCACAACTTTATGCAAGGTATACAATTTACCACCACATGTTAGCATTTTATTGCCACGAGGCATGCTAAGTAGCACACTTTACCCCTAAGCCGTGTCGAGAATTTGTTACCATGCCACATGTCGGATCGCAACCACCACTTGAATAGGGCGAGATGAACCATTCAACAATTCTCTCTTCATTGAACCATTGTCAATTATAACTATCTATTTTCTTATCATACATGTATAAATGTGTTATACATCGACACTCAAGATACATGCCATTAGGAGTACGTGAGACCAAAAATATGAATTTCTTAGGATGCTCAAAGTGTATTTTGCATTCAAACACATCTATGTTTTGACATTCTTACATTTAACCAAGACAAATCAATAAGGAAGCATCACCCCTACTAATCACATGAATCGTATTTTTAATTTTAATGAATCTTGTACAGATTGGTACTTTCCTTATTCGAATATTAAAGAGAAGTTGCATTGTTCTACATACCACACATCCACGTTCAAATAATTTTGGTACATTAATATGTTTATTCGTTCCCTAGAATTTTGCAATAAGTGACTTCCATCGAACTATGACATTGTCCACCCCACCAACATCTTTGTCCCCATGGTGTAGATCAACACATGCACACAAAAGGTTGGGGTGGGGGGCCGGGGGAGGGGGAAGAAAGCATAAAATAAAGTAAATAAAGAGTACAAGTATAAAGACATCTTGTTACAATTGAATGCCAAGAAAAAGACTAGTCATCATGTCCTCAATGCATGAATTGTAAAACTAAGAAGAAGACTCTTCACGAGACAAGAAGGGACACTTCACAAATAATGGACACAATCAAAAGTGACTTTGTTGCATATTGTGTTAGGCCTTGAGTCCAATTTGAAAGTTGCGAGGGGACATTTGGGGAAAATGTACGATAGGTATGATTAAATATTAGGAAACATTAATGTAGCGAAGAGGCCAAACAACCTCATGCAACCTATTGCATCAAATTGATAATGTGTAGTGAAAAAATTACCACCCTAATGTTGGACAACTTACACATTTCTAATGTGACTCTTAATCTTAGCATGTTTCTAAAGAAAATGAAATGATTTTAATTACCTTCTTGAGACGAAATGATCTATGGCACCATGGTTAGCATTGGTTGCTAGGGCCACTCGTAGATTCGTGGGGCAAACATCTTTTAGAAGGTTGCTCCTTTTGTTGATTTGAGTGAGTAGCTCCCTAGCCCTTTTATTCACCTTTCATCAAACAACTCTATCATGGAACCGACTTTTAATGTTTTCTTATATTTGGCTTGAATGTCGTGTACCTTAGACAATCAAAGGATGAAATACTTCTCTGTTTCTACCACCCCTATAGTACAAAAATACAAACCCTCTCTTCTCGATCTTCCTTAGGTGTCGTCCATATGTCTTTCTCACATATGATCCTATGGAAGCTAGTCCTTAGCTAAACAATGAGGTATCTTTTCCTTCCATTTAATTTCAGCCCCATATATATGTTTTTCACAATGCACATAAACAAGTTAAACGCTGCAATATAATGTTTTCATTTTTATTTATTTTCCTCCACATCACTATTTTGAACTTTTCATTCACATAATTTTGTCTTTGTTAAGGTTGGGGCATTTGTTTACATTAATGTCCATATTCTCATCCATTTGTGATTTTGTTTCATCCAAGTGCTTTTATTTATATGCAAGCCTTCATCTTTTGCTTCCCTTGATCCCCTATCAATCTTCATCTTGTTTATTTTCTTTAAGTAACACAATACCTTGGTCATAGCAATTGCCTCTAAAAGGAAGTTCTAGCCTCTACAAAGATGATTCCATAGGTAGTTGAAGCCTCAAGTTTGAAATTGTTTGTTATTAGGCACTTTTGGATCTTTTCTATTTTACTCCATTTCAAGCTCCACGTTTCGTTAGTACATACCTCAACCATATAATACCACCAAGTGTGACGAGTAACCCAAATAGGACCCTAGTGGTCTTCCAATTCCATAACTTGAGGTTCTTACACCAATTTTGAAATGCATAAAGAGCTCGCCAACCTTTTTGAATTATTTTCATCCTATATATCTTAGTTGAGTTTGTTGTGAAAGTTGAGGCCAAGATACTTGAATTCAACCACCACTTCAAGAGACTCTCCTTCAAAATACAAGTCAAATTGTTCCTTCTTCATTTTTAATGATAAAATCATAATTTTGATTTGGATGATTTTCACTTGCATATATGTTTCTTTACAAAAGCAGTCTAGAGCCTGTAGGTGGTCCTTTAGTTCTTGTGTTGTCTCGCTTATTAGAATTAAGTCATCGGCATAAAGCAAGAGTTTCACTAGATATTTAAGATACTTGAATTCAATCACCACTTCAAGAGACTCTCCTTTAAAATGAAGGTCAAATTGTTGCTTCATCTTTTTATGACGAAATCATAAATTTGGTTTGGGTCATTTTCACCGCATCCACAGCTTCTTTACAAAAGAGCCATGACGCTTATAGGTGGTCCCTTAGTTTTTGGGTTGTCTATGTTATTAGAATTAAGTCATCGCATAAAGCAAGAGTTTCACTAGATATTTGGCTAAGCGAACGCACTCCCCTCCAAAACATTTACCCAATCTTTCAACTTTGTCAAAACATAATTTGAATAAGGTCACGATAGAGAGCAAGCTTGTTTGATGTCTATCACTCTTGAAGAGTTTAGATAGCCCTAATTACATTTCGATGCCCGACTCGTCCATACAATTTGTGAAGTGTTGTCGTATAATGCATTGGTTTTCTTCCTCCATTTTGCTCCATAGCTAGATCCTCAAGACCGTGTCAAATACTTTCTTGAAACCTACAAAGCAACAATATACATCTCCTTTTTATCCAAAGTCTTTTCAACTAGAATTTGTAATGCGACAAAATTATCAATAGTTGAGAGCTTGAGTATAAAGCTTGCTTGCCCCTTCGCTCTCTTTTCTTGATTCTCTACCCAACAACTAATCTTGCTTTCCATCATTCTCCCAAAAAGCTTTGCAAAGAAAGGATTGACCATGATAGTTCGATGATTTGAGAGATTATTCACATCTTCACTTGTAAACAAAGGTATGGTTAGGTTGGTTGTCCCCTCTAATGGGAAGCCATTTTAAATAACTTCATTGAAAATTTCTTTGATTTTATGCGCTAAGATTTCAGTTCCCCATTTTAGATGCTTTGCTTTCTAGATTATCTGTCCCAAGCTTCGCTCACACTTGTTTTTCAATCCCTTATATGATGTCTTCATTCATAAAGAGTTCTTACTAACAACTACCGTAAGAGGTGCACCTTTTTCATGTTCACAATGTTGTTTTGAATGCTCCAACCATTGACTTCTTGTTACGTTGCTCTATGTCTACATTTTTACTTACGTAACTCCTCCCAACATATCTTTAGTTCATGTTTTCCGAAGTAGATCAGCGCCTTCCTTGAGACTCGTATATCCTCCTCTTGTTTTGTTCTCACTAGTTGCTAATAGATTTTTCAGCTTTTCCTTTGTTGTACCCTACATGTTTCTTTAGCACTAAAACCCCTACTAACAAAATCTCCCTGAGCTTAATGTATGTGGAAATGTCCCTCCTCAAAATACCTAGTAGTAGAGTGGATGACGCAAACATGAGTTTTAGACTATTTTATATGTTGTCCTCTTTACTTAGATGCATCAAAGTACCATAGTACATTTAGTTTGATAAAATTTCTTACTTTTTAAGAATCTTCATTTTAGAACATTTTGCATACACAAATTTTGATAGAAAATAAACACTAATATTAATAGAGAAATAATGTTAATAGCATCTTGATTTTCTAGATCTATCGTGGGTAGGCCAAGTTACGGTATCACTATTCTCGATCTAATCGTCTCAAGTGTCATGAGTTATTCTCTTATCCCATCTCACGCATATCAACATTAGATTCGGAAGAAAAATCTTAAATTTTTCATCCTCTCTAAATTAGCTCTATTGACATCATTCTTCTACAACTCATATTGTGCTTCATCACCCCACGTGCAAGCACTCACACCACACTTCTCCTTTAAATTCCTTGGTTCGTGAAAAATTGTCCATTGGACTTGGCCTCACCTACGATATGAAAAAGAGTTCTAAGGTACGTAAAGGTCTTAGAAATATTTAAATAATCCCAAACCACCACCCAATCAAAGAAGCTTATATTGTTGCTCAAGTTCGGTGAACAATGGATTCAAAATTGGCACCACAATCACAAAAATGGTTGATCATAGTAGAACAAGGAGCAATATTGTGTTACCATGAATACAACAAACCAAATGGCCAACAATAGGGAGCATACACAAGAGGACCTTCATATAGAGGAGAATCAATATCGTGTTATTGGACCCTAGCAAGGCTTTTAACTCTAGTGGCTATGCAGAACCCCTTGACTCAACTTGAAGCACCCCCGTCCCAGGACACATTTTTGTGGGTCCTAGACATACAACTCTCTCTTTGCATCATCCTTGTCCAACACAAGATTTTCAAATATCAACAATGATGGCCACTAACGCATATGGAGATTTCATACCAACACTATTGTTATCCTGGCTCCAACAAGTCCACAATCACTAGGAGCAGCAAAATGTGGGGACTTTCATAACCCATTTGTTAAGGATCTATGTCTTCTCACCCAAACATTCCCAATGACGCACAAAAATATCCACTCAAAATAGAAATACACTCGACTCGAACAATGTAGTACCACAATAATTGGGAAGATTCGGGAGGAGATTCCAACAAATCCGGAAAGAAAGGATACTTGTTGGGGACATTAACAATACATACAAATGCCCTTGATTATTCATTTCTCTAGTCATGGGGAAGAAGTGATGAAAGGCCACGAGATGGTGCACTTCCAAGTCTCCAAAGATTTAAAAATGACAAAACATGCATTAAGAACAACATATATACTTAGTAGCTTTCAATTTGTAGTATAAACTTTGCTTTTTAAAGTAAAAGTTTGTTTTTGTGGTTTGTTTTTCGGTAGGCATAAGATCTACTAGGTGTTTTTCTCAACCTTATTCCACTTTCTGTTCATTTGTTTACAATGGTAGAATGCTCATTTTTGTTTGTATGTATATAATAATACTCGGTATCAACCACATGCAACTAGTTATCCAGTCACTTTGGCTGATGTTATATGTCCATTTCATTAGAAGCCAATATAGTAATCACAATTACCAAGGACATTGACATCCTACCTTTGAAACACTAAGTTATAGTAGATAATACAACATTTAACAATATTTGTTAGCCTTCTCGTGGCCATCATCAAATTCAATATTGTTTTATTTTCCAAAGGAATGGACATGCTCCTGCGTACAAAAGTTTCAGGGCATTCACTTAAAAGCAAAAAGAGAGACATGATAGCAAGAAGAAAAAAGTTGTATTAGTGTCCACAAATGACCAAAAGTGTATGCATGTGGTTGTTGAGTTGTCATTGATGTAAAAGGAACATTAATGACAAAGTAGGATGAAGGATAGCAAGAGGAAGCTTGGAGTGAGTGTGACAAGGTGCAGGACAAGGCATGGCATGAGAACACTTGATTGAGACATGGCTTCTTGAGGAGTTAATGGCTTGTACAGGCAAGATGATGATGTGATAGCATGTCAAGATGGTATCTTAGATGGTCTAGCAGATGTATGATGAGGAAATACAATCAACATGATGAATACAAGGGTGCGTGAGTGGAATTGATGTGACTAGCTCATCCAGTAGGCCTAATCCCTAGGCTTAATCAACAAGATGACCCAGAATGATGGAATGAAGGCATGAATCAGATTGAGAAGAATAGTCAAGGCTTGGACAACATGAAGAGGACATGTTTAAGAGTCTACATGATGAAGAACAGGGCAGGCTTATGAACTATGAGTTGGAACAAGCTCATTTAGGCCTAGTTCAAGGACCTAGTGCATGCTTGGATGGGTGTATGAAGCAAATATAGCTCAAGCAGGGCAACACAAGCATGATTTGAGTGTTGTGGCATATTAGAGAGTATGTGGAAGATGTTTCAGACCATCCTTTAGCTGGTTGAGGCAAGTTCAAGGCATTTTGGAGGCATGCACATGAGAACAAGCCATGTAAGCATGAGAAAATCAGGTAGGTCATGAAGGTACAGCATATTTATGAGCAAGTGAGCCTTTGGGAAGGTAGCAAGGCCTATCATAGTGTTGTGGACAAATTTTCAAGATAGAAAGAAGAAAAATTTTGAAGCTATGAATTTTTAGTGTTATTGAGCTCTTAGAATGTCGATATTCAGCTCAAGGGTCAAGTTTCCAGTGGTCAAAGGTACGTAAAACTTGTGCATGTTGCCCAAAGCCGAAACACCAGTGTTGGAGCATGTATTCTAGATCACTTGGCAAGTGGAATGAGTTAAAATGATGCCTTAAGCTTTATGAACAACCCTTAACAAGGTAAGGTGCTCAAAACCTTCCTTTGAGAGCGATAGGCAATTTATTAAGTGTTTGGTCTTCAAACAACATGGAAACGCAAAAGTGATGATTTGAGCTCATAAAGGAATCCTCCTAGATCATGTTTGCATTGTTTCATACTTCGGGTGCAAGCTGTAAGATTGAAACAATTTCTCTACGATTTGCAAGAAATTGCTTGGGCAATATGTAGAAAAGGTTTCATGGTGGCAAGTCTGGTTTGGGGGTAATTTTGGGAGGTGCCTAAACTTCTCGTGAAAAGATACAGCATGTTGTGTTCAAAATTTTGATGAACCAAAATCAATATAGATGACCTACATTGAAGGAGCAAACAAGCCAAAACCAAACACTTTGGTTTGAAAGCGTCTTGATGAAATGGCATGCTTTCAAATGCAATATGAGTATGAACAAGTGTTAGAGGTCCAATACAACTTGCTTAATCCCATGACATGGTGTGGTGAAGTGTTTTTGTATACTAATCCTAATGGTCCAAAACTGTCTTTTAGGACAAGTCAAGAAGGTCTATGAAATGGGCATGCAAACATGAATTTCACCACACAACCCATGCAGAAGAATGCTTGAATATGGAGTAGAGG
Organism: Taxus wallichiana var. yunnanensis; assembly: GCA_018340775.1. NCBI lineage: Eukaryota > Viridiplantae > Streptophyta > Pinopsida > Cupressales > Taxaceae > Taxus > Taxus wallichiana. The sequence continues at coordinate 926,318,637 of CM031242.1, forward strand.
TCCTTATTGAAATGTACATGCAACTCTTTGGTCATGAAAGTGAGTTTTGGTATGTTAGATGCAAGCTAAAGCAAGACTAGTTTTTGGAGCTTGAGAACTAATTTGAGTTGTCCCTGATATTCAAGCATATTTGATCTCTATGCCCTGAGATGAAGCAAGACATGGACTTGGTGAGATGCACAAGACATAGAGCCTTCCATAAATGTGGCTTTGGAGCTATGAACATGAGTTTGAATGCATGAAACTACTCACTCTATGAAGACTAATTTTTGTACTTGAAATCCTGTAAGTGTCTTGTCCAAATCAATGCCTCCTTGACTGGATGAAGATGGAAGACTTGCTCCTTGCATTTGAATGTGATCTAGAGATCACATACCACTATGTCCAAGCATTGAAAAGTTATGAAGAATTGTGCATTGAAATTGTTGAAGCATTTCTATGATTGGTTTTTCAAGTCCTCCATGACTATGAGACTCAAGTTGTGATGAAGAGTAGAAATGGACTCTTGTTCTTTGATTGGAAGTATCCCATACATGTGATGATGTTTTGAACACCTTGGAGAGTCTTCCATCTAGTTGGTGTCGCATGACATGAACCCGTAGTTTGCTCTTTGCATTAAAGTTCAAGACTGTGTGTTTTTGCGGCTCTTGCACCTAGTGTGAAGCTATAATGGAGTCTTAAGGAAGAAATGGCGATGTATAGAGTTTTTCAAGGCCTTAGACAACTCATTAAGGCATCGCTTATATGGCCTCGAATAGCTAGAAGACAAAAAGAACTCGCCTAAGGAAGAGGACAAACATGTTAGAACCGTTACAAATCGAAGATGACAGTCTGAGAATGGAATCCCTTCACACATCAAAAGACCAATAAGTTCAAAGATGTTGTTCAGTTCCTAATGGGTGTCATAAGTGTCATAACAAATCAGGAAAGGAGAGTATTGTAACTATCACATCTGCAGTGAAATGATTGCTTTGTAGCAGCTATAGATGATGTCATGTCAAACTCCTTGTGTACGAGTAGGAGAGTCAAGAAGCTCAAGGGTCGAAGGTGAAGTTGGAGAGGTTGAAGAGATGTAATGCCCATGTATTAGAATGTCTTAGTATGCATGGTAATGTGCTTTTGAATAACTATGTTTTGAAGTAGCATGAGGACATAAAAAACAAGGTGGATCAAAGAGTGTATGAAATGACTCCATGACTGCAATTTTTGCAGCAGTATACATGCATGAGAGAATAGGTGCTTGAGAGGGTAATCCAAGGAGAGAAGCTTGACAAGAATGAGTGTGTGAAAGAAGCCTTAAATGACAATGTTCTAGAAGATGAGAAAAGAGATGAATCAAAGTGAGGAGGTTGAAAAGAGAAGATAAAGGAGCTAAATAAGATATCACAATTTGTTGTGTGAGACAACTAGAGGAAGGTGATCAAAACATCTTGTAAAAGTCTAAGTTGTTGCTTAGCAAACACGGAGTTGAAGCTTCCTTGTAAGTTGTAGCTTGCAGAAGGTCAAGTTGTAGCTCGGCTAAATTGTTGGGAGTTGTAACTTCCATGTAAGTAGTAGCTTGCAAAAGGTCAAGTAGTAGATTGGCTAAATTTTGTAGTTGAACCTTCAAGTTGAGTGGATGCTCAACAAATGAAATCTTTGTAATCTTATAGGAAAAATTTGTCCACATAAGTGCATTCATTTCAGTGGGGTTTTCTCCCTTTAAGGGTTTCCCACATTAAACCTTATGTTCATGTGTGTTTGCTTACTACTTGCTCATGTTTGAATGTCATTAGTCCCTCATGGTTAATGGTGATCAAGATTGAATAGATTACTGAGTTAATGAAGAGTTTTCAAAGTTTTTCGAAGCATTGATTCACCCCTCCCCTCTCAGTGCTTGTGTTTTCCAACAAAAAGTATATCAATGAGATTGAAGGATACAACCAATAGCAGCAGAAAGTTCTAGCAAGAAAGAATCCTAGAAGTGAACCAACGAAGTAAAGTACAAAGACAAAATAGAACAACGTGCCACTAACACAAGTGGCACAGAAACCAATACAAATAGTAATGAGGGGCAATCAAAAGCCCCAAGAGCAAAAAGTCAATAAAGACTGGAGGCAAATCTCATTGAATGTCTATTCTAAACTAGAGGAATCATCTGAGCCAATATCGATCATTGTGAGAGATTTGATAATGTTGTTTAGAAAGTATACAACGTTGGGGGATCCTATGAGGAAGCAAGCAACTTCCTCTAGAATCTCTACTAACATCCAAGGCTGGTGTAACTTTGGTAGTAGAAAAGAAGCTTGTAATATCAGTTTGCCCATGGGGTCTAGGGGAATTGGTAAGTAGTAGATCCATGTTGTCAAAGAGGGGTAGAGCCATGCCGACAGGCGGAATAGAGCCACGATGCCGAGAGATGGTACGCTTGGAGATCTAAGTAGTCTAAATATTAGTGATACACTAAGAAAAGTGTTGCCTAATTGATCTAGCAACCATGACGTGTGATGTACCGGTGTCCAAAGGACACTTAGTGTTGTCAATCATCTGAATGGGCTGAAAGAAAGAGGTGATCAATATAGGAGCTCTAGAGCCTCTAGGCTCCACCTATAGGGATTTGCGCCGGAGGGTTACAACCTCTTGAAAATTAAGAGCTAGGCACCGTTGGTTTGTATATCTGAAGAAAGTAGCTAGTGTTGTTTGAGAGTATCTATAGAAGCAATGACATCTTCTTCGGAACTCAAAATAAATGGGGCATCAGGTATCTGAAAATGAAGTGGTCCTCGATCTCAACCTCCTACAGGGAGCAAAGACGATAGATCCGGTCTTGATAGAGAATGTGATAGTTTATTTCAACCCGCAACTGGTGGGAACAAACTCTCATCTAGCCAAGGGGAAATCTCAAGTCGTGAGACCAATGGTGTTGGAGATAATGAGGGCAACAAATAGTATTGTCCACCACCTATAAGAAATGATTGGCATAAAAGCAAGCTTGGGACTAAGCAGCTCACGGGGGAGATCTAGGTGGTTTGGATATACTATCTGTAGATGTCCTCTCTAGCAGCCCTAGTGATGACGTCCTTAGTGGGAAGGAGCCTAGGAGGGGCGTCTAGGGAATACATGAAAGGGGGTACCTGTCAATAGAGATGCCAATAGAAAGGAGCATGTCAAGAGCAATGTGCAATGATATGAACTAAATAACTACTAGGAGGAACTCTTCAACAAAAGTGTTGCCGCAAGTACTTACGGATCTAACTTAGCGTCAGTCTTGGCGAGACTGCAGCCAAGACTCATCAACACAGCTTAGTCTAAAGGCTGAAACATGCGAGTCTACAGAGACTCAGACTCGCATATTTCAACAGATTTTATTGGCTTCATTATCAGATGACCAAGTCTGCCAAAAATAATCAAACCTTAGAAACATTTTTTATATATTATATATTGCATGGATTACCAAGTTTTTTCACTGAATACGAATCCAGATGTGAGTCAATACAAACAGCTTGCCAAGTTTTCACTGAGTCTGAGTCTCAACACAAATGCGAGTCAAAACAAACAGGTTGCCAAGTTTTCACCGAGCCTGAATTACAACATTATCCTCTTCAATGCTCTATGGCTAAAGCACATAGGTTTATACTATCAATTCGAACAAATACATAGCACTCTAAAAGTTTGCATGGATTTTATACAAGAAAATATGACCAGATAACCAATATATGGTCTACTGAAACATGCATCCCAACATAGCTTCATAAACATGACATGTACCATGACAACTACTAGTGAGTAGTATCTTACTGACAGCTGATGGTCATTGATATGTTGTCAATGCCCATGTTTGCCTGCATCAAAGAAAACCAAAAACATTTAGCACTTTATTAATCCTTTGAACTGTTCAATAATTTTCTGATTCTCCGTCAAATCTACATATCCAAGGTCCAATTGTCCAAGAGAGGCAGATTGACGCGGACTAGATGAGAAACATGAAGACTAAATGTTTATGATTTTTCATCTGAAAGCAGCATTATTCTACAAATATTGTGAAGTAAAAATACAACTTGATAGTTTTCTTAATAACATGACCAATGATATACTTACAAAACTAGTAATCCACAGACCAAAATTTATAGTACACCACATTTCTTCATCCCTAAAAACTAGAGCAGAAAATTACGTCAAAATTAATGAGCAGTTCCATACAAAATGCATATACCAACTAAAAACTAAAATTGAATTATGCAATCAAAGACCATGCAGAAACAAAGAGATCCACGAAAACGCCCATATGGCACATCTCTTCCTAGAGCCATGTTCCTATTTAGTCAACGCTCCTATTATCGTTTAAGTTACTTAAACTCAATGTCGAGCCTAAAGCTAGGCCCATCTTCGGGAGGACAAGATCCATATCTAAAAACCCATATATCACCCATCATAAATAGTGCTCTTCTTATTATTCCAAGCTGGGTCGGCTCTTATTGTCATTGAGATTTTTTTAATTGTTATTTTTTTCAATGTGGTTTCCAGATATCACTTAATTTCCATCCATCATTCTCTATTCATATTGTTCGGATTTTTCTTGATTTCGACGGCTTCCCATGTTCTTCTTTTCATGTAATGTTCTTCTCTACCAGTTACTCTGAGTTTTTCCATACAAATGTGATGACCAGTGCTATGTGAATGTTTGGCAAGGGCAGATTTCTGGAAACAATTGTGTGTGAGGTTGGCACGGTGTTCTTTTAGCCTAACTTGAATCGATCATCCAGTTTCCCGAAATGTTCTTTCCCACAACTACATGGAATAGCATGGATCCCTTTATGATTCTTAGAATTAATCTGGTCTTTTGCCTTGTCAAACTTATTCCTAATAGTGTTGGGCCAGGAGAATGTTATTTAAATGTTTTTTTCTCCCGAGGATCCTTGCTAGTGTATATGTTGTTCATTTAATGTGTGGGAGAGTGTCCATGTTTTTACTCACATCTTCACACACAATACCACTGTACGGCAGGTGCACATATAATTGTTTTAACATTATAGGAAGAGCACTTCCTCTCAGCTATTTATCATTGTTATCATTCAGTGATATTTCTGCCGCACTGTCATTATTTATGTGCTTCTAATAGTATCAGAATAACCATTATATCCACAAGCACATTAACATTATATCCCACTAAAAGAGCCACAACTTTGAGAAATCAATGGCAAGTGGTTAAAGGGATATGTGAATAAAACAGAAAGGAGGCAACGAGACCTGTTGTAGTTCATGATTTTTAAACAGGGGAAATATGAGGAAGACACTGTGAACCTATTTTTACAAAAACGCCAAGACAACAACATAAGCACTCAGATTACATGCCGTATCCAGGCAAAATATTATAAACAACAATAATTACTAGGATATATCAGCAGCTATAATAGGAACAAAATATAAAGACAATGTTGCAGCATGTTGTTTACTAGAAGAGAAAACTGCAAGCAATAAATTAACTCTATGACTTTACCACAGTACAGAATTCCTGACACAGATCATGGCGGCAGCAGCAGCAGCAACAGTGTTATGATGACCACTGTTACGGTCTCATTTTTGTAATTGTGAAGATTGAATAAGGTGTATTCGAAATAGATTCTTGAAAAAGCAAAAATATGTTATTGAACATCAATTGAGCTCGGACAAAAGATTAATAGGCCATTCAGAGGAAGAGGATCATATCCATTAGGCCAACAACTCTTCGCGGAGTGAACAGTCTAAACAAAGAGTTCAAAAAGATGCACAGCATAGAATTCACAAATGTGTTCAGTTTGACCCAAAAAACTGTGATTCATATCCACTAAAAATGATTGTGACACAGTAATATTCGTCACACATTAGCGGCAATTTATATCATTAAAATTGCAGGTAAAAATGGTATACCAATGAAAAACCTACAAGAAGGGTTTTGGAAAATTTTAAGAAAAAGAAAACAAATTGGAAGCTTTTTAAAATGAAAAACTATAGTTATCTGGAAAGGAATACACAATGTCATTTTTACTGTACGAAAAGGAAAATTGTGTCGCTTTACAAAGGAAGCTCTAGAATTTATATAAAAAGAATGATCTAAGAAATGGTTAAAATGAGTCAAACATGGGGAACGTGCAGAGTAAGAAACAGAATAAGAATCTATAAAAGGAATTGGCAGAAAAGGATGAGAAGATATTAGGACCAAAAATTTTCTATGAAGAGCAATTAGTAGATTTATTGGGACCAAACTTATTCTGGCAAGCAGAAAAATCTGAATCCAGTCAGATTTGGTAACTATGAGAATAACATCATAGGGTATATAAAGAAAAAGTAGAATAAAAGGATGAAGATTTACCACAAAGGAATGTAGCAAGTGAAGCCAAACTTTTGAGCCATGTCAACATCCCCATTATCATGGAAACCAGGAGTTAACACAGTTGAAAGAAAGAAATAAAGAAATTATATTAATGTCCATTTAAATAGCCAATCCTGATATGGGTATGGGGTTCGGGTATGCCAGTACAGAATTTTTTTCCTGCTATACTTGGTTACAGCCATACAGAAAATATATATAATGTAGCCAAATATGCAAAATTAACTACATAATATGTACAGTAACAAAATAAATTATAAGATAAATTAAAATAAACACAAAACAGTCGGAAAACACTACTGACAATCCAATGCATCATGTCATGATAAATACGAATAGATTAATAGACAAATAGTCATTAGTCGAACTTAGAACTACAAATACGCAGTACAATTATATACTCAAAATAATTTATAAATCTACATATTGCTCTTCATCTAAAGCATCATTTAATTCATTTTAACCTATTTATTGGGCCCTTTTGTTCAAGGGGACCAGTCCCAATATCCAAGTACCGGTCTCAGTCCAATTCAGCATGCAGTACTGCCTGAGTTGTCCAGGATGTACCCAAACAATACCCGTGAAGGACTCACAATCCTCAGCTAAACAGTTTTTTAAAGTTTCTTTTTGTTTTGACTAAAAGTAAATTAAAAACTATGGGGAATCCCTAAAAGACAGTGTCAATCTTCATTTTGCCAAAACCAGACATAACACTGACCTCCCATTGCACACTAAGTCTTTTCGCTTCAACTTTTCGATTGCTCAGGGCTAAGACTCCATTCTTTTGCTAATCATCCGCCACTACAAGTGCCTATTTGGCAAAAAGGATTTTAGGAGCTTGCAACATGGAGGATTGTTGATTGAAGGTAAGTTTTTTTTATAGATGTATTTTTTTCTTTTCAAAATTTATATAGAGTGGTTGTTCAATTTTTTTGTCATTTTTTAAACACTTTCAACATCTAGGTTTCTATACCCCTAAACAATAATATTGTGTTTGTTTTATACCACGTAGCTACAAGTACTCACTAGAATGGCTTCAAGCACTAGCTCTATGGGCCAAAGGGAAAAACAAACTTCAAAACCGATCTTTCCTTGCCCCTTTGGAAATATGTTATGATGTTAGAAAAAGTTCAAGGTTGAAGGGGTTATATTTTGCATTGAACAGTGTAGTGCCACAAATAAGAACTCTTAAGAGTTGGGTGAAAGCCCATTTGTGTGGAATTCTTGGCTAAGGAATCAAAGCTTGCATTGGGTTGAGTGGAAAGGGATTTCCAAAACCAAAGATCCTTGGATGCATCAATAAGCAAGAAGAATCAGATGCAATGGTCTGTCTAAAATCAAAACATCCTTTGCAAAATAAAGGATCTACATGTGCAAGCCACATGTTGCTTCATTTCATACCCTTGTCATGGCCACATGACATCAATTTTTGCCAACAAAGCGCTGCAAAGGGAGGGATTCACCTTGCTTACTAAAGAACAAAAAGATGTGGGCCTATTGAAAAAGCTTTTTCAAAATAAGTCTAGGAAATAGCCGATCACCTCATAAGACACTGTATTTACGCTTGAGCTTCCATTTAATGTTGTTAGATCAATATATTGCCAAGATACAATGAGACGTATCAATAAATCCTCAAAGGGATCGCCAACCTAGGGTATGAAAAGGTGCACACCACCTTATTGGCCAAAAGAAAAAAATATGTGGATAACTTATTGCAGCCCACTAAAGATTCGTGGATTAAAGAGGGGCATCCATCATATCTAATGGATGGAAAAATGCAGCTAACAAGCCATTGATTAAAGTGATTCCACTATACCCTAAAAGGGCAATGTTTCGAGAGTTGTTGATTGTGAGGGACAGTAAAAGTTGCACGGGTTATTATGAACATTCCCATAAAGTCCATGTTGGCGGGCCTCAAAATATTGTCCAACTTATAACAAACAACGCTAAAAATGCCAAAGCCACATTTTAAATAGATTTTGGTTGAGGCAAGGCACGGCACATTTTGGACACCTTGTGTCATTTATTCCCTCAAACTAATGCTACAAAAGTTGGGCAACAAAATCGATAGGTGTATGACGGCCCAAGTAGGATCCAAATGTTTATCACCAACCATCAAGTTCGAAGTCATCTTCAAGTCCAAAGTTGTAGATATTAAAAGCAACCATCTTTTTAAAGCATTAATGTATGATTTAATTTTATATTGTAAGTTTGTAACTCGTAGAATTGTAAACTTTTTCAAAAAAATTATTACGTTGTCGAGCCTCGATTTTCCTCGCACACAATCATCTTGATATGACTTATGAAGATGCAAGAGGCTTTTAGTATCATGGTTATCACCGACCTTTGCTTCCAGATGATGAGCAGGAGCTCGCGTGGATTATTTGCTCAATTTTACTAAACCCATAATGAGTACGACCAGATTTGTTGATATTGATCATCCATGTTTGGGGAGATTTATGATAAATCAACTTAATGATTAAAAATAAAAAACATTAAGTCCATCATACATGCCAAAGAGTGAGGTCCTACAGAGGTATTCTCCAAGCAAGTGCACCCACATCTCATTCATCGGTGGAACTCGCCACATCTCCTTGCCTTTTCACTAAGATCCTTTCTTTTCCCTTGAGGATCCAGCCATATAGGGTTATTGAGGTTAGTGATGGGTATAAGACAGCATTCACTAGAATTTTCCCCAAACCAAATGTAGAAAACATAGTTGTAGAAGAGTGAGAATTTAATAGCCTCCAATGGTCACACCCTTGGCATTCTTCAAAACAAGTACAAGGAAGACACTCAAAGGTGGTGGTGCCTTGTTGCATGACCTTGCCTTTTCACAAAGATCCTTTCTTTTCCCCCAGTATCCAACCATTTATGGTTATTGAGGTTAGTGATGGGCATAAGGTGACTTTTGCTACAATTTTCCCTAATCTAGATGTATAAGAATAAGTTGTGGAAGAGTGAGATTAATATAGCTTCCAATGGTCACACCCTTGCCGTTCTTCAAGATGAGTACAAGGAGGTCGCTAAAGTGGCGATACGTCCATGGGAAAGTATCCATGTACCTCCAACTTCTTGCAATAAGATTATATCACAAGTAATATTTTTAAGTCTCCCACTTTGTTTTAATTAAATTTTTACTATTTAGTTTTAGTTTTAACTTTTATAAGTTATAATTTTTCACCGGCTTTACCTCGGTAGGTTGTTGCTCTAAGGTTGAACAAAAATGGAGTGCATACACCTTTATCCACTCGAGTTAAGCGCAACAAGATAGCAATGGAAGAGGCGGAAGAGTTGGTTTGTGTACATTCCACCTACGCTTTTATCACATAAGCAGGTCGAGTACATGCAAGGGCAACAATGGGTTGGGATGTAGAGCCAAAACATCCAAACTTGGATTCTTCTATTGCCCCCCTTGTATTATTTAACATAGAGCTAGAGTATTCTTCATAGGACCTCACTTGCCTTGTCATACACATGTTTGATCCAGTTGATTTTGTTGTCTAACTTTTGTAAGATTGGATTGAGGGAATGAACGACACAAGGTGTTCAAAATATTTGCTTGTATCTCGCCTCAACCAACATCCTCACGACTTGGCAAATTTTAATGTTGTATGTTATAATTTGAAAAATGTTTGAGGCCCCATTGCCTCAAACATTATCTCCCACTTTGTTTTCATTAAGTTTTTACTATTTAGTTTTAGTTTTAACTTTTATGAGTTTTAAATTTGCATTATTTGCCTCAATAGGTTGTTTTTCTTCAATTGAACAAAATTGGAGTACATTCACCTTTATCTACTCCGTTAAGCACAACAAATTGGCAACAGAAAAGGTGAAGAAGTTGGTGTATGTACATTCCAACCTACTTTCCTATCACATAAGCGGGTCGAGTACATGCAAAGGCAACAAGGGTTGGGATGTAGAGCCAAAGCATCCCAACTTGGATTCTTCCACCGCCCCTTGCATTACTCAACACAGACCTAGAGTTTTCTTCATAGGACCTCACTCGCCTTGTCATACACATGTTTGTGCAAGTTGATTTTGTTGCCTAACTTTTGTAACATTGGGTTGAGGGAATGAATGACACAAGGTGTTCAAAATATGTGCATGTATGTCGCCTCACCAACATTCTCACGATTTAGCAATTTTTAACATTGTTTGTTACTTTTTGAAAAATGTTTGAGGCTCCACTGTCTCGTGGACTCTATCGGGATGTTAGTGATGAATTATGCATCCTTCAATTACTCCTCACATTTAATAACCTTAAACATTGCCCCTTGAAGGCACTTTGTAACCACATCAAACAGCGGTTTGCTAGTCAGTTGCATCTTTCTATCTATCCGAAACAATTGATGTCTATGTTTCAATCCATGAATCTCTAATGGACTACAATGACCCATCTACATGTTTTCTTTATTTTACCAATAAAGTGGTGCACACCTTTTCATACCATGAAATAGTGAATCCTTTAGTAGCTTCATTGATATCTCTCGCTAAATCCCATTGTTATAGGAAAATAGCAGTATTAAATGGCAGCCCCTTGACATTAATACAATGCCCAAAGTGAGTTGATCGAACATTTCCTAGTTGCATTCTCAAATAACTTTTCCAAAGGGGCCCGCACCTTTGTTCTTTTGCGGTGAGAGGTGAATCCTCTTCTTACGCAAAGGATGTCAATGAGAAGGGATGTAATGCAACCATGACAAAGATACAAGATGGAGCAACTAGTGGTTTGCTAGATCTAGATCATTTTTTCCTAAGGGTGCTTTAATTTTAGAGAAACCACTACATCTCGCTTCTTGCTCTTTGATGTATCAATATTTGGTGTTAGCAACCCCTTTCCAGGTTGGCACAATGCAAAATTTGATTCCTTGGCTAGGAATCACACATAAAGGGGCTTTCACCTAACTATATGAACTTTTATATGTGATACTACACTATGAAACGCTAAGTATAACCCCCTCCACCTAGTTCTAACACTTTGTGACATACTTCCGACAGTGCATGAAATAATCAATTTTAAAGGTAGTTGTTGGCCCTTGGCCCACATAGCTAGCGCTTGCAGCCATAGTTACCAAGGCTGAAAATTTGGAATTGTTGAAAAAGTTCAGAAAAATTTGGTCCCAAATATGAGTTTAATCTTTATAAATATGAAAAAATGACAAATACAATGAAAAACTTCAAAAATTAATGTAAAATGTTGTATTATTTAATATGTAATGTTGTTGGGTAACTGTTTTTTCCAAAAAGCTATTAAAGAGTAAAAACAAAAAAACTCTAAATTAGGGCTGACCTAAACCGAATCTATCTAGGCCAATTGAAGAATCCAAATTCAGCTAGATTTGGTAAGTATGCTTGCAGCATAGTTACTAAGTCCATAAATCTGGATCCATTTAGGAGGGCAAAAAAATCCAAAATTCGAATTTTTAAAAAGTCCAAAAAAATCCGAAGCGAAATATTTACATAACTATATATGAGCATATATTATAAATATGCATAAACTGACATACAACAAAAGCTTTTACAACATAATATAGAATATTTATATATTTAATATTAAATAATATATAAGGGTGTTAGATGTCTTTTTATAGCAAAAACTAAAAAAACTTATGGAAAAAAAGTAGGGCCAACCTCATTTTGTGCAGATCCGACCGGATTTGGTAATTATGGCTAGTAGCCATTCCAATCAATATTTGTAGCTACCTATTAAAAACAAATATATTAATATTAAGGGGAAAATAAACCTATTTATGGGAAGTAGTTCTTAAAAAGAGTGAAAATTCAAAAAACCAACCTTATATGAAGATTGAAATTTGAAGAGAAAATATTAATATAAAAATTTAAAAATCACCAAAAACTTGCCATTAATCAACAATCCTCCTTGTTGCAAGCTCTTTAAACTCCTTGGCACCATATGGGTACTTGTAGTGGCACAGATTAGCAAAATAATGGAGTTTTAGCCCTAAGCAATTGAAAAACTGAAGGTGAGAGACTTAAGTGTGTGATGACAAAGTGGTTATGGGAGCCTTTTAAGGCTTCTCCAGAGCTTTTTAGTTTTTTTTAAGTTCAAGTTTTATGGTTTCTCAAGTCAAAACAACGACACTATATAAAAAACATTTTAAATTGAGGATTGTGGGCACTTCACGGGTACACATGTGTCCATCCTTGTTCAAACCTAACCTGGCATACCTGTGCCGGCAGAGATGTCAAATTGGACCCGAACCAATACCCAATATGTCTCGTATAGGACTAGTCCCCTTGAATGAATGATCTAGTAACATAGACGTCCATGAATAACCTAGATAGGTCAATGTATAATGCCCCGCCCGACACTTCAAGAGGGTTCGCGAAATTTAAAATTTTACATTATAAAATAGAATGAAATAACAAAAAGTAAAAAAATTTAAATGTATATATAAAATAAAACAAAGATCAAAATATTAATAAAAGGAAAAAGGGGGATTTGAGTGGGCAAGGTTGGTCAATGGAGTAAATATCTCCATGTGAAGGCACGTGGGCTGGTTTGCTTGGGAAGGCAATTTGGTGTCGTGGTGGCGTGTGGCGAGAGTGGACAGGGCATGGGCATCTGAAGTACTTTCAGACCTGTCATCTTCCTTGCATAATATTAATTGCACTTTATTTGAGATCCGAGGCGTTGACCACTTAGAAACCCAAGTTAACATTGCAAATTTATCGAATTGGATAGTTGCAACGAGTGTAGAGTTTTATACTCTCACAATTAAATAAACATAACGTGGTGTGGAACTGTGATGAACGGGCTCTGTTATTAGTCGTCCCAATAACAATCCCAACATGGGTTAAATCAGTCATGAACATGGTGATAAATCTAAACGTGAATATCTCCTCACTTGACTATACACAAATTGACTGATTTAGAGTTGTCTCTGCGTCTGAAGCAGGTTTAATTGTATAGGAAAAGAAGTTTCTCCTTGCTTTTGTTTTGTTTTTTGTTGGCAGAAGATGAAAAAACATGGGGATAAGGAGGTGCTTCATTCATAGTTGTATGGGGTTGTTTTTCTTCTTCTAAGAACTCGTGCTACGTGCGCCTAGTCTTTGCATCTTCCATTTCTCATTTCATGTCCTTTATCTTTTATTTTGAGGATATGTTGTATTGTTTAGGCGTTGAAATTGCCTCTCCCGCTGTCCCACATTTGTCTCTTCAAGATTTTGTCTCTTTCACTCTTCCTCTACGTGAAACCCTCTGGTTTTCCTTTCTCAATCCTCCTGCCAGCTCTATACAGTGGCTTCAAAAAAAAATTGTTTCTTTTGTCTATTATGGCGGCTGGGGTGTCCTCCCAAATGAAGAAGTTTAAAAATTATGGACGCAGCAAAAGGCAAATGGACTCTTGGGAAAAGGCACGAGGATTGTTTTTGTTATTATTTGTTTGTTTTCAAGGGGATGCCTCAGGGAAGAATAACATGCCCCTGCATCAGGTATGCAAGCATTTGATAAAAACTAGGAAGAAAGGGTCTCCCAAGATAGTAAGGATTGCATGGTGTGCACCATCAAATTGTAATGGAAAGTGAGATTTCCAGATGTTGTAGTTTTTGTTACCATGGTAGAACTATATGTAAAAGGGATAGAAGCATACAAAATGCAAAATGGAGGGGTTGTGGATGCACACGAATTGTTCGACAGAATACTAAAAGAGAATTGGACCCTTGCAGAATGCAGGTGAACCCACCTGGAGCACCTCTTGCACTGCGAATGCTAATATTTTCAGGCATGGTCTCCTTACCTTCATCTTTTATAATTTTCGTATGATTTGGTTCTTCATTTGCAATATAATAGAAATATTAAACCATTAGATACTTAAACAATTGGATATTTTAACCAGACGGTTAGTGCGAAACAATAAAACTCCACCTTGTGATTTATGTTACCGACTTACAATTTGACCATCAACCGTGTTGCTACCACAACCTTATACGTTGCTAAACAAGGTATCGAATTAGGTGCTCGCGTCCTCTAGTACTAGCGTTGAGTCATCAACTAAAATAACCATTTCAGTCTACTTGCAAAGTTAGAAAAACACAATATTCAGAGACTCGCAAAACAACTTTCTGAGCCCCAAAAAAGAAATGTCAAGTTTCGTTTGTGTTCCTTGTTATGTGGGGAGTCACATCAAACCTTAGATCAGCCCCAATCAACCATTTGTGCCCTTTTCGCTACCCCTCTAGGAGTCCTATTACCTCGTCTTGTAGTTTTAGGAAGTCTGTTAAAAGTGAAAAGTTGGTTTTCGTTTCGGCTCACCGTTTGGACCTGTGCGAAGAAATGTTTTTCCACCTTCACAAACCTCTAGTATTTCTACTATACAATTGCTTGTAAACTTCAATTTGTGGAAAAACACGTTTCTAGCTAGTTTGGCAAAGGGGTTTTATAGGCCTCTGGTCATTGTTTGACTAGGTCAAGTTGGACCAATTACGACCGTGGCTCCGAAAAACCAATCGCCGTTTATAACCCATTTACCGCTTTTTGTTCCATCGACTCCGGTGAATTCTCCATATATAGGAAATCGTGTAGGAATTTTTCCATGGAGCATTCATCTATCGAAAATCAGTTTTGGACGTGGTTTCTTAGCCCTTGAGCTAAAATTGGTTGCTTTTGCAACTAGCCCAATTACGACCAAGGGCCCCGAAAAACTAGTCGTCATTTGCAAACCATTCGTCAGTTCTGAATTTCGTCAGTTCCTGTGAATTCTTAGTATATAGGAGTACACGTAGGAATTTAACCGTTGTGCATTTTCCCATCGGAAGACAGCTTTTAGAATATGGTTCTTTAGCCTCCGAGTCAAAATTAGACGTTTTCGCAACTAGTAGAAAAATGTAAAATAAGGTCGTAGGACCTTAGTCAATACAATAAACCGTCGTGAAAACTTATTGAAAACGTATAAATAACTATATGAAACTCTCTCTTGTGGCTTGTTGTGTGAAATGTGACTTTTGGAAAAATAGTGTCTCTCTCTTCTCTCTCCACCCTTAGTTAAGAAATGAAATGAATATATGTCCCTTACCCTCTCTTGTTGCGTGTGTATTATCATGTAAATGGAAAACTAAAAATGATAATTATGCTAGATTTAGGTGGATGTCATGCCAGCGATTTTCATTGACTCATGCTCACATGGTTTTGCAAGATGCAAATAAGATGGCAAAACGGTGTGGTTGTAATTCATTGTGTATTATTGTAATTTATATATGTTAATGGAAAAAAAAGTATTGCTACGTTTACAGTAAAGTGTCATTTCCTTATTTTCTTTCAAATAAAAATATTGTTCATGTCATGCATGAAGTTTTAGACAACTTGTAATTGTTCTTTGTTATCAAGTTTAAAGAGTTAGCCAAATATTACTTAATGCTCTTCTTGACTTCATTTATAGCTATGTTGTGAAACTTACATCATGTATGGTATAAAGAAGTATCTCTATATGTAAATTAAAATGGAATTGTGCTTTAAACCCCTTCAATTCTTCGTCTTCTCTCGATTATTGCATGACTAGTAGGTGAACCTCAACACTATACAATTGAGAACAACTTGAGATTTCTTACAGATTGAGTGATCCCCACTCTAACCACGACCATCCTAAGTACGAGTGCTAGTGTTTACCAACTAATAGTTCTACTCTCATGTGTCGTGCTTTGGTAGGACCTCGTGATGATGAGTTGTGCCCTTGTGTTTTGCTTTGCAAATCTCGTATCTAGCATAAACCTCTAGATTTGGTCCTAACAAGGTGTTGAACCTAAAGTAAAGTAAAACCCACGAGTTGTTCCTTGGACTTAGTGATAAGCATGTTATGTACTTATGAAATGAGGGTTTGAACCATGAGTGGAACCCATGTCGTAAGATACCTGTGTATGAAACCTTTGAGTTTGAAGATTTCTTCTCTTCACAAATAGGTGTGTTATCTTGGCAAGGAATGTCTCTAGTTGTGCATAAGTTACGAGGTAAGCATAATTATTTCCCTAAGTTTTTCCTATTAGTTTGGTGTAGAACCCTTTAGGTGTTTACCAAAATTAGTCAAATGTGGACCTCTTATAAGAATTAAGGTGAATTACATATTAATATATATTGACCAAAGAGAAGGGTAGTTGCTAGAAAGTCATAGGGTGTATAATATTATAAGTGCGTACCACCTTGTAATGCGCATATAATACTTAAATTGCGTAGTAATAATTCAAACTTGGTTAAGTATGACATCATACTCCTCAAGATCTTTGTGACTAAGTAAAGGACAAATAGTATATGAACCTTAGTTGTTCTAAAAATAAGTCATTACGAAGTCAACGTAATGACGTAAGGGTTACAAGAACACGAGAGGTGATTTTGGAACTGTTATTAAATGTCGCATACACTTGAATGATGTCAACATTCTAAGATGACTAAGATGATTTTTTTATAACAAACAAAATTAACATGATGCCCCATTAGTGATCTTCCAACCTAACAAAGGGGGTGGGGGAACTTGTGATACGTAAGGGACAAACATAATCACCACACCCCTCAACACGGTTTAAACAATAATATTAAATTATTAAAATTAAGAAAAATGAAATTTGAGGATTGACCCTTTTGACTCGAGGAAAATCCTCTATTGTGTATCATGATCAATGCAAACTAAGTATTTAAGTGAAGTAGTTAGAATATACGTTTAGTTGTAATAACTTAAAACAAAATAGAGTAACCTTAGTAATTAAATGCTAATATGAAAAGAACACGTAATCTATTTACTCTTAAACTAATAAACTTCCTTTGTTTCATGTGAACCTTCCTTGTTGCAACTGAGATAAATTGCAAAACCAAACAAACATACAACTTAGAAAACAAATCCTTAGAACAAACACTAGTAGCCTCATGTGTGTACATATGTTCCTTTCAACAACCAAGCTACATCATTCTTTTGCAATAAGGGAAACAAACAAAATTAGATGGAATCATTACAAGTAAAATGTTAAGCAAAATAAAGATAATGTAGTCTAGTTTAAAGAAGAATGAAGGACTACATGATAAGTGCCTTTCAAATAATTAAGGTCAATAAATCTTACACAATGGGATTCGAGAGAAAGTACAACCGGTTATAAAAGAGATAAAAAGACCCTAAGTTATGGAAAATAACTAAACAAGAAGTACAAGAAGCAACTAATAGTTAAGACAAAAATGCATGTCATTGTGGGATGGCTGGCACATCCATCATCAAAAATCTATCATTTTGGGATTGCGAGCACACCCATCACTATTGTATCAATCTAGTAAGCGAGGCCTTCCCTTTCTAGATCAATCATTTTTATTGTTATTTGGACAAATATGTACCTGATTTCATTTTTATTGTGCATTGCAATCATTTTTCATGCACATAGAATTGGCAACAAATAATATGTAATAATTGTAGCACCCTGAAATCATTCAACGAAAAGCAATGTAATAAAGCCCTCGAAATCAATTCCATACGGATAGAACTCTGAAGCCAAATATCAAGTCCAAAGTTCATTTTCAAGAAACATGATGGAAAGCAATTCAATAGATGACTGCTCTTTGTGCACCATATGATGCAGTTTCTGGCAATACTTGTGAAAAGAAAAATTTATTCCCCTCTAACAAAGAATCGACACACTGGCAAGAACAGACTAAAAAAGGGAGGATGAATGAAAAAAATGGGGTATATAAACACTCAAACCAAGCCCGCATCGGGATAACAAGTTGCAGAATTTATCACCAAATAGAGTTGTATGAAATGAAAGTGATGCAAGAGCATCTCTTAGATGCATGAAGTTAAACAAACAAAGGCATGCATATCATGTTCATGGTGTTCAAACAAGTTTCCTCCAAAGATTGATATTTGAATTATATAATGTAATTACTCTTTACATAAGAGTAGAAGTCAAACGCTAGTTGTCAAAGGTGGATATGATTTGTTCATGATTAGCTATGTTGGAAGAAAATTAGAAGAGTCATAGGATTTGGTGGAGGTCAAATAGGGGTTGAATATGCTATGTACAAGTTGTCTTAGCTGTTAAAACAAACATCTTTATTCTTTGGTGTAAGTTGAGACATTATCTCAACAAGAGTCAAGTCTTGTTTTTAGTATGAACATCATACTAGCTAGAATATAGGAGGTATTATGCATGAAAAGGCCGAATATCTCCACAAGGAGGAGGTTAGGAAGTAAGGAGAAAATGTAAGTGTGTGTAATGTGGAAGACAGGACAGGTTGAAGAACATGTTGAAGAAATTGTATTACATTCATGGAGACTGATGAGTAAGCTTGTGATTTCCTATGTCTTCATGCTTTCCTTTGATGCATCTGGAATGTGGGTGATCTATCATGTTAAAGAATGGAAATGTGTGTTAGAAAGTGAAAGAATGTGAACTTATATGTCACTGTCCTGTTCAAGCTTGAATACTCTGTTTTCTCTTCTAAATAGTACAAATTCTGGGTGTATAGAGCATGTAATGCACATGTTGTGATATGCAAATGTGTAACAGGATTTCTAGAGCTCATGAAGTGAATATAAGACATGATCAAGGCATCAAATAAGAACCATGAACTAAAACCCTCAAAAATTGACCTTCTTGGGCTTGTAGAAAACCTAGGTCAGGGTTTCATGGAAGATTGACCATATCTTGCTTTCTAGGAGGATTTAAGATCTAAAACTTGGAACATACCATCTAGACATGCACCCCAAGCATATCCAAAAGAATTTCTTGATTTCAGCTTCACGCGTGCTAGTTATCCTTACCAGTCCTAGGAGTATAAAAATACAGTCTAGAGGGCTAATTTGAGAAGTAAGGCCATAGTACTGGGCAGAATTGGTAAAGAGTTATTGAATGAAACTTTGTGAGCTTCTAAAACACAATAAAGGGTATCTAAAAATGTTCTTAGTTTACTAAGAAACTTCAAATTTTGCATTTTATAAGAAAAATTCAATCTGAATTGTGAAAATGGTGCATGCAAACCCAGTTTTGGGACAGCAAGGATAACTTTTGCACAGAGTTTCCAATTGACACAAAATTTGGACTGTAGATGTATTATGCCATTCTCCAGATGGGTTTTCATCCATTTCTCTTGAAGGCACATGAAAATTATTTTATGAGGAAAATTCAGTTCAGCTGTGGTTTTTATTCAAGCAAGGAATGTTGTTCTTAAGATCAATTGGGGATATTTTTGTATAAGCATAATGTTGTACTCATGAAACTAAGTGAGCTACTAATGATCAAGGTACATGTTTTCCATATAGGCAAAGTTTGATCTCCTGACATCAAGAATAGAATAGCCTAGGAATGGACTGTGGGTATAAAATCAACCATTGCATGATTTAAGTTAGATGGTTGGCTGAGCTAAGATGTTGCACCAGAAAGATTCATAACCAATTCTGAGAATCCCTAAATCCCTCCATATTCCTTATGCTTAGAATTCGATTGCAGTCATCAAATAGACGCAGCTCATAAAATGCTCTTTTAATATTATAATACTGGTATAAGAAAGTCAATTTCATTATTAAGAGATAGGAAATATCTATCAAGTCTTGGAATGTCTGCGAGAACTGAGAAAGGGCCAGAAAGTAAAGAATACAAAAAACAAAATAGTCATTTATAGCCACTTGTTCAATTGTAGTATTAGCAAAATATTGTAAAGGATGCAACGTGAAAGAACTACTTATTAAAAAAAAGTTCTTGTTAGAAATATTAAAGCGAACAAGAAATATACAGAAAAGAAACAAGTATCCCACACCTTCAATATGCTCGTACATCTTCCTTCTCCTCGATGCCTCCATTTACAACATCCTTGTATGAACGTGTGTCATAAGAAACTTCTTCAGTAAATGCAGAAAGGTGATTTATTTCCTCTTTGTTGTTTTCTGTGATATTTTGAGCCTCTGATGAAGATGACAATTTTTCTTCTCCTTGCTCAGTCACAATTCGAGGTGGCATAAACTGGTCATCAATGGACTCCAGCCTCAAAACTGACCTAGAGCTATCTGACATCTCAGATGTCAAGTTCAAATCTTGTATTTCCACCTTTGACTTGGGGTGCCAAATTGCTTCTGCAGCTTGGGGCATGGCCACTGGAGGTGTTGGAGGCGGTACCCAAGTTCGTCCACTTGAATGACGCCAAGATTTATTCCTGGTCCATCTGTAGCAGTTTGAAGAAGACTGTGAGAAGGCAAGTCGTGTGCTACGCCACCATTTATCTCCTCATCACTAGACTCTGTTTCTGCTATCCTCACATTGCTTCCGGAAACTGTAGTGGCACCAACTCGTCGTTCTGTTTCATTTTTCTTAGCTCGCCACCAAGGTTCTTCATTGTCTGACGTCCTTACTGTTACTGGACTAATTGATTTTGGTTGTATGTTACTAAAGCCGTTGACCACTGGCTTCAATCCATCTCTAGCTACTGAGGAGTTTACTGTTTGAATATACTGAGCATGTGTGTTGTGTTTACTGTTGCTGCTTTGAGCTTGGATCGTGTCCCAGGGCTGTCAAACAATTGCAAGGACATAATTCAAGAAACCCAGCAGGAAGTCAAACAACGAGCATTCAAGAATACACGCAAATTCAACTTCAAAATGCAAAGAAACTTTTATAATCAGCTACAGAACTCTGTTTGGAAAAACAACAACATAATCACTGACAAACTGCAAATCCAACAATCTCTTAACCTTTGGTCTTGGTTGTAACTGAGGATTAGATGGAGGCTGATTTGGATTTGGAGGTTTGTCATTGACTTCCTGCATAATATAAACATGTGCCGGATTAGTCAAGAACATATTCAAGCGACTCAATTAACAAAGAGAAAATTAGGGAGAGAAAAATCAACCTTGATCCCTGGAGGTTTCTCACCACGCTGTACCATGGACATAAGCTGTCCAAGAAAACATAACTTTTTTAACATAGCAGTCCTGAATTTCTAAGTACAAACATTAAAAAAATATCTTTTTCTTAATCCCAAAGGAAAAAGTAGATTGGAGCGTGCAAGCTATTTTTATTTTGCTAAATTTATTTACTTTTGCACCTGAATTCCTATATCTTAATACAAATGTGGAGCTATGTTTATGGCACCTTGGTCTTTTTATAAGTTTACTTGTTTGAGTAATTTTTGGGTATCCTGCGTAGACTCTAGAATTTCTTTTTGCGGCTGAATTCTTATATCTTAGTGCAAATGTGGAGCTATGTTATGGCAACTTGTTCTTTTATGGGTTTAATTTTTGAGTAATTTTTGGGTATCCTGTGTAGACTCTATGTAAACATTAGGTAGTTTTTCTAAGCTATTGATTGAAGCAGCAATAAGTCATCCATTTGGCTAAGCCGTCTTTACGCATCCATTTTTAAGCTATTATGTTTCAAGGTCTCATGTTGTAGCTATAACTAACACTCCCTGCTTTCTCAATTTAGCTCTTCACATCCTGTAGTATAAGAATCTGTAGATTGCCTTCATATTTAGTGGTACTGGAACCATGTCTAATTTCTGAGTAATATAGAACATGCAATTATGTTGAAGTGCTGCATAAGCATTTAAGGATGAACAAAAATCGTTTCCTGAACTTTTCTAGCATTATACACATGATTCCGCTCCATAATTCGAATTTCAAAATTGTACCATTGTAGTGATGTGACTTGTGTGCCGACTAAAATTTTATTCTTTTTCCCAATGCCAATTTTGTATTCCTACATTTATTTATCATGTCATAATAATCTTTCCATTCGCCTTAGTTCGTTTTCTACACCATGTTTGCATTGTACTATCATTTTGGTTCATACAGTGACAAATTTGATATTGTCTGAATATTAGAGACATTATTATTTTTCTGTGTTCTCCATGCTGTAAGCTAGTGGGACTTTAGATCACTATTACTTACGTAAGTACTTCGCCTTTATAAATTATTATAGTAAATTTTCTTTGGAGATTCCAAGAAGGGTGAGGGATTAGACACATCCTTGTTTTACCCCAATCTTATATTTAGGTCTAACCTGACTCACTAAAACTTTTATTAAAGCTTTGAAATAATATGTTTGTAGTTTTTTTCCCTAGTTGTCTCATTCTTGTAAAACATTTGCCATGCTTTATGGAATCTAGCAACTATTTAGTTCTTTATTTTCTTTGCATTTTTGGCTACTAGTCTTTGCTTAGCTAGGTGGTCTATTGTTACATGTCAATGCTGCATGCTGTTTGACTCATACCATTTTATTTTTTCGTCTAATCTTCTTTTCTAGAAATATATTTCAGAGTTTTGTTAATGGTGGGCTTATAATGTTTTCCTATGATTTGGTGTCTTTTTTTGTTGGGAAATATTAGTGTGAACGTTATAGTTTTAGGTAAAAGATGAGTTGTATAGAACAACTCATCATATCTTATGTTGTTCGGAATACGCTTGGTTACAAGTTGTTGAAAACAACTCGTATAGATTTAGTGAGTAGTTATAGGAGCCTTAATAGGCTTCCTATTTTATAGGGCATGTTAGTCCTATATATATGCATTTTTATATCTTGAATTATAACAAAGAATAATGAATGATTTTCCTGTGTAAAATCTTGAGTTGCCTATGCATTTGGTATCAGAGCGTAATATTTGGTCTTGTGCCTGTAATGGAGGATTAAGAGTGCAATTTGAATGAAGATCAATGAACCTCAATCCGTGCCCATAAGAGGACCACTCAGCTCCATTCACTATCCAACACATGTGCAAATCTGTGAGTTCAAAGATTCGAGCTATACTTGTTGATAAAATCTTCATACATATGTAGATCTGTTTAAAAATACATGCATCCACAGTCTTCAGCTGTTTGGTTCTCCTCGAGCATCCCTGTCAATACTTAGGCGCAACCCCATTGCATGTGACCAGGCTGGTAACTGTATTCTTCCGGTTCGACAAATCCACTTCTACTAAAAGCTTGTCTAAGGTCCGGTGAGAAGCAAGCATACATGTACGCTATTCAAACCATGCATCCCCATTCACCACAATACGTAGCAGGCATACCGCATGTTTTGATTCTTTCTGAAATTTGAATGACGAAGGGATCTGAGGCATATCAAACAAAAGCTCGTTGTATTCAACTCTGCCAGGCCTGAGCTCACTACGTTTACCTTAGCACTTTCATTTGTGGACTCACCTGCATGGGAACCACATTTCTTTTCCGTAGGCTTCTCCATTAGAACATTGATAGACAGCGAGTTCATCTTCCATGAAGACCTCTGTACCTCTCAGCGGCGTCATCTTTCAACACAGTATTCAACAGCATCAACTCAGCTTTTCCTTGGCATTGGATTCAAGTATTTCTCGGCCTATTTGCATTGACATGTGGACTTCAACGCAGTGCTTCTCACTGGCCCGACTCTTGTCAATGCAGTGATCAAACAATTTTCAAAAATTGCATTGGATTCTCCATAGTTTTACATGGGATCCTAAGTCAACGTGGGCCATCCATCTTGGAATCCAAACCGATACGTCCCCACCAGCATCAACATTATATTCACCCATAGGCTTATCAATAAACCCGTGGTTTTCTAAAACCAAGGTAGTTTTGCATAGTATTGTTCTAATAAGAGTAATGTCTATTTAGTTTGGTGTATAGATATTTAAAGTCCTATTTAAGTTTTCCATTTATTAAGTTTAAATTTTTAGTTATAGCTAAAAGCTATATTAGAAATTTAAGTTTTTATAAGGTGTCATACAGTCAGTCTAGTCATGGTTAATTGTGTCCACGTTATAAGTTAGTGTTGTTTTGTCATTATAAAGTTTGTCTAAATGTGTCATTTTGTCATCAAAAGAGTCATGCATTGAATTCTAGGCATTATAATAAATCACATCATAGGTTGAGTCAAAAAGTAATATTTAATTACTTTTTAATAGTAAATGTTTTATTAGGTAAGTCTCTTATATGCGATTCGTAAATCTTTTTGTTAAAAGTTTAAGTTGTTTTTTGTAAAAGTCATTGTATTGTTAGTATCATCATTTTTTTGTTATTGTAAAAGTGTCATAATTGTGTTGTTGTTTCAAAATAGTAAAAATATTGTTAAAAAAATTGCCTTACTGATTCATTTTTGTGTGTAATCCAACGTCCTAATAAAATTTGTGTTTCACATTGAGGGGGAAGATATAATAAAAAGTGTGGAAACCATTGAGCTTCATAGATTTATTCAACTAAGATAGCAATGTCAAACTGAAAGACGGAGGAAGGAGGTTGATCAGCGACCTCTTGTCACTCACTAGCGACGAGGCCACAAAATTGCATTAGTGGCACCAAATTTGCACCAAAACAACTAAAACCAAGATCGGTTCCCAGGTGGCAATAGTAACCGTCCCGTACTAATTTGTGATCAATGTGGCAATGATCACCAACAGTGGCTGCAAATGCGACGAGGACATGGCCCCCAAATTTCCATTTCCATTTTCATTTTCAGTTTTGCGCGAAAATAAGAACAGAAGTGTGTTCTTGTTCACATGGAATGTGTGAGTATGATATTCCTAATGCAATCTCTTGAATGTGTTGTGATATGTCATGGAAAGTGCAGAACTGTAAAAACAATTGTATAAGAGGGCAGCTGACTACAGAGTTCCTCATTGACTGCCAGACTTCTTAAAAGTGTGATCTTCGGTGATAAGTTCACTATGGTGAAGCGGGTGATCATGTGCAGCAAGATCCAAATAGTAGTATGTAAACCTAAAAGTATGTGGTGGCATATGATTCTGTTTTCAGTTGCTCCTTGCCTCATGTTCACACTAAGGGGGAATGTTAGGAATTATTAGTGTGAACGTTAAAATGTTATATAAATGATGGGTTGTATAGAACAACTCATCATGTCTTATGTTATTAGGAATATGTTTGGTTACGAGTTGTTGAAAGTAACTCGTATAGATTTAGTAAGTAGTTATAGGAGCCTTAATAGACTTCCTATTTTATAAGACATGTTAGTCCTATATATATATGTATTGTTATCTCTTGAATTACATTGGAGAATAACGAATAAATTTCCTATGTAAAATCTTGAGTTGCCTCTACATCTTTCTTATTCCCGACATTGTCTGCGTAATTATGATTGTAATTTCATTCCGACTAATGGGGAATACATGTTTCAAGGTTACATTAAACGGAGTCTCTAATCTGTATTCATCTTCATATTTTCAAGAATTCTACCGGTATCCTCGATATCTCTTCTTCTTGATGGCATCTTATACTTTTCGGTGCTCTTGGTTGTGAAAATTTCCACTTATGTTAAGACCCAAGTTTTTTGATCGAGACAACAGAGCATGTAGAAAAGACACAACCGAAGCACCGGAGTAATTTTCAATTTGAAGTTTTTGGCATGACATGGCTACGGAGCTCGCCTTGATAAATGTCCTCAAACCAAAATTGACCTCCTCGAGACTATATATAGGTCATGGACACAAATATGATGGTCTCGCAATTAAATGATATCCAATGGCAATTATCATCCTAAAATTCATCTCATGATTATCTTTGTGCTAGAAGGGCATACATGGACGAATTACGCCATTCTTTGTCAAGATCCACGACCTTTCCTTGGTGAGAACAACTTCAAAACTGACTTGAGGTGATTACACAAGGAAATTCTCTTGCTCAGCATAAATCAAATGATTATACTAACCTCCGATTCAAAAATCGTGATTTATCGCCGATAAATCACCAAATGCAGAGAAAACGATTTATCTTTTAAAAAATCGCGATTTTTGTTCTAGCGATTAATGGTGATTTTTATGGGTGAAAATTGTGAAAAATCGACCCAAAAATCGTGGAAAATTGTGGGTTTAATGTAATACGGAAAAACAGAAATAAAAGTGCCCTTTTCCATGCATTTTGACTCTTTTTGCTGCTGCGATTTCAACCTAGGGTTTTTTGCTGGACGAGCAGGTTCGAACTTTGAAGCAGGTGAGAACCGTCACGTTTTCATGTTTTCAGTCTCACGTTTTCACTAGGGTTCCTGTCATTCGGGCAGGATATATTATTGCATCTTGTCATGTTGAATTATTTATTAGCTAAAGTGCTCTGCAGGGCTGTTTCAGAGAAGTCGAGTGGGTAAAGTTTAAACAGTAAACTAAATGCTAAATGGTAAACCGTAAACTAAATGCATGTGAGTACAGTCTCGATGAATATATTTCGGTTTCCAGTAATGTGAGTATTGTCTGCTTTGAAGTAATGTTAAACAAATCATTATGACTGTCAAAAATATCATTAAAATGATTTGTTCAACATTACTTCAAACTCAAAGCAAACTAATGATTTGTTGATGTTCAACATTACTTCAAACTCAAAGCAGACTATGATTGTCAACAATATCATTAAAATGATTTGTTCAACATTACTTCAAAGCAGACTATGACTGTCAACAATATCGTTAAAATGATTTGTTCAACATTACTTCAAAGCAGACTATGACTATCAACAATATCATTAAAATGATTTGTTCAACATTACTTTAAAGCAGACTATGACTGTCAACAATATCGTTAAAATGATTTGTTCAACATTACTCCAAAGCAGACTAATGACGGCATTTGGGATTACCAGCTCTTAATCTGCTTTGAAGTAATGTTGAACAAATCATTTTAATGATGTTGTTGACACATTGCAATGCATTATGGTACTGCTTGGAGCCTTGGATTAATCATATTATGAGTTTTTTTTTGTGGTTATTTAGCTTATTTTGTTGCATATGTGGTTAATTCTTATTTATTAAGCTAGAATTTATTTAATTTAAGTTTATTTTATGAATTTAAATGTTTTTTTGAAGTAGCGATAAAGTTGTCGATTAATGCCAAGAAATTGTCGATTCCCGATTTCCGAGTCAAAATTTGGCCTGCCGATTAATCGCCGATAACGATTTTTTGAACTATGATACTAACTATGCATGATTCTAGTCTTATCATACTCAACTATTTTGTATATGGTACTTGAGTGCGCAAGAAAACCAAACAAAGGAAATCTGGATAAAAATCAAATAAAACTAAACATAAAATTAAAGAATTTTAGCCCATGCCAAAATCTATTTGTTGATAAAGAGCTACATTGCAAGGGGGCTGATCTTCACCCAGGATGGACATTCTTAGCACAAGTTACCTCTATGCATAGCCAAGGATACAAAATTGGAACAATAAGCTATTGGGCAACTCACATAGTTCGCACAACCATACACAATAACAATATGCTAGAAAACCTTTCTGGAGGCTCATCAGCTTTAAACCATAGACTAAATTGCTACCACTAATAACAAGGTCATTGCTGGAAGCTACTAGAACAAGGATGAGAACCTATACTTCCACAACTTCTTTTAGCCTATCGATGCCTGCTTCTAACTAAAAAATCATACACCCCCTTCGCCGCTGCCAAATCTTGAAAACAACTTCAATATTACGAAAAACACTTGCTGGCCACTAATAGATCAAAGGCATACGAATGCTCTCTAAAACTGTACCAGAAAACTCCCTTGCAATAATTGTAGTCTCAAAGCTTCTCAAGAACATTCATACTCCTAAAGCCTTTATAATGCACGGTAAAGTTTGCATGAAAGATCTGGTATGCATTCCAAAGTATTTCTTAGTCCAATGCTTGTTTATTGTTTATCGTTGTACTTTGAGTTGGGTCATATATATAAAATTTAGACAAGCTTTATGCATAGATGACTTTTTAGTGTGTGGTTAGTGTTCTCTACGTCTCTTGATTTAAATCTATGGTATAGATGATTTTTGATCAATGTATATTGTTATGCATGTGGTTAACATTTATTAGATATTCATAATTGGTCATTACAACCCCTTCCACAAAATCTCTAAGGCAATGTATTAGATTGCTATACATTGTTAGATATGATGGGTCGCAACAATCCATGAGATTGCATGGAGCTTACCAACTGGTTGGATACACTTTTCTGTATATGTATGATTCAACTACTGATTTCCTACAGCAGTTTCCTAATGCGAACAACCACAAGTCACTGTAATGAATTCCAGCAAGAAAGAAGGAATAAGCGTGGTGCTACATACACTAAGCCTTAATGATCAGTGTAGGACTGAAGGATTACCTAGGACCGATGGGCCAAGATCATATGGCATTGACCATCAGATAAAAGCTATCTTTGGGCTGTTAATGCCAGTCTAATACGTTGCAGACCTTAGTGCTTGAGAAGGGGTGTCTGCAAAAAAAGAATTGATAGGTTTTTATGTACGGGCACCCAGGATCCAAAACTGTTGCGGATTGGTGTGATTTTTGCAGTGTTGTGTGAGTAGTAATACAGTATAATACATCTCATTAGAAAATACAAATGTCATAATAAAAGAAATCAAATAGTATTCATATTCTCGGTGTCCATATATGTCCAGAATCCTAATTCGTCAAATTCCAAAATAGCCATTGCATGGTGTCTTTCCATTGAGGTAAAACTTGAGTGTATAGAAGAATTTACATGATGTACAAAATGAATGAACATGCTGTGGAAAAGCAGAATACATAACAAACCTCTATGTACGAATTTGAATATGGAGCTTGGCTGGGCTCACCACTTGCAGGGGCAGATGATGGCCTCACTAAAACAATTGGAAAACAAAGATAGTATGTTGCAGATTATTAGTACACATGCACACTTGCATTTAGAACCAATTTATCGTCAAAGGAACAAAATTAAAACCCACCTAGCCCTTGATCAACAGTTGACACGTTTGCATCTGCTCTGAGATTCTGAAATAAAATGTAAAGCACAATCAGCAGGACTAAAAAAAAGAAGAAACATGCTTAACTATAAACCATCACTATCATTCTTAAATTTTTTGTAAGCTATAATCTAGTATCAATTCATAACAGCCTGACCACCTTAGAAATTGTTTGAGGAACTCCGTGCTCTAATTGATTTATAGATGAAACGGCTCCCCAAGCACTGTGATTTTTGCCTGCAAGCGTCGATTTAACATCATCCACTTTTGAAAATAGTTTCTCTTTATTGTAAATTTTGGATAATGGTTTAAGGATGAACATGCATATTTGGAGCGCTGCTCATATGACTCTATTTCTAATTTTTTTATATGCATTAGAAAAACCCATATATATTGGCTAAAAATATTTCAATGACATTTTATGTTTCTAGCTGTCTACCTACTTGTAATTTATTCTATCTACCCTTTCCAGCTGTTACATATGTCCATAAATTTTTAATTCATTACTACGTACCCTTTACAACCGTTCCAGCTCTCCACCTACTTTTTAATTTATGTCTATCTACTCACTTGCACATGGAAATGATTTATAAATAGCTACAGTTAAAATATTAACTATAGTAGATGTTCTCACCATTCCTCCCTTCTTAGAGGAAAATGTCCTCAATTTCAAGGAATGAATCAAAAGACCATGTAGCAGCCAAGATGAGCAAGCAGAAAATGGAATCTGACGGAATATGGAGTGCATGCAGATTCCAAATACTGATAATGACATTCCCATATGGATTTCATCTAATGTTGAATGACAGGAGTCGAGACACCTAGGACTGAAATATCCTAGAGACTGAAATGCTTTGTCGATGCCAAAAGGATCCTCAAATGGAGATCCCATGTCAAGAAATTGATGATTTGCATGGAAGATCTTTGTATTGAGCAGAATCGGAGATAGTAATGTAATGGTCAGAGGGGTCGAAAAATAGATGATTTACATGGAAGAACATGTTTGTATTCAGGAGATAACTATGTAATGGTGAAAAGGAAAGAAAATTGTTGGTTTGCAATGGAAGAATTTCTTTGTATTGAGGAGATGGTGATGTAATCACGAGAGGGTTGGATCCAAGTTAAGGAACTAGATCATAGGAGTTGCTGAAAGCAAAACTACCATGTCCTTGCTTCAGCATGGCACGTATGGGAAGCAATGAGCCAGGACAAGAAGATGCCAACACTAAAGCTGTGAAGAGTCCATTTTGAAGCCATGAGGAAGCTCGCTCAAGATCAGATGTCGCTCACTAATATGGAGTTCATCAGTTTGCTGAATTTCAAAATGGCCCAAGGTAGAAGATTGTACTGTAACCAGAGGGATAGGAAAAAGCTCATCGTGGTTTTGATGGCCATGTCCTATGGAATCATGGATGGAAACAATGGAGGAGGTACCAAGTTGGTGAGGAGGTGATCAAAAGATTCACTCACAAACGGAACCTACAGTAGAGGAGCTGTGATCTCCAAAACAATATCTTTACCATAAGTCGCGTGGCTAACCATCTAAAGTGTGCATGGTGCCTTGTGGTTAGGATGGCAAATATCTTGTAGAGATGGTAGCAACAGAGAATCATCAATTTCCTTGACTATATGAAGTGAAGACGATGAGCTTGGTTCTGCGGATAAAGTCAAGTCGCCAAGTAGAACCATAGTGGAGGTGCTGAATGGTTGTGCCTATTGTCGAATCGAGATTCGGAAAATACTTGTCATCTCTTGTGAAATTCAGAAATTGAAATGCCTCCTGTTGATGCAGCTGTTAGGTAGCTCCTGTGTGAGCAAACTGCACCAAATCAGGATTCTAGGTGGTGTTTACAGGACTTGTACTATCCATCAAATAAATATGGAAGAATACAAAACAAATAAGAACTAATAAGTTGTTTTTATTATAATAAAAAGGCATAATCAGTAAGTTTAGTTCAGCATGACCCTGAAATAGATTTGATACTGCAATGAGCTGCTACGAGGTTTAGGAGCCTGATATAGATCTGATACTGGAATGAGCTGCTACTGGGTTGTGTATGTGATTGAGCATGAGGTAAAGACTACTTGTGGAGTCTTACCCAAACCTCACAAATCCAACTGGAAGACAAGAAAGACAGATACAGCAGAGAGCTGTAAAGACAAACAAGGAAACGAAACAGTAACTGAAATATAATCTAGGAAATAAAATAAACAACTCTACCACAAACCAAGGTTGAAGAAGAATGGTGAATGGGCATCCTGAGATTGTAGTCTCAAGGATGAGGTTTTGCATAGCTATCTTAGGAGAGCTCACGAGGGAAAGAAGACAAACTCCAAGAACCTAATTGAAGATACTCTAATGGCGAAAACAACAATACAGTGGTTGTATATCACAAGATGACCAAGAAACATGTTGCATTCACAATTTTTCCAATCCTTGGCAATGGCTTGGAGGGGTGTATAAATAGGAAAATGTGGGAACTTTGGCTTGTTGGGCAGATATGGAGCAAACTAGGAGAATATAAAAACAAAAAAGGCAAGTGTAATGCTCCCTGTTAAAAAGCAGACCCTTTGTTTGCCTACACAAGTGAACATGGACTCCTTAACTCATGTTGGCCCCTGTTCAGCTCCCCTACAATCTCCATTTCCTGTTAGGCTCCCTACACTACAATGTCCAGTTCCTGTAACAGGAAATGGAGATTGTAGGGGAGCTGAACAGGAGCCAACAAATACAGAATGAGGCACGTCAAGCAGTTGAAGTAAGGCTGATGGGAGCGACAAGGTGTGTTTTTATAGTGTGAAGGTCTGATAATCACCATCGAATGCAAATGCCACACCAAAACAGTTTTGGGTGCTTATAGGGTCAGCTTCAAATCAATGAAATTGTGAGTACTCCTCAAACCTACCAAAGGTCCAAAACAATCTGTCTTTTCTTTTTTGAGTATTCTTCCAACATGAGGACTTGGGGGTGCTAATCCTTGCCAATGCATGACATGATAATGTTGGAGTCTCTCCTCTTCTATTTGCATGTAGTAATCAACTAATTCCCCTCTTCCTCATTGCTTCCCGTGATGACCTAATTTTCTATGAGCACGAGTTTTTTCTTTACACGCATATGTCCCTTTGGAATATTTGTTGTCACAATAGTATCACAAGGCCATTTTCCCTTCTTTTGACCTACTGTTGCAATTCTATGTATTCTCCTTATTGCGACTTGTAAAACATACCTCAGCATATTCATTGTTCTAGGAAAATGGTCAAGTCAAGTTGGCGGTGATCCAAACACCTTCAAATTACAAAGAGATCATTTCTTGTTTTGTTATATGTATTAAATGTGCCCACTACCGCAAAAATGCTGCGTAATTGCTGCATTTTTGTTGCGTAAAGGCAGTGTAACTGTCGCATGGTTCTAATAGCGCCAAAATGAGGAATCGAAGCGATTGCAAATGTTTGGGCTTCTCAAAACAGTTCATTTCGCCTTCCTTCCATCCTTGGGCAGAGCAACTATAAATATGAGTGCTTTTATTTATTCTAAGCAAGTGATTTGAATGAATTCAAGTGTGAGCAAAAGAGGATTTTGGAGTTGATCTTGTTTTGTTCATAAAGAGTTGAGTTCTTTCTTGTTGAGGATTGTAAGCAAGTAATGCAAGTAGAAGGAGCTTGAATCCTTCTTGAAGGTCATTTTTGACAATAAACTTGTATTGTATTGGAGATTTACATAGTGAAGGGAAGTAATTTCTTACCCAGTTGGAGTTTTTCCCACATTGGGTTTCTCCAGGATAAAATTGTTGTCTCCTTGTCTTGCATCTTTCATTTTCAGTATTGTGTGAATAATTCTTGCACAATAAACTGGATATTAAAAACTTATTCAAATTGTTCATTCATTATCACAACATAGGATTGTTTATTGTTTAAAAGAGACAATTTACAGATCAGATTGGTATCAGAGCAGTTAAGATCAAATTGTTTTTGTGTGGTTTAACTTGTGTTGACATTTTCAGTTAGATGCCCCTTACCTGAAAGGGAAGTGAAAGTGGTGAAGGTATCCTCATTCCTTTTGAAGCAGCAAAGATTTCCACCAAAAGTGGAAGCAAGGAATCCAAGACATGGCTCGTAGAGAAGATGCAAGTGAGACTGAAGAGAAACGTTTCTACAAGTTGGAGGCAAATGTGTCAAGTCTGTCCAAAGATGTGGGCAATATTTCCTTGTCTATGGGGAAATTGGAGTCCATCATGGGATTGCTCATGGAGAAGCTTGGTGTTCCAAAAGAGGCACTAGGAGACCATAAAGAAGACCTCATGAATATGAGGAAGAGCAGCCCATGCCAACCTTACTCCTCCATTCAAAATAGAGGCGAAGATAGAGATTCAACCTTATGATGGGGACATGAATGCCGAGAAGCTAGACCATTGGCTAGCTCAACTTGAGGTATATTTTAGTTTGCATCAAATCAATGAGAGTCAAATTTCATTTACAAGGTTAAAATTAACCAATCATGCTTTAACTTGGTTTGAAAGTATGTTCATTCTTTGGTTGTTAAGAAGCTTCCTCCTATTACTAAGTGGGATGAATTTAAGAAGCTAATCAAAAAGCAATTATATCCTATTTGTTATGAGGAAGAGAGGTCCATGTATTGGCAATATCTCAGGCAAAAGCAAGGCCAAAATGTGCAAGAGTACACTAGTGAGTTCGGAAGAAAGTTGTCCAAATGGGCAAAGATGTAGTGGATCGGGACATTTTGATGAAGTACATCGGTGGACTCCATAGCCACTTGAGGAGACCAGTTCTCTTGGCCAAGCCGGTGAATGTAGATGAGGCTTGTTCTCAAGCCCACTATCTAGAGATGGACAAGAAAAAGAGTTCATCTACCTCTCAACATGCTTCAAACAAACAAGGTGACACCAAGCAAAAGGAGAAAGGAAAAGGAAAGGTAAGAAGAATGCTACTTCCATTTCTAAGAAGGATACTAAAGTTCATTGTGGGTCATTGTGATGTTGACACTCATTCCGAGGAAAATGTTGGAAGCTCCACCGAATTACATCCCTTCAAGAATAAGAAGAATAAAAAAGAAGGCCATGGCTGCCCTCCAAGGAGAGGAAGTATTTTACAGCAAGAGGTGGATGAGACAATGTGTTGTACCTCCGTCCATAGAGAGGTATGTTTGGTAGTAATAATGTTGTTCAAGAAAATGAACTTACTAAGCTTTTTCATATAAAAATTCAAGTGAAGAAAACTAAAGTGGATGCTCTTTTTGATACTTGTTCTCAAGCTAATTTGATAAGTAAAGAGTTAGTTGATAAGATGAAGTTAGAAACTTACAATCATCCAAGTCCATATTCATTGGGTTGGGTGAAGAAAGGTGTAGACATCAAGGTTACCAAGCAATGCAAAATTACATTTGGTATTGATAAGAAGTTTATTGATGAAACTACTTTGGATATTGTTCCTCTTGATGTGTGTGGTGTAGTGTTTGGCAGCCCATACTTGTATATCGGGATGCCATCTTCATGAGAAGAGCCAACCAATACCGCTTGGTGAAGGATGGTAAGAGCTACATCATTTCAGCCTTGGGAGACTCAAAGATCTCTTTGGTAAGTGCCTCTGAAGCTAAGAAGCTTATTAATGCTAGTGGGAAATTTGCATTACTTCTTTTGAGAGATATACAAGAAGAGAAGTTGTTGCATCTAAAACCACTTGTAGCATGTTTACTAACAAAGAGCAGAAGAATAGATGAAAGAGTTGGTTCAGCAGTTCAGAGGAAGTTTTCCAAGAGCCTACGGGGCTGCCCCCATTAGGCCAATTGAGCATGAGATACACTTGTTACCCGATAGTCTGCTTCCAAACTTGGGATTGTACACATAGTCTTTTTGAAAGATGCCAATGAGGTAAAACAATAGTTGCACTCTCTTTGATTAAACAAGGTATAATCCATCCTAGCACTTCTCCATGTGGTTCTCCTATTGTTTTAGTACCTAAGAAAGATGGTTCATGGAGAATGTGTGTTGATTATAGAGCATTAAATAAAATAACCATCAAGAATAGGTACCCTCTTCCTCACATTGATGATTTGTTGGATCAGTTACAACATGATAAATATTTTACTAAGCTTGATTTGAAATATGGGTATCACCAAGTGGGATCAAGGAAGAGGACATCTAGAAAACAACGTTCAAGACCAAAAGGGTTGTATGAATGGTTGGTATTACCATTCGGGCTATGTAATGCATCAGCTACCTTCATGAGGTTGATGAATGAGGTAATGAGACCGTTTATTGATTCCTTTGTCATTGTGTACTTGGATGACATTTTGGTTTTTAGCAAAACTTTTGAGGAGAATATTAACCATTTGCATCAAGTTTTGCAAGTTTTAAAGGAGAATTGGCTAGTGTTGAATGAGAAGAAGTGTGAGTTTTCTCAATCAATCTGTTTTTGGGGCATGTGGTTGGAGATGGAGAGTTGAGGATTGATCCGGCTAAGATAGAGGCCATTCTGAATTGGCCTACACCATCGTTGTCTTTTTATTGGGGTATTTGAGGAAGTTCATCGGAAGAACTTCTCTCTTCCTATTAGAACATGCCTCTACATTCAATGGTGACAGAGTAGGTGGTAAGGCTTTTGATTGGGGTAAGAAACAACATAATGCTTTTGAGTCATTTAAATACAAGATTAGTCATGCTCTATTTTTGGCATTACCTAACTTACATTCTTTTGAAGTGGAAACCGATGCTAGTGACTATGTTATGGGGTTGTCCTACTTCAAGGAGGTAGGCCATATGTTATCATTCTGAATTGTTTCATGGTGCATTTTGAATTATTGTACATATGATAAGGAATTGTATGCTCTTGTGCAAGCAATCAAGAAATGGAAACATTATTTAATGGGTAAGGAAACTATCATACACACGGATCACCAACCTCTTTAATATTTGCAAGCTCAAAATAAACTTCAACATGAAGCTAGACACTATAAGTGGATGGGTTTCTTGCAATAGTTTCATTTGATTATAAAATATAAGAAAGGTGTGACTAACAAGTTAGTTGATATGTTATCTAGACCTCCTTTACTTTCAGCTATGGGCACTTTAACTCTTCTTGAGCCTTTTGTGTGTGAAGCATATCAAGAAGGTTATGAGCAGATCCAGATTTTGGAGAGATCTTTCAGCAAAAACCTCCAAGTGAGGGCTTTGCACCTAGGGGAGAATACTACTTCTAGGATGGGTTTACTCTACAAGAATGAGAAACTTTGTGTGCCTAAGGGGAAAGAGTTCAATTGATGAGGGAAGCACACACTTCTAAGGTGGCTGGTCACTTTGGTGTGACAAAGATTGTAGCACACTTACATAAGGTATGTTTATTGGCCAAACATGCAAGCATAAGTTGCTAAATTCATCAAAGGTTGTGTTTTATGTAGTACAAGCAAACCTAGTAACAGAAAGTTAGGGTTATATATGCCATTACCAGTTCCTTCCCGACCATGGGAAAGCATCTCCATGGATTTTGTGGGGGTTTTCCTACTTCCAAGAAAGGGCATGATTATATTTTTGTGGTAGTGGACCGATTTAGTAAAATGTGTATTCTCATTCCTTGCAAGAAGACCATCAAGGCCAACGATGCAGCTAAGTTGTTTTTTTTGTTAATGTGTGGGTTCATTTTGGTTTTGCCTAATTCTATTGTGTCAGATAAGGACTCACGGTTCATAGGAAAGTTTTGGTCTACTTTGTGGGAAAAGATGGATACTAAGTGAAAAGGTCTACCGCTTTTCATCCATGAGACAATGGGCAAACAAAAGTGGTAAACCATACCTTGGTCCAACTCTTGAGAGGGTACAACAGAAACATCCTAGGACTTGGGATGAGAATTTGGTATATATCCAACATTCTTATAATAGGGAAGTTCATGCTTCTACTAGTAAGACTCCTTTTGAGACATGTTTTGGTTATTTGCCTAAGAGTGCATTTGATGTTGTTTTGAGATTACCATGCAAATAACGGAAAAGTGGATCTAGAGACCCACAAAGCTGAAAAGGTTCATTGAGAAAATTCAACAGATACACCTCTAGGTACAAGAGAGGTTGAAAGAGTCATAGGCCAAGTACAAAGCACGACATGATCAACATAGAATTGAGCATTCTTTCCTTGTTGGTGACAAGGTATGGTTGTACTTGAGCAGAGAAAGGCTACAGGGAAAAGCTAAGAAACTCAAACCTCTTCGATATGGCCCATTTGAAATTCTGGAACAAGTGGGTAAGAATGCATTTCGCTTGGATTTGCCTCCTTATATGAGAATATATTCAGTTGTGAATGTTGAGAATTTACGTCTCTTTGAGCCCTCCATGTTGGATTAGGAAGAAGAGGGATTGTTGCTACCATCTATTGAGGATCTTGCTCCAGACAGTCAATTGGAATTGGAGGAAGATGTGGTATTGCAGCGAAAAGAGAGAACAACACAACGAGGAGTGCAAGACAGGTGGTTGATTGGTTGAAAGGTCAATTGCCTACAAAGGCCAAGTGGTATTCCAGAAGAAGATGTGGGGAAGAATTTCCTCACCTCATCAGTCCTTGAAGCTTTTAGGGACTTAAAGCCTCAAATTGGGGAGGTATGATCCAAAAATGGATCTGAAAATACCCAATTCTATGTATTCTCCTTATTTGAGACTTGTAAAACATACCCTCAACATGTTCATTGTTCTAGGAAAATGGTTAGTCAAGTTGACGGTGATCCGGACACCTTCAAATGACAAAAATGACCATTTTTGTTGTTTTTTATTAACTTTAGAGTGTATGCAACTGTACGTGCGCCCCTTACGACCGCATGTAACTACTTGCAAATACGCGAAGTTTTGCAAAAAAGGCTGCATAACTGTCGCGCGCGATTCTAATAGCGCCAAAATGAGGAATTCAACAATTGCAAATGTTTGGGCTTCTCAAAACGGTTCATTTCCTTCCTTCCATCCTTGGGCAGAGCAACTATAAATATGAGTGCATTTATTCATTCTAAGCAAGTGATTTGAGTGAATTCAAGTGTGAGCAAAGGAGGAATTTGGAATTGTTCTTGTTTTGTTCATAAAGAGTTGAGTTCTTTCTTGTTGAGGATTGTAAGCAAGTAATGCAAGTAGAAGGAGCTTGAATCCTTCTTGAAGGTCATTTATTGACAGTTGAAAACTTGTATGTATTGGAGATTTACATAGTGAAGGGAAGCAATTGCTTACCCAACTGGAGTTTTTCCCACATTGGGTTTCTCCAGGATAAAATTGTTGTCTCCTTGTCTTGCATCTTTCATTTTCAGTCTTGCATAATAAATTGGATATTAAGAACTTATTCAAATTGTTCATTCATATCACAACATAGGATCTGTTCATTGTTTAAAAGAGGCAGTTTACGGATCATTTACGATCAGCTGCATTTATCAATACCTTTTCCTCCTAACTCTAATGTGAGTCTTGAGTTAAAGGACCCCGACTTCATGTTGAATGATGTCCCAATACCTGCTAACTTACACCTATAGCCATTGCTTGATCTAATCACAATAGCACTAGCCCTCGCTCCCACCTTGAATGCCTTGCCAATTCGCACAACTCAACTCACTTTCATGAACCATACACAGTCCGCACAGCACCAAGATTCAAACTACAAACTTAGAAGACAAAATTGTTGTTTTCACCTTTGCAGGGCCTTGGAGCAATGCCACTGAGCACAATGCAATGGGCCGCAACGAATTTTTCAATCATCAATCTCAACGTTCGCAACTAGCATTCAGTGCAACAAAACATCCACGTAGCCTGCACAACACAGCATGCAACCTTTGCACAGCATCAGCCAGCCGTGCAGTTCAGTCCCTGCACAAAACATCCAACATGCCAGCACATTTGTCAGCATACTGTGCAATGAGCAATCAAGCCACAACTCTCAGAAGGTGAAGAGTCACACATGGAAGGCCATACAGTTCAACTTCCATAACACTTCTTTAAGCCTTACAGCTTCATAATCTATAGATACATATGTGAAGGCTTCATAATTTAATATTTATATATAAACATGTAGAATTCGATAGCAATCAGAGGGTAGAAGATAAGAAACCATACACTTTCTTCGAGGGAATGCCACGTACAGAATGCGCACATTAATTGAACTTTGTGTTCCAGTTCAATTATTTTCTCTATTCTAAAAATTGTTCAGATTGCTTCTGCATATGCAGATAACACATCCAAATCCTCATTTAGAAAATTGACCATCAGACCTCCTTGGATCCGAATCACCGAAGTCAAGTTATGAGTCTTTGCTAACAATTTTAGATGTTCCTAAGAATCCTCACAATGGATCTTGTTTGTCATAATTTCTATGCTTGCCCAAACAGTCACTTCTCCAAGATTTGTCATAATGGGTTATTATAGCATTAACAAATAACCATCTATATGGCACCACTCATGATCAGCTGTTGTACATTCATTAAAACCACTTGTATACTTAAAGTTCCATGTGGAATAACAACCTTCACTTGTGTTTTCAGAGAGGTATTATTGAGTTGGAAGAATTGTTCCATCTATGAGAGCCATGATAGTACAACATTGCCCTCAGACTTAAAAATTCAATCCTTGCGATATCGTTTCAGATGATGCCGCTACCAAAAATTGTGGTTGACATTTAAGTTTTTCTGTTCTTTGTGCAATGTACCGAATTTGGTGCCAAACTAAAACAGGGCTGAAATTTATTCCTCCAAAAATGGTTTTGGTTTTGCTGCCAATGTCATTTGACAAACAATTAGTCCTCCAAAAGATGGGAGTGGTTTTCTTTTTGAAAGCCAAAACTTTCTCTTCTATCAGGACTTGCATCAGATACGTTTCCAAAATTAAAGTCAACTACTGCCCTTCAAGGAATCTACCATTTCTGGCACCGAAGGTGAATGTTTGTTTTTCTCCTCTGATGGATGTGTACCTAAACATTTCTGTGAGGCAAATTATACCATGCAATCATATTTGCCTATGAACAAAGTTCCACCATGTGATCAAATTTGACAACAAGGCTTACCACGATGTTTTTAATCATGGTACAATCCTCTAAACTCTTGTAACTTCCCTATAAATGGCTGTATAAATTTAAGTTCTTGCACATACTTTTTTTCAATTCTTTGTGCCAATGCTTTGGAACTTTTTCCAACATTTGTTGTCTCTCTTGGTCATGTCGAGACAATTATACCTTGGCCTTTGTTAATTTATCTTCTTCCAAAGGGAATGGAGAGCTTCACCTTCTAGGTTTATTACGGCACATAAAGTGGCGAATATAATGACGACATTTCCACAAAGAGAAAAAAGTATTATAAGGAATTGGCGTGGTTGAGATAAGTTACCAATAACCTATGTAAGTATGATAATCATTGGGGAACTCTAACAACAAGCATCTTGAAGAACCCTAATTTGGGATTATGTCTTGTTTGTTTGCTTGAATTGTACTGATGCACTCAAAATATCAAAATCCCTCTTGCTTTGAGAGAACCTTTTGAGCTAGGGTTTGACTATTACAACCCAAAATAGTAAATATGGTCGCACAAAGTATTCCCAAAAAAGAAAAAGAAGAGATGAAAAAAAAAAAACCAAGTGGGGTTCACGACAAAGTTTCAATAAGCAAGTGAATAATTTAAGAAAATATGTTCCCAAACAGTAGTTGTTTCCGCATTGATCCTTGTTCCTTCCTCACTATACAGATTTGCTACCCAAACCATTGTTGCCCATTTGCTTCATCTTGAACCTTGTCCCTCTAAAGAGTGGGGCAACCCCTCCTACATTGTATAGCAATGTGCTAACAAACTAGGGGATCGATACCATAACTAAAAGTTTTTTGAGGAAAAACTTCACGTAAAAAGCCCCTCGTGATAGATTCCTCATGGAGGGATTATGTGCTAATATTTCCCTCAAAACATCTCGATTTTGAGGTCAATCAAATGAGGCCGAAAGATGATAGAGTGATGCCGAAATTCGATAAAGTGAACCCCTCCCTTAACCGGAGGGTAACCATAGGCAACTCCTCCCTCAAATCAAGTGAACCCCTCCCTCAGCTTTGGGGTTTATTGAGTGAGGTTGGAGGTTGGATCATGTGGCTATGGGAGAGACTATAAGGGGGTGCGATAGAGGGAATTAGAGATCGCTAGACATGGCATTAATCTTCAAAAGCAAAGGGGAGTTAGAAAAATCAAGTGAACCCCTCCCTTAATCAAAAGGGTAACCAAAAGGAGCTCCTCCCTCAATTGGAGTGAACCCCTCCCTCAGCTTTGGGGTTTATCGAGTGAGGTCAGAGGCCGGATCACATGACTATGGGAGGGAGTATAAGCGGGTGGGATAGAGGGAATTAAATACCACCCAGATGGGGCATTAATCTAGCGAGAGCAAAGGTGAGTAAACAAGCAATGGGAGAGGGAAAAAGCAATTTCCCTATAGCCCTCTACATATTGAAAACACTCCAAAGAGTGATTGTGACCAAAGGAGGTTTGTTCAAAGGAACAACCACTCCAAAGGGCGATTGGCCTCAAAGGACATTGTAGCGATCCACCGAAGGGATAGTCAAACCTCCCCCTAACCCAAACCCCGGGAAAGTGATACCTTTATCTCCTCTTTGAAGCCCGATGGAGCGAGGAGAGGAAACATAGAGTAAAGAGGAAGGGGAGGGAGGAAGTGATGGGGGGATTAGGGGTAGGAGGTTGGGCGAACCCTTGTCCCCTACGGTATGAGTAAGCATAGCTTATAACTAACTAACTAGCATACTAATACAATACACATTATATAATAACTACGTAGTCTTTATAAAGTATAAATACAACATCTATACAATATATAGTATGCATAGTATAATATATACTATATTTATACCTATAGTAGGCATTAGCTCCCTCTCCTTCATGCATGAGGGGATGTGGAGGAGTTCCGATTAGTGCGCCATGAGGCCACTGTAATATCCTTGATAAATAATTTCTAACAAATCTGGATATTTTATCAAACCCTAGGGCAGCAGTATAAAAATTGAACTTTTATGACAAGGCAATAAACTGATTTTTTATAAAAACAACAAACCCCAATTGCAAACAAAATAGAATTTATTTATTTTCAAATCAGCTTCAGGGTAAATACCAGAATATCTGTATACAATTATTGGCTCAATTTTGATGACCAGATATGTAGAAGGCTGCAAGAAATAAACATGCAAGCTGAAACCCTTGCAAAAACTCTCCAAATGTGGCACCCAACATAGAATCAATCTCCCAAGGGTGGCGTCCAACTATGGAAGTGTCCAATGCCTTGTAGATGTTTGTCTGAAGAAATCATTGGTTGTACTTTGTTGTTCGGATGTTAAAACAGCCTTGAATATGATGCCCTAGTTGAACTGGATGAATATTTGTACCCTGAATAATCACTGCAACCCCTAGATGGAATTGTCAAGCTTAGATATGAGGCTTGAATATGATGCCCTAGTTGTTCTGGTTGTACTTTGTTGTTCTTGATGTTAAAACAACCCTGAATATGATGCCCTAGTTGAACTGGATAAATATTCATACCTAAATA
Source organism: Taxus wallichiana var. yunnanensis (assembly GCA_018340775.1). Taxonomy (NCBI): domain Eukaryota; kingdom Viridiplantae; phylum Streptophyta; class Pinopsida; order Cupressales; family Taxaceae; genus Taxus; species Taxus wallichiana. The sequence goes on from CM031242.1 coordinate 926,361,204, forward strand.
ATCACTACAACCCCTAGATGGAATTGTCAAGCTTAGATATGAGGGTTTCCGTCCTCAGATCTATGTGTAAATGAGGGTTTTCGTCCTCTATTATTGATGCAAAAGCGAAGCTACTTGCAAACAATGAAGTAGTTGATAAATTTCCAAGATGTTGTAATAATAAACCCCAAATCTGCCTTTATAACTTCCAAGGCCTTCTCCAAAGTTGGCATCCCCTCCTAAAAATAGGAATAAACAATATAAAATTGTTTTATCCTCTCTCCCATGTTGGCACTCCATCCTAAAAATAGGAATAAACAATATAAAATTGTTTTATCCTCTCCATCCTAAAAATAGGATCTTGATGCTCATGCAGCCCATTCTATCTTTGGCGCCCCATAATAGAATGCTTTATTTAATTATTATTCTATCTTTAGTGCCCCATAATAGAAGTTCATCATTCTATTATTATTTTATTCTATTTTTGCTTTTTGGATTAAAAATATAATTTAAGTGTCCTTTTTCCAATTAAAATATAAAAGTACCCTTGGACCACTTAAATTAATTTATTTCCCTCTTTAATTTCCCCTTAGCCTACAAAAATAATAAGAATAGGCTTCGGTATCCAAAATTAATTAATTCTAGAAAAGGGGACATTATAGTCCGCCCTTCCCAAAATTGTTTTCCCTCAAGCAATTGCAAGTCCCTTCTACAAATACCGGATCCCAAACTCTCATGCTCACACAATTTGGAAGTAATATGAACGGATTTATGTGTCCTTTACCGCTCAAAGTGTTCTTCACTCTATCACCATTTCCACTATGTTGTCCATGATGACCACACATCTGAAATGACTTACTAAGAATCAACAAATCCACAACACTTTCATACCTTTGGTTGTCCTCAACTTGTTCACCTTTTTTGCCGAATGAAGCTTGGTTGAGATATCTTCAACATCCCCAACCTTGTGACTCGAAACTTCGGGTTAGGATCAACATTCTTCTTCACCTTGAACTCTTCACATTCAACAAGTGAATCTTGTTGACGCATGCAAACATTAGAAGTCAATAAAACATCTTCATGATTCTTGCTAAAGTCATGAACACAATCAATTTGCTTCCCATAGGTTGTTCTAAAAATTCCAGCAAACTAAAAATCAACATTAACCGCTAAAAGTCCTTTTTTCATGTTCATGCCCTCAACATGGTCTTCTTGGAACTCCACCCCAAAACCTTCTTGCAAATCTGATTTTTCTTTCTTCGGTTCATGCCCCACAATTTCTTCCTCTCTCCTCATCACTAAGGGAGAACTCTTATTAGATCCATCAAAAGTAGGGAGTGACAACTTCCCTAAAGCCTGTTGCAAGTCTCTCTAATTAGTTTGTGGCCTAGGTTCAACTCTTGGTCCACCCTTGCTTTCCTTCAGATTAATAAAATTGGTGAGTGATATAGCCTCTCTAATCTCACCTAGAAGTACCATGTACTCCTCATAGCTGGCAGCAATATCATCCACTATAGATGGTTGAATTTCCACCTCTGGAATTGCTTCCTCCCTATGAAGGAAGTCAAATTGGAAGGGCCTCACAATAGAATCGGTGATTGTCATCTGAGAGTGTTGGTTATTGTTCACTGTGAAGAACTTCCCTCACCATTTGGAGCTCTTTGCACATTCGTATTTTGCATGATGTGGACTAACTGGGGGCCATCATATATGTTAAATGTTTATGGCCGCACAAGCCTATCAATACGAGCCTCATTTGAATCCCAATTCCTATTACCCATAGCTTTCGTCTTTTCCTCAACAACAACCTTTAGATCTTGTTGCCTTAATCCTTCCTCTGGCTGTTATAAACCCTTCTTCCTCTCCCTCTGGTGATACCGGACTTCTCTTTCGCTACCCTGCATGAAGTTCAAAGCTGCAAAAACAAAATCTCTTCTTTTCCCCTTCAACAAGCTAGGAGGAAATTCGCTCTAATACCACTGTAATATCCCCTGATAATTTCTAACAACTCTAGATATTTTATCAAACCCCGGCGATAGTATAAAAATTTAACTTTTATGACAACAATAATTAGATTTTTTTATAAACAATGAAACAAACCCAATTCTTGACAAAAATAAAATTTATTTATTTATTTTCAAATCAGCTTCAGGGTAAATACCAAAATATTTGTATACAATTACTAGCTCAATTTTGATGATCCAGATATGTAGAAGGCTGCAAGAAATAAACATGCAAGCTAAAACCCTTGCAAAAACTCTCCAAATGTGGCGCCCAACATAGAATCAATCTCCCAAGGGTGGTGTCATGAAGTGTCTAGTATGCATTGATGATGTTTGTCTGGAGAAATCCTTGTCTGTACTTTGTTGTTTTGGATGCTAAAACAGCCTTGAATACGATATGCCCTAGATGAACTAGAATATTTGGACTTTGAATGTTCACCACAACCCCATATGGAATTGCCAAGATTAGATATGAGGGTTTCCGTCCTCAGATCTATGTGTAAATGAGGGTTTTCGTCCTCTATTACTGATGCAAAAGTAGAAGCTACTTGTAAACAATGAAGTAGTTGATAAAGTTCCAAGATGCCATCATAATAAACCCCAAATCTGCCTTTATAACTTCCAAGGCCTTCTCTAAATTTGTCGTCCACTCCTAAAAATAGGAATAAACAATATAAAATTGTTTTATCCTCTCTCCCATGTTGGCGCCCCATCCTAAAAATAGGAATAAACAATATAAAATTGTTTTATCCTCTCTCCATCCTAAAAATAGGATCTTGATGCTCATGCAACCCATTCTATCTTTGGCACCCCATAATAAAATGTTTTATTTAATTATTATTCTATCTTTAGCACCCCATAATAGAAGTTCATCATTCTATTATTATTTTATTCTATTTCGCTTTTTGGCCCCCACTTATTAAAAATATAATTTAAGTGTCCTTTTTCCAATTAAAATATAAAAGTACCCTTGGACCACTTAAATTAATTTATTTCCCTCTTTAATTTCCCCTTAGCCTACGGAAAATAATAAGAATAGGCTTCGGTATCCGTAAATTAATGAATTCTAAAAAGAGGACATGAACTAGCATAATAATACAATATACATTATATAATAACTACATAGACTATATAAAGTATAAATACAATATATGGTATGTGTGGTATACTATATATTGTATACCCATAGTGGGCATTAATTCTCTCTCCTTCGTGGAGGGGATGTGGAGGAGGGATTCCAGCTCAGTCAGCCATGAGGTCGAGAGAGCTCGTAATGGCTTAAGGTTTTTCCGGTTGGGCCGGGCCGTATTTGGTCGGTGTTGTAATAATATTTCCGTATTTTGCGGTGATAGTATAGATCCAATGATGCAAAAATTAATAAGGTGTGAGGAAGGGGTTTGATTACGGTCCAAACAAGAGGCATGGATAACTCATAGTCTTTGGACGATTTACGCTAGGTCGGGCCGGTATTCACTAGGGTGTTGTAATGATATTTCTATGTTTTGGAGGTATAATATAGATTCGATGAAACAATAATTACTTGATAAGAAATACATACAAAAATAGAGCAAAATAGCACATGCCTAAAATGATAGATGAAGGCAAAATGCCAAAATAAGGAGTTACTAAAAATAAGAAAGCGAGTTGCTTGAAGGGGATCTCTAGATAGGTAAACCAGAAATGGATTCTTCCAAAGACAATTTCCAAATGGAGACTTGTTCATTATGGTGGAGACTAGACCGCACAAAAACGTATTGGAGGTCCCCATACTAGCCTAGAAACGTACAAAAGTCTTGGTATGGGGCTGGAAATGTTGTGGGTACGTCTGAAAGCGTACCCACGAGGGACAGGCATGCTGACGGTCCGCATGGTTTTTTCTGTGCCGAACCGTGCACCATGTCCCTATGGGTACGTTTCCAAACGTACCCGCTTTTAAAAACGTTTTTGCTAAACTGAAACTCAAAAAACTTTTAAAAATGCATTTTTATTTTAAAAGTTTCTATATCTAACCTAACCCTAAACTACCCCCCCAAACACTTATATAAACACCCAATCCCTCTACTTTTTTCTCACACTCAATATTTGATATTTTGCTTGAGCTTGAAGGAGAGAGAGAAAGAGAGGTTGAAGGAGAAAGAAAGAGCTTGGAGGAGAGAGTGATTGAGCTTGAAGGAGAAAGAGAGAAGGAGAAGCAAGTCTACAAACATCAAGGAGGATTTTTCCAGGTATTTTACATGCATTCAAGCATTTTTTTAATCTTTTGACTTTGAGCAATGTTTCATTGTTTTGTATATGAATATGATCAATGATCAATATCATGAATGATGTGTTTCAAACACATCATTCATGATTATTGATCATGATCTAAATTTATTTTTAATATTTAATAATTTATTTATTTTACATATATTAAAATATAATATATTAATTAATTTTTCCGTATTTTAAGTTTAATAGTGAAGTTTTATTTAATTAAACGTCTACCCTCTGTGTATGCTCTCACCTCGCACCATTTATGGCGAACTTGGTGATCAGAATCAGAGATTGACGTGTAGGACTAACTATTTAATTTTTTTAGTTAGTTATGTGTTCGTTTTTTTTATTTTAAAGTTTTAAATTGAATTTGTTAAAAATTTAAATGTCTACCCTCTGTGTATGCTCTCACCTCGCACCATTTATGGCGAACTTGGTGATCAGAATCAGAGAATGACGTGTATGGGTCAACAAATTAATTTTCTAATTTGTATTTGTTGTTTTTAATTAAATTATTTTAATATTTAGCAATGTTTTAAAAAATATCTCTTATTGTAGGTTATTGAATTAATCCTACAATCATGGCATCCAGTTCAGCTTCAGTGGGGCAAGAGGGGGAAAATGTTTCGGGTGGTATGGCAGTGAAAATGGATCCAAATTATCCTTTATGGAGACATGTGGAAGTGATAGAGCTTGTTGCCGGTGGTGGTGTCCGTGTTTGGACATGTCCCCATTGTGCCGCCACATTTAAATCCTCATATACCCGTTTGAGAGCTCATCTGATCAGGGCATCGGGACGGGTATTAGGCCGTGTAGGAAGTGGAAAAAAAAACCATAGCCATGTACCTAAAAGGGCAAGAGGATGCAAACATTGAAACAAGAGCTCGCTCTAAAACTCAATTTCTTTACAAAGAGAGATCCATGGGAAAACCACCAACATCAACACCATCATTTCATCCTTTCATTGAGACTCGTGCTGAAACTATTCCAGATGATGACCCTTTTGATGCAGATACCTCAGGGCCATCAAGCAAGAAAACAAAAGGCCCATTAGAAAAAGCATTTAACATCAAGAAGAGGGATATTGCAGATGAATTGGTGTCTTGGTGTATATTTGCATGTAGACTACCATTGATGTCTTGAGATCACCTTATTGGCAGAGATGGTGAGAGACATTAATGAGGCACCACAGGGCATACAAGCCCTAAATTTATAATAAAGTTGGCACTTCTCTTTTGGCAAAAGAAGTGCAACACATTCAAACATCTCTATAGCCAATTAGAGATTCTTGGACTGATTCAGGAGTCTCTATTATATCAGATGGATGGAAAGACTCCAGAAACAGACCTCTCATCAACATTATTGCAGTATGCCCTAAAGGGCCAATGTTTCTAAAGGTTGTTGATTGTGAGGGGGAAGTAAAAGATGCCCAATTCATTGCAAATATTCTCATTGAGGCTATTGAGTTAGTGGGTCCACAGAGGGTTGTCCAAGTCATCATGAGACAATGCCAAAAATTGCAAGGCAACGGGATTGATAGTAGAGGGTAGGTATGAGCACATATTTTGGACACCATGTGCAATACACTCCCTGAATCTAATGATGCAAAAGATTGGGAAAATTGCATGGATTGAGCAAATATACACGGAGGCAAACGAGATTCAGATGTTTGTCACCAACCATCACATGTCTCAAGCCATATTCAGAAGATTTTCAAAGTTGGAGTTGTTGAAGGTAAAGGAACAATTCATTTTAAATTTAATATTTGATTTTAAATTTTTAAATCAATTTCAAATTGTTGTTATTGAATTGTTTCCATTCTTTTTTAATAGGTTGTTGAGACTAGGTTTGCCTCTCACACACTCGTCTTGAGACGACTTGTGAAGGTGAGACGTGCTTTGAGCATGATGGTGATTGATAATGTTTGGACCATCTGGAGGCAATCTAACACAAAAAGAGCCCAAAGAATAAAATCATGGATCCTTGATGAGCATTGGTGGGGAAAAGTTGAATATTTGTTGAGTTTCACAGAGCCTATTTTGAGTATGATACGATTTGTTGACAAAGATAATGCTTGCATTAGAGAAATATATGATGGCATTGACTCCATGCTTGAAAAAATCCATAATATCATACAGGCCTAAGAGTAGGACCCTGAGGAAAAATTTTACAGTGAAGTTAAAAATGTGATCGTGAAAAGGTGGAACAAAATGACCACCCCATTGCATCTCCTTGCTTATGCTTTAAATCCCAAATATTACAGCAATGAAATAGTTGGGAGAGCTGGTAGACAACGACCATATGATGACCATGAGGTTGCAAATGGGACGAGGTCAGCATTCAAGAGGTTGTTTCCTAATCCAACTACATCACTTGCAATCCGCCAGGAGATGTCGATGTTTGTAAATGGACAAGGTAGCATGGGAGAGATAGAGGCTATTTGTGACAAACCCACCATGGATCCAATCACGTGGTGGACTTGTCATGGCCATGATGCCAAGTTCTTACAACCAGTTGCGATCAAATTGCTCTCACAGGTATAAAGTTTGTAACTTGTTATTTGATATTTTAATTACCAATTACGAATTAAAATTCAAAATGATATCATTCTTTTTTTAATTAATAATATTAATATTTTTTTTTGGTGACAGGTGGCTAGTAATTCTTTTGCAGAACGCAACTGGAGTACTTATGGCTTCATCCACTCAACCAAACGCACCACGTTGGCATCGAAGAAGGCTGAAGATCTAGTATACATTCATTCCAACTTGCGCCTTTTAACCCACAGGATGCAAGAGTATACTAGTGGTCCTAACAAGCTTTGGGACCTCCAACCTGAAAACACAGACTTTGAAACTTTTGCTTGCTTGTTTGGCCAAGTGTTTCACTTCTTGGCATTGATGAGGAACTTCCAGGGAGCCCTTCACAAGGGTTCAAAAGTGGAGCTAGTGGGAGTGGAGCTGCAAGTGGCATTCATGAAGATGATTTTGACAATCATCTAGATGATATGCTCTAGAAGTTGAGAACTTGAATGTATTATGTTATTTACTATCATGTTTTGAACATTATGTCATTATGAATCAATACAAACTCAAGTCTCAATTCTCAAAGTATTGGAAATTTCAATTTTGTTTTCATGTTCTATGAATGATTTTAAGTTGTATGACTCTATGAGTATTAAATTTCAATAAGTATGCAATGTATGAGAATTAAATTTCAATAAGTATGCAAATGCTTCTTTAAATTTATAATTTATATACATATTTATATATTTATATACATATATATAAAACGTACCCAAAAGCGTACCGTACCCAAGATTTTTAAAAATTTGTCGTATCAGCATACCATACCCGTACTCATATCCGTGCAGTCTAGGCTGGAGAGCACTTTAACCCTTAATTACAACTCAAAAGCAAAAACTAAGAAACCACTACAAATCTACTCAATTCAGTCACTCCATGAGCCAATGAAACCGAACGACACATTGAAGACTCGGGCATAAATGTTGTCTCTTGGTAATCATCTATTAAACAATCACGGAATGGGAAAAATGGAAAAATGCATATAGCTTCGACCTCATCTGATATCACTTTTCTACCTACTAAAATGAAAATTAAAAATTAAAACAGAACAAAAATACAAGATGCCTTATAAGCCTCTGAACTAACTAACAATGTCAACACACATAACTTTGAGTTAAATTGTAATCTGAAAACAAAAACTATATGAAAAATATGAAATCTAAATTAATCGAAACTAAATTCTGAAGTTCCAAAATAAAAACTGCTAAATGAGCTCTGATATCTCAACTGAAAAATGAAAACCCTGGAAACCTAAACATATGATATATACATGAACTTTCCACTTGTAAACAACAAATTCTGCTCCGACACAACAAATACATGAAACATCCAAAGCTGTCTGGTGAGGCACTCTCAATTATGAAGACAAACCGATCTTCAATGTATGAAGTGCTGGTCCAGTAAGATTTGCATTAAAGAAAAAGTTAAAAACCCTTTATTACAACAAGTTTTACCAAATAAACAAATCCCTCTCTTGTATTAAGAGCCGCTCCTAATGATAAACTTACTCAAAAAATAACAATATCCATTTTTATCCTAATGAAAGACTTTATTTACTTTATTTTATTTTCGGAGATTAGGCATGTTTTATTCTGAATCTATTTTCTTATTCTATCTTCAAAGAATAAACTTATTCTTTGTTCACGTGTAATATTTTCATGTTAAAGAGTCCTCTTAATGAAACCCATTGGGCTCATTACACATACCCCTGTGGTTTTCCATCTCTTTAAGAACAATCTTCATGGACTTCATTTCTTTTGTTTGTTCTTCCAAAGAACGCATCAGCCCTTCCAAATGTTTGCTATCTGGCACAGAATACTAAACAAGTGTAAATTGAAGCAAAATATAGAATACATACTGTTATCCACCTATAATGCTGAGATAATCAAACACGCATAATTAAAAGGAAACAATGTTCCTCAGTATTGAAAACCACAAAGCATCAATGTTAGACCTTCATGTTTAGATTTAAGCATTTCTCTGCTAGCATTGGCTACTTCAGCTGCTGCAGTGGCAGCTGCTTTTGCTGCAGCCACAGCCTCCTCAACTGGACTAGGTCCTACAGGTTTCTTTTGTTCATAATCATCGGCTTCACACACAATCTGACGAATCCAAGACTTGAATCTGGGAATAATGGCTTTCTGTCAAAAGACAAAGCATCTCAAAGTGAGATGTCACCAACAACTAAATGAATATTGATCAGAAGCACATTGACCTCATAAGAACCTAAACAGTTTTAGTATAGTTATACTTTAGTACAATTAAAAAAAAGTGTCCATGCAAATCCAATATTATATTTACTGAGAAATTGATTTTAGCCATAAATAAGACCCAAATACATACTACATTTACATCAAGTGTTTATGTGTGTCTTATAATCTTCATATTCATGTTTCTCTTGTATTATATAAGTATAGTGTTTCCTTCATTCTTCTGATCTGGCACGCATTATTGCAAGCAATATGTTCAGGCCTCGTAACCAAAATAACTACAATCCTACAAATATAAGTGAAGGACAACCTTGAAAACCACACCAGTTCCAGCACCAGTTGCAGAAAGAATTCCTAAAGCCAAAAGCATGTGTGTCCACTGAAAATGGGATGGTTGAACCATCGCTGCTGCTGATGCTCTAACCGGTGGGTCAGCCGAATGTTGTAGAGTTTGAACAGGGGATTGAGTTTGTAGAGTGGCAAGTGGCACTGATTGCTTCTCTTTAAAACACGACATAAAACAATGTCAGTGAGTTATCTCACCATGTTCCAGTAATATAAAAAGCATCCAAAAAACAATTTTAGTCCGCAGGCAGGAAAAAAAATTACTATAACTCGTGTATGCTGAAAGCGGATGAATAATTTTGTATGCCAGAAACACCCAGTGGCTCATCCTCAAAGAAGGTGTGAATCATTTTTTAGCTACGGCAGTCAAATTTTAAAATAAATGAACATTGGGAATTACTTGCCTTGAGTTGGGACAGTTGATCTTGCAGCTGCTTCCTGAGAGGGAGGGTCCTAGAATGCATTACAAAAATTTAGCCAACCACAGAGTTCTTTCATGGTACCAGTAACTCTAAAAACCATTTATATAATCGAAGCTGCAGCTATGTAATACAATACAAAACTTAATGGCATAAGAGAAAAATGAAAAAACAGTTGTCATAAGGTCGTGTAAGAAAAATTCATGACTTTCTTACTGGCACACGCCGAAATGCTTCATCAATCTCCTCCTTTGTTAAGCCCTTCCTTTCAAGAAATGAGCGTCGATATATGACAGGAGAACCTCTGACTTTGGGGTGAGATAAAAATTTGACTGCATTTTGCACTTGATCTTCTCTCATGGGCTCTGAATTTGCAAATGGCCAGTTCCCATCCTTTTCCTTTGTAATGTCTCCTTTGGCTTCTGCAGCTCCACCAGCTTCGACCGTTTTCACAGATTCACCTGCCAGACTCAAACAAAGGTAATTTGCATGAAACATATTATAAGGAGAAAGAACTACAGAAATTTTCGTCGCTGAAAAAAAAACTAACACAAAAATCCATACCAAACTGAAAAAATATAAAATGGAAAAGATCTTGAAATTTTATTGGAACTTGAGAATGAGCAAATTTTGATAGCAAAAATATTTTGATAGCAAAAATATTTCAAGAACATTGTATTACAAGGAAAACTATGTACTATACCTGATAATACTTTATCATCAACTTGATTTGGAGAAGAAGATTCTGTCGCCATCTATCCACGATTCCACCCTTTGCTCTCTACACACTCAAAGGGGTTGAGATTAAGCAGTAATATATAAAGAGAAATTTTTTTAAAAAATAGAAAGACGAAGGGCTCTCAGGTTACATTTGCTCAACACTTCGATCATCAGGCAGAGTTAATTTGCTTGGATCAAAACATAGTAAGATCTAACACAACTGCCAAATAGAAAACAAGGATCCAAGACACAGTTTTTACAAGCACCATCTGGTTTCAGAGAAAAATTACATTCGTGGATTGAGAACAAATTTTCAGGTAGTTATAACAAACCAATGCAGTTGTCTCCAAAATGGCAAAAACCCTCTTCTCAACATTTATGCACTGCAAAAGCTTACAATCATTAATACTGTGGACAAATTTTTACACCAATAGGTATTTTTACTATGAGATTGGGCAAGCTATCACTGTCGTGTTTCAATGCAAATCGAACGGGCATAGATTTTTGACGCAAATCAGACAGTCAGAGTTGAGTTTGGGAAAAATGGGATGTTTCAATCAAATTAAAACTTTGTGAATGACTGCTGGCTTCCATCTGTCATGGTTGAGTGTTTATCTGGGTCTGCACCATGTCCTTCTAGTGATGCCACCGAATGTGACTCCCATTCCTCTTATGTCTGTAAATCAATTACCCAAACAAAATTCATTGCCTTGCCATGCTTATGAATGGAGGTGGCCAGTGTGATGGACTTGCAGATTCCCAGTTTGTCTGATCTGCTTGCCACTGCCGCTCATTGTCTGATCTGCTTGCCATTGCCGCTCAGTCGCCTTTCTTCCAACAGTTTCTCTTTTTTATTTTCACAGGACTTGTTTTATTCTCACAGGTTGCCTTCACTGTGATCTTCTTGTTTGTTTATTCTTCGTGCAAACCCTACACTATTAAGATCTCACCACGAGTCGGGCTCAAAGCTCATCTCAATGCGATTTTTTTGGTACCCAGTACTGTTTTAGATTTACAGCAAAAAGAAATAGAAGCATATAGCTTGTAATAAAATAAAAATATCAGGAGAGAGGACTAATTGTTGCTGGCATATCCGTATAGCCTTCCTTTGCTGGAGAAAATAACGATCCACTTTCGCATCACACAACACCAACAGTTCATATGCTTTTTACTTAGTCCATTTTGCCACTTTGAAAATGCGACTTGACAGTTTATCTTTTTTTCGATTCGTTTCAACCGCAGTCAACCCTGTGCCATCTGTGTTGTTATTATTCTTCTGTTTCTCTCTCTCTTGTTTTTCCTTGTCTAAGGTAAGGAGAATAACGATTGTTATAAAACACTTATATGCATGTGCAAGGGAGAAGAATTGTGATTCATCCATTACTGGCACATCCGACCAGTTTAGTGACGCGCCAGTGGGTAGGGTAGTAAAAGTGCCCCACCCGCTGCCAGCTGCATGAAGCCCTCCTTCGCTATGGGTATATGTAATTGATTAATTAAAAATACATGTTAATTTAATCATCGTTAATTCACATGCTCTCAACAAAAAAAGAACAAACAAAAGAAATATGCAGTTAGTACATTGTAGTTAAGATCCTTTAGTATGTAGGGAGGGCATGCTGTATTCTAAGATAAACTTAAATACAATTATTTCGCAGGAAAGCAATGCAAGTTTTTTCCCACTTTTCTCCTCATCAATTATTTTGCCCATGCTTTCCTCAATATCAACTGTATTAATGTGTTTTTCGGTAATTGGGATCAGTTTAATTCAGGGTTGTGGCCCAATGAATAAGTCTGTACAATGTGACAGTCATTCAAGCTTCCTACTTCCTATCTAACACGTGTTGGGTTGACCAATGGTTCCACAATATTACCTATACTGTCTGCCCTCAATTACAAACAAACATAATAAATAGGTATTAGGAACCACCTAATATGAATCCCAAAAAAATTACTATTCATAAGTCATAAACGCGTTCCGGCAAAATGAGAGTTTGCTTTTTTTTTACATCTCTGATGTACAGAGAACATATTTTACTGTTAGCGAGTGTGATAGTATATGTGATTTATTCAATACTAAAAGAAGCTAAGCTTACATAGAGAAGATAATTGAAAGTGGAATTGATGTTTGATGTTTGTTTGAATGAATATGATTAGCAAGAACAAGACGCTTGAAAGGTACAAAAGTGTTTCATATTCAATGCACAAAACAGTTGTTTCTGACCGGAAAGCAATAGGTAGGCCTACTGCTCTTACAAAATTCCCAACTTTTGAAATGTTTTCACACTTCCTGAAAACAAAACATAAATATGATCACTACTATCAAGTAAAGAGCTTAAATCCTTGTCAATTTCATTGAAATTGATTTATATGAACTCAGATATGATAAGTGGTTCTAAGTGTAATTAGGTTTAGTGTACATAGAACAATAAATTGGACCTAATTATAAAAGAATTTGCAACTTCAATATTCATTGATGTACAGAGGACCCACCCTTCTTCGCTAGAGTCACTGCCACTCATTGATGCTGTGAGATCCTGGTTTTCTTCAAGCACCATGGCATTCACAAATAGAAAAAGAGAAAAGTGCCAGCCATTGCTTACGTCTATCCCCCCTACTTTGAAGTGCAGCTAAAATATTCTCCTTCATATGAAGGATTTTGTTAAAGTGAGCTCCTCTTATACAACAGCATTGTGATCATTGGTGACTCGACTAAAGAAATTATTGCAAATTGGGAGTGCATCAGCCACTACTACCATCCACCGCATGTAGACCACACACCCTCTACAACTGAAGAAACTTTTAACAAAGATCCTTCCAATGTTTTCAACCTTGGTGGTGACCCAATACAACTTGATGAATGGCGAATCTTGTCCCAACTCCACCCCAACAATGATATGGAGTTTAATGAACTTGACATGCTTGGCCATCGTGATTTTGACATCCACCATACTTGGAAAAACACCGAAGTAGAAAATCAGCTAAGGATAGGATTCGCAGAGCGAGAAAAGGAATAAGCTTAGTGCTTCACGGCATGGAGAAACACAGTGTCACGCAGACTCGGGAAACATAGCATCTCATGGAGTTTATCAATTCCACAAAACCAAGGAGGGAGTCCACCATGCGAAGCCACGATGCAAGGAAGAAGTCCCACCGGGCACCACGCAGCAAAGGAAAAGAAAGTTTAAATGCGACTAAGGTTGGAAACCGTGAGACACTAACTTAGTGTCCCGCAAGTTTCCCAATTGAAGTGTTGTGTGGTTCCTCAAAGGAGCCGTGGGACGAAGAAACATAAGTCGCACACAAGTGTTGTGCACGAAGAAAGAAAGATCTCTTCGCATAGCAGAAGTATGGAAAAGCAAAGTGCGGAAGCATAGAAAGGTCATGGCGGAAGCCGCTGAAACATTCAAAACCGCACAAGGAATAGCCACAAGAAGAGGTCGAGGCCACGGTACGTAAAATAACATTGACACTTGGAAACTCCGAGTAACGAAGGAGCAAAGCACGGACGGTTTAATGTATTGCGGGGGTCAAAAAAATCCACATATCATCTTGAAGGTGTGGAAGTCGTGGAAACTATGCAAATCATTCGAAGTCCGCAAAATTGCACAAAAGCCACACCTAATTCAAACGTCAACCACTCCACCAACCAGAATTTAATGAAGTATGGGTGTTGTTCTTTTCGACTTGCAAATATAATGGTGTGTGATTTGATTCATGTCAGGCACCCATACTCCTCTGCAAAACATCTATGGTGATTGGTCCTTGGTGGTTGAATCTCTCTCTTGTTGGCACCTCTCTCTCCTTCTCTTTTTCTTCTTCTCATTTTCTATAAGTATGGAACTCAAACTCATAAAAGGGATCTCTCTTTGTTACAACAACATCATGCCAAAATGGTGGCCGGCTTCCCATGAGTTTCAGACCTCGGATTTGGTCTTTGCAATGTATTTTCACCTTCTCCATTGTTGTAATCGAGTGTGCATACCTTAAGCAATGAAATCGGGTGTTTGTAGCTACTCTTTGCCCTATTCTCGGCTTATTGCATTCTTTCCTCTCTGTTCACGTTTGGTATGTTGTGTGTGTCGCACTTGCAGGTTTCTCCATTTTTGTGTGTTGTCAATGTGCGGAAGGGGTTAGTTTACACGGTTTTGGCCTGTGGCACCTCTGTCTGCCCTCTCCCCGCACATTTTCTTCCCTTTCTTCCCCTTGTGGAGAGTGATCACTCTTCTTTCTAGTGCTATCGGCGCCCCTTTAGCTTAGGTTATGCTTTTTGCATCTCTCTCTCTCCCTGGTCCCTTGGATGTGTTAGTGTAGGTTAGTTATAGGAGTAGTTTTAGCATTAGGAGTATGTTGTGTTCTGCGGGTTTTCCAATCCATGGAACAGAGGAAGCCACAAATCCCACACTTGGAGACAGTCCCATGTTGCCTCAAAATTCTGAATCTTCATGATTCAAAGCAAGGTGCAATTTTGAGCTCCAACAATAAACATGCAAATGACAGAATTATATGTCAATGTGAAGGAACACTGTACATAGATTTTAGAAAAAATGTACAACAAAGCCAAGGCACAAGCATTAGACTACAAAACTGAAGTAAGCTATTAGGAATTGTTACTAGACTTTAGAAAGCTTGTGCTTCAAAATGTTCTTATAGAATATATATTTAATGTGTATATACATAAAAGTGAATAATGCATTTGTCTGCAGAAACGGTGATCGAGGGTTGATTGGAGGCAATTCAGGCTGAATTGGAAAGGAAGCGAGTTTGCGACATTATAATTGTGGCAAATTTTATTTACTAGTATAGTAGATTAAGGAAATTTGTACATTTTAAATGGTGCTGTGGCGTCGCCATTGAGAGAGCCTATGGCTATTATGTTCTATGTTCTTTAGTCTATAACCTCTTAAATCCAGGAAGAAAATTACCATTCAGTAATTCTAGGGACTGATTATCCATTACTGCAGACAAAAAAAAATGGGATGTTATTAAAACCTTGTGAAAAAAAAGAGAGAATTTAAGGCAGAAAAAAAGGTTGTGAAAACCTAATAATACCCCATGGATCACAATGACAACTAAAACCATATACCGCTTTCTGGCCACATAATAGAGCAGGAGTGTTGTTAAAGTATATATCTTACAGAACAGATATATGGGTAGTTTGATTCTGTATTTGGCTAGTAGGGCTATCAGAAGCTGCAAAGAACGAGATCATACAAAGTCCCTCTCTGGATCTGATTACTTGAATTGTTTCACCATGGTACAAGATAATCCAACCTCTTAGTAAAAATTAAAACATAATTTGACTATTTCTCAGATGGAACATGGGTGGAGCACAACTGGAATCAAGGTGCAGGGGCAGCGTGCCTGATGAGCTATGTCAAGAAGGCTATTGTTACCCTCTGGGACTAAATAGTTAGTAGCATCAGAATTGTACCTACCTTCGATGGAACAATCAACACTACATAAAACATTCAATTATTATCTGCTATCTTGCATTTTCAGCAATGATGATGGACTCTAAATAACTTATAGTGACTCAATTTTAAAACAATTATTTGGACTCCGTAGCCTATCACATAATTGCCAAGAGAAATATTTCTAAAACTACTACTCTAAGATTCATTGCACATAAACAACTCATATATTATTGTAAAGTAAATTTTACCAAAAAGCAATACAACACTGCAGTTGAGGTTTTGTTCAGGTGTAATTTCTATCCCATATAGGATAATGTATTTTTGGTTTCTTCTCAGTGGTTCACAGCATTGATTTAATAGTCCAAGCAAAAAGGCTATAGTTATCCTTCAGGACTATACAGTTAGCAGCACAGGAATTATACCTACCTTCAATGGAAGTTGACTTCATTTAGAACATTCAAATATTAGCACTGATATCTTTGCATTTTCAGCAATTAATATGGAGCTCTAAATAATTTATAGTGATTGAATTTTGAAACTTTGATTTGTACTCCATGGCCTATCAAAAAACTGCTTAGAGAAATTTATTTTTGGAAGAGTGACACAACACCGCATTTGTGGTTTTTTTCAAGCGTAATTTCTGTGAAATTGAAATGGTGTAGCTAGGAAAGAGAATAATTCATCCTCAGATTTGCAAACTAAATGTTTTCTTGGAAAAGGAGTTTTGGTAGAAGCTTTCTTTGTTCAATCTTTTGTGCCAAGAGACTGGTAACACAGTTCTCAATTAGACTGATCTTCATTTCAAACTTGGTATTTTAAAATGGCACTTCGCTACATTGGTTTTTTAGAAAGAAAATAAAATGCATCATTTTTGAAGCAGTTTTTGAAGCGGAGTGTTCCATAACTGGTAATGGAGTATTCAATTAGATTGATCTTCATTTCAAACTTGATATTTTAAATGGCAGTTTGCTATGTTGGGTTTTTACAAAGAAAATAAAATGTATCATTTTTGAAGCAGTTTTTAAAGAAGAGTGTTTCGTGAGAGATCTTTAGAAACAGATAAAAATAAAGGAATGGATGGGTCTTAACTTGAAGTTGACTTCTGCTATAAAGCTGAAAAGAGGTTAAAGTTTGACATGCTTCACCGACTCTGGGAAATAGAGAATCAATTTTTGAAAAAGGGTTGCAGTTTATTGGTAGAGAAGAACTGCTCATGAAGCCATGGGTTTTGTTTTGGATGAAATTACCTCAATAACGTTTCAAATTTTACCATCCATCTCTGCGGCAACAGATAGGAGGAATAAAGCAGGTCCTTTTAATGTCTTACAAGATAAATTCAACTGTTTAAAAGTTAAACTATACACAAATCTGTGAGGATAGGAATCCGTCAAACATCAGCTATTATCATTCTAGGAAGCTATATTTGAAAGGAACTGCTAGATTTTGAGGAGATTCTGTTCAAACATAGTGTCCAAAGAGATTTTAGGCAATGTAATTGGGCAGAAAACAACCCAGGCTGGGGAAGACTGATTATCTAACCTTCATCACTGTTGGCCAGTGCATAAAACGAAGTAACAAAGATAATAGAAACTATTGCACAGATATTTGGCTGGTACATGAAATCTTAAATCAAGACAATCAACCAAGGTGCCTGCAGACTTCAAGCTCTACTGGGAGGATAGCTCCGCTGAGAGGATAAGGTGCCTGCAGATCTCTGGCACTTAATACCAATTCATGTTTGTGTTCAGTTCAAAATTTCATTGGCAAAATAATTGCTTTAGACATCTGACATAGCTAATGAAAAGGAGGATATTTGCTAAAATGTTGAAAATTTTGAAGGAAAAAATTGAAATGATAGCTGACCTGTTGCTTGCAATAACAACGTCGAATATCACAGACACAAAAACCATATTAAGGACTCTCTTCTTATTTTCAAATGTAAATATTTATGCCCTTAAGTTATTGCTACTAAAGCGTTGGCTGAAAGAACTTTAGATGTTTGAATATTCACTATTGGACAAGGTCATGAAGACTAGCAAATGTTTTCGAGAGTTAAAAGCTGCGACTATGTCCAAAATTGAAACCAATGAGTAGTAATATAAATGGACAAGGAGCTTCAGGCTGGTGTATATGGTTGTGTAGGCAAAGCCACTTAGTTTTTTTCTAAATGTTATGCTTTTGGAATGAATATCAAGCAAACAAGCAATAGGAGTTACCATTGCAGGAAAGGAAGCCTGCTTTGTACCCAATTAAGGCCTCTTTCAGAAAGATATGTTAGAGAATGAAAGCTAAGGAAATGGATGGATCCAAATGTTCAACATTCAAATCCTGATTTAAAAGCCATTATCCGGCAGCCACATTGGGAAATTGGAATATCTAAGAGTGTTAAAATATTATTCTTTTGGATTGTTGCTATCTGTAAGCTCGAATGCCTGCCACTTCCTCCAGCCCACTCCCTATATTAAGGAAATATATCATTCCTTCCCAGGGATTCTCAATCAACAATGAGTTGTATATTGGTCATATACCATGATATAATATAAGATGACCATTATATTAGTTTTTACAATACATTCCTCTCAAAGTTTGTCTGAATTCTGAATGCTACTTAATAAAGTCAACAAGGGAGGGGTTGACTAAGCACCTATTAGCCTAGTCAAAAAATCATCATAATGAGAATTGGGAGGGACTAAAGGCCACTATCATTGATGATTTTGGTACTACAGAAAACTGATTACTTTGGTACTACTTCCTATTGATTATTTCAAGAGAAATGGAATTGTGTTCATTGTGCAATCCTCTTTTAAATCCTGCCGCCCTCAATATCCTTTGCCTCAGTTTTTGCCTTGGTCTATTTCCTATGCTCTTTTCTGAGTGGCTCTTTCAGTCTCCTTTGGTGTTTGCACCTTTCTCCTCTGCCTTCTCTCATGGCTCCCCATGGCCGCAGTGGTGGGCCTAGCTGTCCAGGTGGCTGCTGTACTACTATTGACGCGTAGCTTTTTCAAGAGGACTGTGATTTATAAGCACCTCAAACTTTAATTTCACATCAATTCGGATGATGCCCTGGCCTTGGTCAAGTGGATTCTGGATCTTCAGGTTGGAAGGAAAGGGTTTTTGGTGCTCACAGTCCTCCATTGTTTCACAATTTCTCAGGCTCTTGCTTGCCTTATTCCAGACGCAGCTTTATGTGGTTGAATTCTCAGAAAGGTTGTGAGGGCTGAATTTTTGGTTTTGCTGGTCCCAGCTTGTCTGCTGCCCCTCCTTTCTCTCCAGTAGTGATGCGCGTGCCTAATGTTCAAGGATCCACATGATTTGATCCTAATGTTTTCCTGAAGCATTATGAGGCACTGAAGGATTATGTGGGGGCTTAAGGATTGATCCTTTTGGCTCTCTCTCAAGCGGTGATGACCATTCTTAATGTTCAAGGATCTGCATGATTTGATCCTAATGTTTTCCTGAAGCACTGTGAGGCACAGAAGGATCATGTGGAGGGCTTGCATATTGATCCTTTTGGCTCTCTCTCAAGCTCAGCCTAGTTACATCCCCTGCCCTATAATAGATATCATGCCCCCTATTGCTCCACACAACAGTAATCTATATACTGCTATGGAGACTCAGATTCATGAAATACTGTGACAATTGAAATTATTGCCACTGTTTTTCTGTAATATTCCAATCAAAAAGATCTTGTGAATCCATCATTAGCAGGCAAACCTAGAGTCACTAGCCTTTATTTATCTTCACTTAACTGAGAGTTATTTTTATCTTTTTTTCCAAAGCAGTTATATCTCCATTGGAAAAGAACACCCACCATGGAAAAGAAGAAAGCCATATCTGAAACCAAAAAAATCAAATGTCACAAGAAACATATTGCTCTGACAGGTTTTGTATACAAACTAAAACATCACTTACAGAAGCCATTCCATACTACTTACACTGCGAGCAAATCAGGTAGATCCAAGTTTACTCCAAGAAGGTCATGAATTGAAGAATAAACTGCAGAAGTTGGCTGCAGAAAATATTATTTTTGTATTTGTTGGCAAAACAAAAATATTGTTTTTAAAAGGGAAAAAGTATCTACAGTGCCCCATAAATGGAGCCACGGGACACTAATATTGTCCTTAAACGGAAAAAGTATCTATAGTGCCCAAAATATGCATCCATGGGGAACCTTATTGGGGATCTGAGGTATACTTACAAGCAGAAAAAGCTTCAATGTGGGCGTTGATTATTAACTTAATATTCACAGAATTCACAACATATTATAGAAGATACAATATAAAAGAGATGAGAACATGTAGGATAGTGCTAAGATCCATTGGCAACACCTTCAGGTATCATTTAAAAAGTATAAAAACCCTCGAATGAACAAAAAAACCCTTGTTAAAAAAAAAAAAAAACCTCGCCCCAATTAAAAAGTAGGAAACTCGCTTCCTTTTTCTACTCGACCTTATTTCCACCGATAAAAACCCTCGTTCATTGTTTCAAATTGTAAACCGTATAAAACACTCGTTGCAAAAGGCAATAAGCAAATTGAGAAAATATTCGAGAAATACAAGGAGAAAACCAGTTCAATGCGGCGCCAGTTAATCTGTGGCAGCATCCGAAATATCCGAGGATAGCATTACCATTCAGAAAATTTAGCAAAACAATTATCAATTATTACAGACGAAAAGAGTGGATATTATTCGACCCCTTAGCCTAATGAAATTGAAAAAAAAACACAGAATTTAAGGAAAGAAAAATACAGGGATTGAATTACTCAATAACTACTCGCTGATCAACACAAAACCACATAAAGCTACTTACCGCTTTCTGGCCAGTTGAGAAACTAGGATTCTTAAAGAATTAGATATACATCGCTGATGTAATTCACTGTAAGATGCCAGTAGGAATATTAGATGCTGCAAAGAACGGAATCATATGAAATGAAATGAAATGAAAGATTTTAATGACGTCCACGTGACTAAAGAGTCAAAGGGACCAAGAAAAGCAGAAACATTAAGCTGAAACCAAGTTCTTTTCCAAATCCTCTCGCCTACTGTGAATCTTGAGCACAAAACTGGCAATCCTTTGAAGCTTTGCTTCCTCAAATAACTCATCTAGGTTGTCCACTTGTAAGTCATTTTCGTACTGGAAGCGGATGTCATCATACGCTGAGCATTCCATGATGAAGTGCCATTCTGTTTCAACAACCCCTGTATTGCAGAAAAGACAAGTTCTCCTTTCCCACTTTACTTTGGGAATAGTCCATCTGCCCGTTTCACAGCGAAGATGATGTGACCCGGTCCTCAGCTGAGCCAAAATAATCCTAGCCTTACCTTTGATATCCGCCCTTAAATAAGCTTTGTCATCATGAGCCCAAGTGGGGTTGAAATATTTGATATAGTGCGCTTTCTTACGACCAATATTTTCTGTCCACATGTTGTTCCTAAACTTCTCCGCCACATAGTTTTTATTTCCCTATTGTTGTTAGGGCACTCCTGAAGTGGATGCCCCACTTCTTCATCCATTTGGTGTTACTGCTTCATCTAAGTTTTCTTCTGCGCTCTAGGTTATCCTCTATAACCATTTTGGGCCAACGATGGTTGTCCATGCTTTCCACTTTTTCAAATAGCTTATTAGCCGAGTGATTGCGAAGCTTCCATTGGTAACATACACCGCCTCGGCCAAGAAAATCTCACAAGTGACTATTGATTTAACCTTGAGAGTGCTTGTGTTAAATGTTTTGGATTCTTTCTACTGTCTCCACCCATGTTTTGACATATTACTTCCCAGACTTCACACCCATAAAGGGCCACCGGAGTGACCAACGAGACCAAAGAGGGTTTTCTTAGTATTCCCATCCTGGCTCACTTTCCTACATCTATTTTGGAGCGAGTATGATGCTTTCCAACCTCCTTGAATTCTTTTTGCTCTGCATGTTTCCCAGTATGATTTGTGGTGAAAATCAATCCCAGATATTTATATTCGTAACAATTTCCAATGGCCTCCTTGAAAAGAAAGTTAGTATGCGTCCCTTTCCTTTTAGAGAAAAAAACACGATTTTTGTTTTGTCGATGTTCACTTGCATCCCGACTTCTGGCGGAAGAGTTCTACGACTTTTAGATGCTCTCTCAAACCTTGAGTCATTGTTGATATTAAGATAAGGTCATCAGCATATAAGAGCAGCTTCACCACATATTCAACCAACTGAACACCCCCTCCCTCGAAGTCTAACCAAGGACCGGAGGAATTAAATTTTCTCGCCATCGAGCATATGATACACCAAAATTCCCGTAAAAATGAAAATAAAGCGTTGTCGTTCATGAAGTGTCCCACGCTTCCCGTGGAATCAAAATATGCAATCGAAACAATTTCAATTAAAATCCAAAATAAAACCCAAACAATATCGACAACGAATACTCTCAAAATAAGTGCCACGTAGTGGCTTACTCCCACAAAAGATATTGTACTTGAAATTAAATGTGTTAAATACATTCACTAGATGTTCTTATGCCAATCTGATAACTAACAATTACACATGAGTTCCAGGAAGAGGTACTTGAAATGTACTATGTGAATACCGAAAGGGATCTAATGAAGAAGTGAAATTCGATGAAAAGAAAGAATGGGAGAGGAAAAGGGGTGTAGCAAAAGACGTTTGAGGATGGAGAATTGAATGGGAAAGAAAAGAGGAATTGAGGAGCCAATGTGAAAGCATACCCTTTAAGAAGTACATGACATGTTCGACAACCGAAAGAAGGAGAAAATCCATGTTGTGGAAGACGTCGATGAAACTATCAAGGGGGATATCTCAAAATGCAATTAACGGTCGGAAAATGTTGGCAAGGCGAACACTTGTTTGAATTTACAACTCTTGACTTTATTGGGTAGTTAGAAAAATGTAAATGTAAGGGGAATTTGAATGCATGTTTCATGGGATACGTCAAGGATAGGAAGACGCAGAGTGTAATTAGAAAGCTAAGGTAGTGATATCATGCAAAATTTAGATTGGTGTTTTTCTCCAACTACCGGGTTAACGATTAGGGTATTGCAATATTCATGTGAGTGTAATTTACATCTAAAGGGGAAAAATAAAAAAGGAAAACCCAACATGTTCCAAGTTTGGAACCTGACCGCAATGACTACTTGTTTCAGAACTTTGCAACCCTCGTTTCCAGTTGTAAGGACAACTAATTGTAGGAAGTAGATGCACATACATGTATCGATAATTGACACCTTCCAACAATTTGTCATATGATTGAAAGAAATATCAAGGCTTTGGATTGCATGCCCTACACATTTTCTACGGATGATATTGTTCCTACCGAAATATTATCTATTATGTGTGCTCCACTTAAGCATTTCAATCTCACAAAGAGGACACAATAAAATTTGGGGAAACTCAAAAAGTTTTAGGGTTCAAAACCCAAGATAAATAAATGCATCTGTAGTAATTTGTAGCCTCCTTTCAAGTTGTAAGCTCAAGTAAGTGTAGGAAAATAGATGGTGCGCAAACAAACACTGTTAATTGAGTCCCAAGAGCAATCAAACATATCAGTGAAAGGTATCTTTTATCTGTTAATCAAGCTTGTTTATTTTATTTTATGGCATCAAGGTTTTCTGATTGGACAAAATTTAATTAGATAGGTAAGATGTAGACATGAATGGATTGTTGTAAATTAAAAGGTGGGAAATTAAATACCTACATGCCCCACACCTATTCCATGAAGCATATTGTTCCTTCCCAAATAATATCTACTATATGTGCTCCACTTAATCGTCATAATCTCATGCGATTTATTCATGTGAGTACATGTGAGTTTAAAGGGGCCAAAATAAAAATTTATGAGACTTCGCAGGATCCCAGTTCGAAACCCAATCGCTGCGTTGCTTTCTTTTTATAGTGCACTTTGTAGGCATTTTTTTTGCAATTTTATGCTCGAGAAATTATAGTGAAGTAGGTGATGTAGGAACAATCATTGATATTAGGGCAACAAACATGGTTTGTCTCTAACCGAGAGGCATGTAGTTTTTCCAAGTGTGGACGATGTAGGTGAAGTACACTTGGAAATGTGAAAGACGATGCAATGTGCTTGTGGACAGGAAGATGCTTGCAATTGGGAGGGAGGTCTACTGAGATTGTAACCCAACAATAGGCATTACTCCATTCGGATCAGGTAGAAAGGATACGTAAAAGGAATGTTGAAGGAAGGCAAAGACATGAATTGAAGGTTAGAAATTAAAATTTAAAGGTCAAGATATTATTATTTGTCCAAGCAGAGGCATAAGTCAAGATACTCTTACTTGTCCAGTGAACCCTATTTAAAACACATGAGCTCCACACCACACTCTATTTCTGAAGTCAACGCCCAATTGGGTATGGAAAATTGAGGTAGATTTTACATTTCTTGAGGAATTTTGGGGGATTGAATATCTCGAGTATTAGAACTCGGGATTCCCTGAATTCCCTAAGGGGGCGGCAGGGTTTCAAACCCGACATGGAGTGGGCCTCGGCTATATAGATCTATTCTCTCATTTGGGGCCGAATGGAAGGCCTTATATCTATATCCGACTCCCCAATTAGGGCTTACTAATGTTAGAAATAAATTCCCATCAAGGCGAGAAATATAGGAAATGAATAGGGCCACATCATCCATCCCCATATCTAGATAGGGGTGAGTGCATAACCAAATAGATATAGCTGGTTCCTCACCCTTTTGCAAACTAGATACATCGTATTAAAGGATAAATCGACACATAAGTGTAGCGAGATCGCTTAACAAAATAGAATTCGAAGAAAAACATATAGGGAAAAAACTCCAACACATGAAATGTGTTCATTAGTGATGTGAGGGAACATTTTAGCCCAGGGTGCACACATGATACAAATTTTGAGATGTGGTTTGGTGTGTGGATGATACATTTGTCACTTTTTTATACAATTTTGCATCCGGATTTGAAATTTATTTAAAATTAATAATATTTGGGTTCGGCTTAAGAAGCACTAGAGTTACAGTGAACTTGGACGCTATCATTATTGAAAATACTTTCATATACAAGAACCTTAGAGAAATGTAATAGGTCGACGCAAACATTATCCAATTAAAATCACAAGTCTTCTTAAATCAAGCTATGAAATTAGTGCTCAGAAGATTTAGTACAATTTATTTAAGTGTGCAAGGTGATTGTGTTTACGTCTGATGTAACATGTACATGAAGTGAATGGAGATAAAACATTACTAAGAAATTAACATACACTGAGAGAGTATCATGTCACTGTTGCTGCCAATGTCAAGCTTGGACTGAAATCGTTGGATTTTGTACCATGTTTTGCATGTGTGTGGAACGCTCTGGTAAAGAAGTGTTGTACTAACTCGGGAATTACGAATCTGGTTGAAATCATAGATGGAAATGGGCAATCTTCTTGTTTGGCAGCACTAGTGGCGTAGTGTAGCATTGACACGCTCCGGGCATCTTACGCATTAGGCATATTTTACCGGAGGCAAAGTGGACTCAAAGCGGGCCTGCGCAGGACGCTGATCTCATGGTGTTACTCGACATAATTAAAAAGATGGATATCTACATTGACGACGAGAATGTTGTTATGAAAACAGCCGAATAAGAAACGACTACGAAGGATTCGTCTTTTTCAAATGGTAACCTGGAAAACGAGCCTCGCTATAATTACTTTTTGGATTTTGTAGACGAGCTGACCATAAATTATTTCGAATTCTGCAAAAAGGATTTGATGGCCGATTATATGGTACAAACTTGGATGTGACCAGGTGGGCGTCAACGACCCAGATATGTTTCAGGTCGACAATACAGTGCTAATATGGATGGTGTTGATTAGAATATGTTGTCAGAGCCCTTTGGGATTTCTACTAAAGAACACACCTTTTCGGCGTAATGAAAGTTAGTTTGTAGTTTCAATTTAATATAATTGTTGTATAATATATTTGTTAATGTTTTTTTAATATTGCATTTTGAAGAAATGTAGAGGGAAAAAATACACACCAAAAATAAAATTTGAAAATATTTTAAATATTAAATGTATGGGAAATAAAGATGTGGGGGAATACTTTGGTTTGCTCCTTTTTTAAGAATGTACATGTTTTATATTCTTCATTTTTGGTGTAATGGTTGAATACAAATGCAAGCGAGACATGTAAGCTTGGGAACAATCATATTTTTGAGGATGCATCAAATGTGAAGTGTTGAAATCAAATTAGATTAGAAAGAAAGACTTAGTGCACTTTCATACATAATCTTGTATGTGTAATTGAATCCTAAATGATAGCTTTAAGGTAACCACAATATAACTCAATTAATTTAGACAAGAGGAGCATTTATTTTTTGTAGACATGTCATTTTGCAATGTAAAATGTTTTGCTTCATTGATTATCATATCTCCCCTTTACTATTGTAGACACAAAATCACGCACTTGGGTACATTTCTAGGTCCTAAGAGCAAACTAGCATTTACATGATTCCTAAGCAAGAAAACTAGTGGTCGATGAAATCTGATCCATAGGGATATAGAGAAACACCACTTCATCAGAGCAACTAGAGTCAGAAGGAAAAATATGCAAAAGGAGGAAAAGGTTTTATTACGAATTGCCACTCTATGCAGAGCGACGATTACACAACCGCCCTTATGCACATACCGACAGATTCAAGAACCGCCCGTCTCACGTTCATCGCGATCCTATCACTAATGAAAACAAAAAAATCCACAAACAATCGCGGATTTCAAATGTCTAGGTTGTGTCTCTTCCTTGGATGACTCTTCCCATTCTCCAATGCATAGGAGGACATGGGGAGCAAGCTATTTAAGCAAGAAGAGTGTGTGGAATTGGATCATCGAAGATTTGATGGAGAGAAGTGAGCAAGAAACCATTGATGTTGGAATTGTTTTATAGAAGCAAGGTGTGAGAACAAAGAAAACAAGTAGAGAAGGGTGGAAGTGACATTGTTTGCCTTCCTTCAACTTCTTGTAATCTATATTTTCTTTGAATTGGCCAATATAATATTGGGAAGAAAGAGAAATTGCCCTTCCCAGTGGGTTTTCCTCAAATTGGGGGTTTCCAGGATAAAATATTGTGTTGTGTGTTGAATTGTTTATCTTTCATTGTTGCAAAATAGTTCTAAGTTTCATATTTCATTCACTAGCATTAAGAAATGTCATTTTCAAGTAAATTAGAAGTAGGAACAATATTTTGTGGTCTCCTAAATTTTCAAAGTAGATGTTTACAGATCAACAAATATCTCTCGACCTCTTTTCTTTGTCTCTTATTTTCTATTTGGTCTTACATACCCTATAGCCCAGTTGGAATTTTATTGATTTATCTTTTATGGCTTCAAACACCTAACGCCTTGACCAGACAACAACGCTCGGGCGCTCTTGTGCCCTCTCTAGGAACCCTCGAACGTTTCTTACCTTACTCACTCCTTTTGGGTCTCTTTTATCTTTTGGTCATCTTTTTCACTTATGGGTCGGCCTTCCGGTTGTCAATTACGAAATTCAAACAAGGGAATCATAGAAATACATAGTTATGTCTTTAAAATCAAGGACCAAGCACTAAGTATTACTACTATCACCTAAGCTTGCACCTAAAGCACTCTAAAGCATCTATCTAGCATTCATTCAAGGGACAATGGATCGCATACTCTGTATACCCTACATATGAAGGGGAAGTTCATTATATTTCATCCACACATGTTATACATTTGTAGATTCTAGTTATAGCTCACTATCAAGTGTAACTTGCACAAGGGCATCCTAGGGCACAATTTCTACACACACTCACAAAAACTACATGGAGTCTGAGATGTAGTGTATCACTCAATTATAAGTTCACTCTTCAGTGACAATAAGAGTCATCGACTCCCCATTTTGCATTTTCCTTTTTAGGTTTGATGTGGTTTATGGGCTTATGTAAGTAAATATCTCTCTTGAGGTTACAGTGTACCCTCGACAATTATAGTGTGACTATCAAAGTGATCCAGGGAACAATAGTGAAGACCTTGTGACACACTAGAAATCAGCTCATGGGCTCTTACGTTGTCACTAACACCTGAAGCACGATCTACAGCACCCAACCGCCTCGACCTATCCCAGCGCCGTGTCCGCCTCATCCCCGCATTTCGATTTTATTGTGAGCATTTACGACACTCTACCCAACCCATTCAACACTTTTCCTAGTTCAGATTAGTCTCATATTATGCAAAAATTAGCTAAGTCTTCTTATCTCATCTCTTGCTTAGGGTTTCATATTTTAAATCTTAGCTTGCTTGTGTCATTTCGTATTTTATCATTTATACATCAATTACTTTGTAATACTTAGATTTAATTCAAATTAAATTAAATCAGCCATTTGAAGTAAATAATAGAATCACATGGATTCTTTAGAGATCCATTTTACTTAATATGATCTTAATTTTTGATTTTCTAGACTTTAGAAGTATGTTTGAGCTTTTGTTTTGCTTGTTAGTGTTGTTATCCATGTTGCATTTGATTGATTGATTGTTTATTGGAAGATCTTCAATTTTTGGTCTTGACTCCGATGATTATGGAGATATCAAATCCTAAAAAATTACTCATGAAATCCATGTGGCCCCCTTCTTAAGGTTTTTGTGAGTCTTTAGTCTAGAGGAAGATATGTCTAGGATTACATCTATACTCGCATTCTTAAGAAAACTTGTACACCAACTTGGCATACATTGATTTGTAAGTGGTGGAATTCTACCAATTTTATGAGTATTATAGTCACCATTTTATTCATCTTCTTCAATTATAAATGGTCTTTCTTTTGAATTGTTTGTTTGTGAGTTTGTAGTCAATTGACTCAAACACCTTTCTCATAAAACCGAACATCGTTGCAGATGATGAAGGATTTCTTCCTTTTATGAGTAATTAACATGTATCATATCGAAACTTCACTATATCTTGTAAATATGTATGGATTTTACTTCACATCCACCTTTTTCCTTTTTACGCTTAGGGATCAACATATGGGCCTTATGAAAATTTGAAGATGAGAAATAAAGGGTTTGTTCCTCGATCATGTTTCCTATGGAGTCATGTTGTCAAAGTAAAATTTTGACATGCTTTGAATAGATATACCATTGTTTTGGCCAATTATAACCAGAGGAGTTATTCAAGCTTACATCCTCGATCATACACCACATTATTTCCATGATTATGTGGCTTTATTTTTATATAACACCATTATATTCTAGAGAGAAGGGTGCAAGAAATTGATGAAAAATTCCATGTTTTTTCGTATATGTTATGAATGCATTATTGGTGAATTCCCCCTCAATTTGAGTGAAGAACCTTTATATGACGACTAGTTTATTTCTCAATAAGAGCCTTAAACTCTTTAAAGGCTTCAAATGATTGATCCTTAGTCTTAAACATGTATATCCACATTTTATATGAATAATTGTCAATAAAGAGTTGAAAGTATTGATACCCTAACTAGGTTGCCAATTTTTTTGCAAATATTGATATGAACCGAGTCCAACTTCCTTCTAGATCTATTAAAATTCTCGGAAATAGTGTTCAATGTTGTTTTCTTTTGCTAGAAAACTAGTGCAAATATTTTAATTTTTCTTCAATTGTGGAAATCCTCAAACCATTTCTTTTTGGTTGAGTGAGATTAAGCAAGTAAATGACATGCATGTATCTTCAATACCATATATTTATAGAATTGGTTTCCTTAAGCAATGAGTTCAAAATTAACATGCAACACAACATCTAATTGAAACATCTTGTTGATGCGGATCCTCACACAATAATTTGGGACTTCTTTTCTTTGATCTAAATGAGGCACACATGCTAGAGTAGGTATTTACCTTAACTCATGTTCACCTAGGTATATTATTTACCTTTATTGTATTTATCCTCACCCACTTATGTGTGTGGATATTTTTTTATCTTATTTAGATATTAGGAGATATTATCTAGTTATTAGGTATAGTTATTTCCTTGATATATGGTACTAACTAGTTCTTTCATTGATCTATGGTATTGACTAGATCTTTGATGTCTAGTTCTCTCCTAAATTTATGGTCTTGACTAGTTCTTTGATGACTAGTTATTTCCTTTATTTATGGCTTGATCTATGACCTTGGTGGTTCTTAGATTGTTATTCCTTGCCTATATAAGTAAGGCCCATTCTCATTGTATTTCATTAAGTTCTATAATAATATATGATATTTCTACTCATTTTTTTGCAAAGGTTTATGTAAAGTTATTCTGGTGAATTGTTTTCATCTTATTGATCGTGGTGTTTGATTAACATTTGTGTTATTGGCTTGGTACGATATGGTTATCGTTCCTTTTATGGTATCAAAGCAGGAGATTGTTGTTGACATTTGTTTGTAAGTTTTATTTTGCAAATAAATTCTTTGTATATTCATATATTTGGGATTTGTTCGTATTTTGTTGATGTGTGTGGTTTTATGCAAAATAGAGGCTTTCATTGGATCCGGAAGGCATGAAAACCCTAAGATCAACTGTAAACTTGACCATTTCTAGAGGCAGTCATTTTTTTTAGTTTTTTGTTATTGCTTAAGGCACGTGCAGGTTCACCTTAAAAATCAATTTAAGGTTTTTGCGGTTGTTCAAATTTCTCCAAAACAAAACAAGTGGCACGCCCCAAAATAGTAAGTTTGTCTGCAAACACCCATTGAAATTTGTAGCCCCTGGTCATATGGGGGCTTAAATCTTGTGTAGGTGCTTAACTCCAACCCCCTTTCATTTTATTTGTGTGGTGAAGGCAAGAGCATTTTATTTTGTTTTAATAGCAACTAAAATAATTAGCAGAGCATAATATTGAAAAGCTTGTATCTTTTGATCGATAACTCGGTTTTGAGTGCCGTTTTTTTGAAAAAGTGCTAGTTTTTCCGTGCTCTTTCCATTAAAAATATTTATTTTTAGAATTGCACTATAATTATAAAGTGTCATATTGTAATACGCACTCATTATAAAGTGTGAAATATGGAGGAGTGTTGTAATCAATTATGGACGTACTTTCGGCTAAGCCCGACGTCCTAAACTTTTGGGAGTTACATTCGTGCATCTATCATGGATTCTGAGAATGATATACTTTTCTCTAAAGTGTGTGGACTTCAAGAGAATATTGTAAAATTTGTGGAAGAAAATAGATTACTCAAGAAGCAAAATTCTCTTCTACAATTCACGATAAAGATACACTAATACACTCCTTATAGCAAACACTTGTTAGCCTACAACATCGCCATCATTTTGTTGATAGCCATGTCCATGCTCCTAGTCCACTTGCAGTTGTTGCTCTTGTACCCATTGACATTGATTTGTCAGTCTTTGAGCCTATTCTTTCTCTTGATGCTCCTAATCCTATGAGGCTTGCTTACACTGTGTGCTCTTCCACATTTGTGGCTATTACAGTAACACATGTGGTGTATCCTACTTCCACTCATATGCATGGATCTTTTGAGAAGTATACCACTACATTTAGTTCTCACATGCTCCGTTCTATGGGTTTCACTGGTGGAGATATTAGTAGACATTCACAGGCTATTGTTTCCCCTATTCCACATGTTAAGTGGAATTCTCGCCATGACATTAGTTTTCGAGAAGATACTTCATTGGGATCACACATTGACATAGCTCCTATTTTTGTTTTCTCAACTCTTTCTGAGGATCATGAGCAACACATGAGTTTTGCACCTTCACTCAAGCTTGAGAAACCTGACATTTCAGTGGTTAGACATGATCAACCTGATACACATTTTGATATTCCTTTGCATGCACCCATTGTGTATTTTATACCAAGTCATATACGAGGCATCTTCTTCATCCATTCGTGTTGATTTGGGGTGGATATCCGATCAATCATGGCAGGCAGAACATAAGCATTCGTTGAGAGGACTCTACAAGCGTGGCTCCTCCACCATTCGGCCTCTTGCTCCACTTTATATACCTTATGCATTGTAATGCTT
This sequence comes from Taxus wallichiana var. yunnanensis, assembly GCA_018340775.1. Taxonomy (NCBI): domain Eukaryota; kingdom Viridiplantae; phylum Streptophyta; class Pinopsida; order Cupressales; family Taxaceae; genus Taxus; species Taxus wallichiana. The sequence goes on from CM031242.1 coordinate 926,393,110, forward strand.
AGACTTGTTTTGAGCATTTTCTTTACTTGGTGTAGTGTATGTATCTCTCTGCTTGTTGAGAGATTTTGTATATGTATTTTCGACACTTTTGGCATGTTGCAAAGTATCTCCTATGGGGGATCTATTCAGCGAAGTCTAGTGTTATTTTGTCGGTGTTCGAGTAGTTGTTTTGACAACTCATTCTAATTTAGTAACGTCACTCCACCCATTCAAAGAACATGGGAGGGTGTGGTGGTGATCATGCTTCTTCGGGTTTTGTGTCCTTGCCTTGTTACCTTGGCTTTTCTTGGATCGTGACACTCTGGAGTTTGTGTACTTGCCTTGTTGCTTTGGTTATTGTTCTTGGATCATGGCACACCTATTTATAGCATTGATCGAATTATGTTTGGTGTTTTTACACTTTTAACATCACTCTATCGATCTCTCTTATATGTGAAAAGAGTTTGTGAGAATCGAATCAGAAATGAGGCACCACGAAGTAGTTACACTCCAACGGAATCATGATAGCTCCAGCGATTGCGAAGAAAGAATTGATCGAGAATGGAAGAACTTGTTCAACAAAAAACAAAGCTTGCGATATAGAGGAAAGACATCGGAGTGTTTGGCATGCTCATAAATGAATAGAAAAGGGGTACATATAGGGTTTTGAGTAACCCTAGTGCATGACACACATGAAACCCTAAACCTAACCCTAAACCTAACCCATGTGAGATGACCCTCCAATATGAGAGGAGGACACATAGGATAACTCACACTAACACCCCCCTTCATCGAAGCTAGGGTAGCGGCTATGATGAGTCAGACGAAAGAGAAGACACTCCTAAACAACTAAGAAAGATGTGTCAATGGGGCTTGACAACTAAAGGCCTGATAAGGTGCCCATATACAAACACAATCTTCCTAGAAGAAGAAGAAAAATGGGTCCCAACATAAAGCCTGATGAGGTACCCATGTACAAAAGAAGTCCCAAGCAGTGAAGGAAAACCCAGTGGGAAAAAAATCCACCACAAGAGAACAAAAAAATATTCTCTAATCTAAGAAAGATGCCAAAGATGGGTCCTAGCCATAGACTAGCATGTAAAGGTACCCATGTACAAAGGGGCAATCTCTCGAGAAAGATGAAAAAGAGAGAAGATGAGGGAGATGAGATGGATGCGGAAGATGCCATGGATGGATCTAAACTCTGCAACTCTAAGAAGTCTCCTAAAAGAATGTCGATGATGAGATCCTCTACCTCTGGACTAAAGAAGAGCCATTTGCACCATGCACCATATCGTGTGTCCGCCTTAGGAAGGACGAAAAATATGTGCTTAGAAATATGCCCACTTCACGAAGGAAATCAAGGCGTGGCGTGAAGAACTCTGAGGCTGGTCCACGAAAGTGTGACATAGGTCTAGTAAGTGAGTACAAAGGAGCCGAGAGTAATGTCACGAGTGCAGAACTGTCAAAGTATGAAGGGTGAACACCTATAGAAAGGATTTCCAATTGATGTGAAGGCAATAAAACATCCCCCACGATAGAAAATGGATCCACAAACAAGGGTGGATTAATGAAAGTCTATGGTAAAGTGGAAGTGGCAAGAGTCCCAGAAGGGGCACTCCTAACAACGGAGATGATGAACTCCTCTGAAATACCTGTAGATGGATGAAGAACCTGTAGTACATCACAAGTGTACTTGTATAGGAGACTACTCAATATCTGATGAGATGTGGGATGTGTCAATACTCTCTGGAATAGTGAGAGAAGGAGGAGAAGAGTCCTCTGTAGTACTCTCGACATCAGAACTGGGTGCACAATCCTCGTCATCAGAAGTAGAACCAAGCGAGTCTGTATCAGTGGAACTGTCATCACACGAAGAAATAGAGGAGACAACTGAATTAGAAGCAGAGGCGAAGAAAGAGTGGGGTCCAACAAAATTTGAGCGAGTATGTCTCATATCCGAAGTATCTCCAACTAAATCTCCAGCACTTTGCAAAGTTTTCCTAGCCCAAAGAGGACCAGGAGAATCAAGCTCAGAGTCAAAATATTCTTCACTTGAGTGAGAAGGGACATAGTCCTCATCATCACTACTATCAAAATCGAAAGACTCAAAAGTCTGAGAGTCATAAAGAGGAGCACGCTCAACAACATCATCATCTGAGGAGTCAGAGTCCGAATCAGAGAGTGAAGAACCTCAGTAGGTAGAGAAGTAGAAGTTGAATTAGAAGTAAAGTGGGAAAAGGTGTACAACCGTGAATGGTGATCTGCCTTTCCCTCAGCCATCTGTAGTGTCATCGTTAAGCTCATGAATAATCACAGAGTTAGGAGCAAATTCCACTCGCATTCCTTTACTAAGGTGAGTAATTTGGTAAACCGATAGGAGATTGGTAGAGAGATCAGGAACACTCAACACTTGGTTAAATGTTCCCCCATCTATCTCTACCAATCCACTACTAGAAATTGACACTTTCGTGTTATCACCCAACGTGATTTGGGACATATCACAAGGTTCGATGTTGGAGAAATCAACATGCAAAGAAGCCATGTGGTGCGAGGCACCTAATCTATAATCCACGTCAATGAAGGAGCAACTCAAGCTACGAGGGCCTTTCCTTTCTTCTTATCAGATTTAGAACCTTTAATAGTGGAAGACTCAGCCTTCGGAGCATTTTGTTTTATGGATTCAGGAACACTTATTTTATTCTTCTCAAGTAAATGAGATAAGTGATCAACTGCTTTGTAAAACAGTTGTGTTGCTCGTCGTGACCAGACTTCTTGCAATAAGAACACAAATACTTGTCTTTCTGTGCTCTAGGCTCAGAAGTCGAAGTGTTCATGTTAATTTTAGTTTTGCTCTTGGTTTCTTTCTTAGGTTGATCCTTTTCTCTATCTCATTAACAGTATTCTTTTCCTTACTAGTACTTGCTACAAGGGCTTGTGACTTGGACCTGAGAGACCCCATTTGAATGAGTTTGTCCTATTCTCGAATGAGTTGGGACAAAAAACAGTCAAAGGTGGGCATATTCCAATCCTTGCCCAAGGTAACTTTTGTAGCGTAAAAAGTTGACACAAAGACAAAATATTCAGGACCTAACTTAGAGAGAATCAACAAGATCAATTGAGAATCTTTCTTCTCTACTTGACATCCCTTTAACAATGATCTAGTGTGGACAAACTTCGAGAAGAATGCTTGTAGGTTTTCAAAATCACTAGGATTTAACCCTAGTAGTTCATTTTCCAACTCATGCGCTCTCATGTCATCATGTTGTCCGAACATTTCATCTAGCTTTGTCCACGCAGACTTAGGTGTTTCAGACGCCTTAATGTGGAAGAGCAAGTCAGGAGAAACATACATGCAAAGAAGACCTAAAGCTTCATCACTACGGTTTAACCACTTAGATTTTTCAGTTAAATCGTTTGGTTGATTTCGGTTCCCATGGTGATACGAGAATAACCCTTTGCCTCTTAGTTTCATTATTATTTTTGATCTCCATTCGAAAAAGTTGAACGACATAAGCAAAGGAATTGAAAGTGCATCCATTGTGAGAGAAAGAGAGAAAGAAATGCGTAAAAAACACAACCACCTAGACAATAACAACCCCTACTTTCGGTACTTTATAGTTTAGTGCGTTGATTACAATCAGGTCCGTGTGTGTGGTTTGAAACACTTGGTAACTCGTCTTTCAAATAGTGTAATAACACGCAAGAGAGGAGACCACAACAGTGTTTCGTGGAGCGCAACAAAAAAGGACATCGTAAACAAGCACAAGTAAAAAATAGAAAGGAGGCGAAAGCCAACCCTGGTGGTGAGAAAAAATGTCTCACGTTGTAAAGGAAACCCCTCTGCAGCAAAATCAGGTGGACGCAGCTCACTAGTCGCAAGCAATAATAAGGGTGAAATACAAGGTTTGGAAACTCAAGGAGCTCAAAGAATCTTCAAAATGTCGAACAAGAGCTTGGAAGGCAAAGAGGTGCATGAAGTGTCACTGCACACTTGAGTGCACGATTAGAGAAAAAAACGCCAATAACGTCTAAATTTTAGCATTTGGAAATGCCCAATTTTACTATTTTTAGAGCTATTGGAGTTTTTAAAAGGACGATAAAAGGTTATTGAAAGACGATTTTAATTTACTATAGGTCGTAAATAAATTGAATTAATTACGAATAATTAAAAACTAATGAAAAAAAACTTAATTAAATATGATTAAGTAATATCTAATTAAATTAAATATAAAAAATACTTTCCCTCTTTTGTGTTTAAAAAGATAAATTATTCCAACTAATTTTTTAAAAAAGGTTGAAAAGAAAATCTATTAAAAAAGGGAAAGATTTCTGTTTTTGAAAAAGCTTAATACTTAGGTTTTTTTTTTGTAAATACTTACTAAAAATGAATTTTTAAAAGAAAGTAATTTAAATACTAAAAAAATCACGTATTTTTTAAAAGGTGATTGAAAACAAAAAACAAACTTACGGTTTAAGGAAAACAATTTCCACCGTATTTTAAAAAAAATGGAAGGTATTTTTGTTGTTAAAAAACTTACCAAAACATTTGACTTAGAAGATGATTTTTTTAAACAAAAAAACACTTACCAAAAATGACTTGCCAAATTTTTAAAGGATGGAAAGAATTTTTTAAAGAAACTTACCATGAAAAAAAACGCCCTGAAGCCGTATTTTTAAAAAGGAGCTTTTTGAACCAAAAAGCCAAAATAAAAAAACTTGCCAAATCGTGATTTACTTGGTTTTCGCGAGAAGGAACAGCCGTAGACAAGGGCGAGGCCATGGTAGGGTTTGTTTAGAAATGATTTGTTTTTATTGTTGTTGCAACAACTTAAATACTTACCCACAAAAGAGGTGAGACTTGCCAAAGAAACCGTTGTGTTGAAGAAAAAACAAAGGAGCCGCGTGTTAAAAGATAAGCGGGGGTGACTTGTGAGAAATGCATAGACAAGTTCCAGCAGGCACGTGCGGAGGCGACGACGTGGGCGAGTTTTGTGTTTGATTTTGTTTTGCGCAGTGCTGGTCCGTGGGAAGGGCGGCCGGTTGGGAGTAGCAACAAAAACGGCTCCTACTCAATAAAAAAACCACAACAACGGCCACGAGCTTGAAAAAAAAAGCGAGAGGAGGCTTCAAATTGAATTGTTTACTGGAATCTCTGCAAGAACATGCCAAAAAAAACATAGAGCCAAGCCAAAATTTTTGGAATCTGCAAAAAAATAGAGATCTTAAAAAAATTCACTTCCATTTTAATAATTTATTAAAAAAGATATGAACTTAATCTCTATTTTGGTGAAAAGGCCGATTTAGTTGTAGATAGCTAAATGTGGTGTAAATACCCTAAAACCTCCAAGAATACTCCGCACAAGTACGTAACACAGACAAAAAAGCTCGACACAACTTTATGAGAAAGCATGTTAGAGAGATTAGCAAAATAATTCCGAGAAAATAGTGATCGAAAAACTTGCATTCGAGTAAAAAAGCGAAACCAAGAAAGAGTAATCACAACTAAAAATATTGAGTGCACGTTTACCCGATCTCACTTTGATACCATGAAAAGAGTTTGCGAGATCGAATCGAAGCGAGGCACCACAAAGTAGTTGCACTCCATAGAATCGTGATAGCTCCAACGATTGCGAAAAGAATTGATTAGTAATAGAAGAACTTGCTCAACAGAAACAAAGCTTGCATATAGAGGAAAGACAACGGAGTGTCTTGGCATGCTCATAAATGAATAAAAAGGGGTACATATAGGGTCTTTGAATAACCTAGTGCATGACACACATGAAACCCTAAACCTAACCCATGTGAGATGACCCTCCAATATGAGAGGAGGACACAAGATAACTCACACTAACGGTATGGAGCTATTCTCGGTGAAGCCCGGTGTCGATTATTTTTAGTTTTGTGATCGAGTAATGGATTCAAACCACAATGCACACCAAAATTCCTCAAAGATTGTATGATTTTTTTATTCGAGCTTATTAGGATGCCTTGCGGTGGATTTTTACTCTCTTTACTTTGTTGTTACTAGTTTTGGGTACCTTGCATGGTGTCCTTTTTCCTAGTTATTGTACATGAGTACCTCATTAGGCCTAGTTGTCGGGACTCATCATGGATATGTCACTTCTATTTTGGCCCCTAGCTTCACTTGAGGGGGTGTGAAAGTATGTATTTACCTTAGCTCATGTTCACCTAGGTACAATATTTACCTTTATTGTATTTATCCTCACCCACTTATATGTGTGGATATTTGTTTTATCTTATTTAGATATTAGGAGATATTATCTAGTTGTTAGGTATAGTTATTTCCTTGATCTATGACACTAACTAGTTATTTCCTTAATTTATTGTATTGACTAGATCCTTGATTTCTAGTTCTCTCCTAAATCTACGGTCTTGACTAGTTCTTTGATGACTAGTTATTTCCTTGATTTATGGCTTGATATACGATCTTGACTGGTTCTTAGATTGTTATTCCTTGCCTCTATAAGCAAAGCCCATTCTCATTGTATTTCATTGAGTTCCATAATAATATATGATATTGTTGCTCATTTGTTTGCAAAGGTTTATGTAAAGTTATTTTGGCGAATTGCTTTCATCTTATTGATTGTGGTGTTTGATTAGCATTTGTGTTCTTGGCTTGGTAGGATTTGGTTATCATTCCTTTTAACACATTCTTATCACTTATGTAATTGAAATCAAATTTGTGATTATGATCGGATAGATAACTCGACTAAGATAAGTTTTTTTGTTAGTCTTGGTATGAATAAAAAATTGTGAGGGTGCGATTTCTTTTAGTGAGAGGTCAATTGGTGTTGTTAATACCTTGGACTTGATAAGAACTACCATCCCCAAGGAAATTGGTTTTTAGTGGGAAATAGATTGAGTGTGGTGAATTAATCCGTACATCTTATCATATGTCAGTTTGTGCCTATGTCTACAAGCCAGATGAATATTTTTAAGGTTCATCCATCCACTCTTTAGGAAACCATAATGTGCTACCCATCGAGTGATCATCTTATTCATCCACTATATTTCCATGGTGTTGTTGTTTCTACTTCGATTTGATTATGTTCATGATATCTTGGTATTTAGAAGATTTATTTTTGTTGTTGGACTTTTTGCATTGGTTAAGATTAGAATTGTTTGACTTATTAGTCAAGCCATTATACTGAAATTTCTTGACATCATGCCCCTTATTGCAAATAAAATATTTTGTTTTGCTTCTACATGCTTGGACATTCGAGTTGATCCTTTCTTATTGGTGAAATTTTATTTTTTCTTCCACTTGTAATTCAAAGCAAGTGCATGGTCATCATCATCTACTTCATGTTGCATGGACTTGTATTGTTTTATCAAGTTAGCAAAATTTTGGAAGGTTATTCTTTGTTTTGTGACATTGATTATGGTCATAAACATCTTGAATGAGGGAATAAGATATCCGAAGACAATGGGTATGAGAGATTCATATGACACTTTTTATGGGAGTGTTACTAATGAGGCCCTCAATGTTGTATTTCTCTACAAATAGCCTTCTACATATTCTCAGGATTTCAACTTCAAATTATGTAATTAGGTATACAAATGGAGAATGGTATTTAAAATTTTCACCTCAAAGATAATAACAAGTTTTTTCCACATTTATTTGGTGGTGTTGGCATCTCTTATGTGAGGTTGTACCTCATATGTAACTCTAAACATGATGATGAGCTTCTCTTTATGATTCTTCTTGTCAAAATTTTATTGTTGATCAACATCATTTACATCCTAGACAAAAGATCTATTCACAATAGAAGACAAGTCTTCAAACTCCAAACAAGTATTCAATTTGGTTTTCCATGCAACATAATTGTCTCCTCTTAGGAGTTGTGAATCTAGTAGAAAAAACTTAGGACCATTTTCCATTGTGTAGAAACTAAACTGAAATGTGGGAGATGGATTGGTGCCTTATCACTCTAAAATGTTTTCCCTTTTTATAAGTCGTTAGTCCAATATACCAAAACTCTCTATATATGTGCCATTTTGATATACATGTTGGTACATGGAATATGTTCATACTCTTGATATACATAGCATACATGAGAGAGACATTAATACATGTGAAAGTAGAGTGGTATGCAATACGTAGATAGTACATGAAATGTATATGTTTGATCAATGATGCCTACTAAAATGGATATCTTTGTATGAGTGTGACAAGTCCCGATATTATGAGATTTTTCCAAATTTAAGATTTACATTTATTGACCATGGAAAATGGGAAATGAATGGAATATAAGTGAGTGTAGTGTCCTAATTAATCCCTAATGATATATTGGGATAATATCAAAGATATCATTTTGTGTCGCTATATTAGGCTTCAAATGTTATAGATCAAAGCATGATGGATTACATGTAAGTGTGATCTAGAGGCACCGCTAATACTAAACTTTGTAAAGAGGTAAAAGGTCTTGTGAGTGTGTTTTAGAACTTGTTTTACTTTTTTGTGTTTGTATGCACAATGTTTTTGCAATTACCTTTTTGTAGAATGAAAAAAATTGGGCCTCTTGTTTTTAGTAATTTTTGAACTTTTTGTTGATTTGTCAAAGTCCCATGGTTTTGGATAATTGCGAAAAAAAATTGAACCCCCACCTCTTGTTATGCAACAAACTTATCTCAGCTCACTAGCCACTTGGCGAGCTAGTTACTTTCTTTATGATAGAATTTGGTTACGTTTTGATGTTTATTGGAGAGTCGTGTGAGGAAGAAAAAGAAAATTTTCAGGTCATATGGGGTGAGATTTGACCCCTCGACCTATTAGTTTGGATTCCTTAACCCTTAGAATAGTGATAGTCCAAACTAAAGTGCTCCCTAGGATTATATGTGACCCATGTTAGTTATTAAGAAAGAAATGAGAGGTAAATTTTTATAAAAATTTTAGTTTCTGATTGTGAATTTGGATTTACTATTCAAGGAAAATTAGGAATATTTGTTATACAAATTTTCAAATTTCATTTGTTGTGCTTGATTTCTTGTGTATTCAATCACCACAGTTGGTTTACCTTCATGTTGAGTTTCAGATGGTTATATATCCTTCATCCTGGAAGAGGAGATTAACTTTACATATCTAGCTTTAACACTATCCTTGTGGGATGAATCCATCACTATGGGAGAGATCGAACTATCGTAGAATTATTTGCAAAAGAATTAACCATGTTGGAACTAGATCATACTTACTTGTGTGAGGAATTTTTAACATTGATGAAGATGTAAGATTGAGTTCAGTTGGAGATATTCAAATCTTAGTTTGCTAACATGTTGAGTTGGTTCTATTTGTGATTTCGGCGTAAGAAATTTTTTTGAATGTTGGATGTAACTTAGATGATTGAGTTGGTAGTGAGTCTTGGATGAGGAGGGTCCTACTTGGTCAATATCAAGATTAAGAAACTTACTTAAAGTTTTTGCAAGTAGCTTGATGGTGGATATATTCAACTTTATATAGGGGACTTAAAGAATCTAAGTTTATATATGAGAGGAGCCTCAAGACGTAAGAAAAAAGGATCTTAGGGATCTCAAAGAGCTCAAGACCTAAAGGCATCTTAAATTAGAGATGTAGAGAGGATCTTGGGTAGCTAATTTAGGTAAGAGGTGGGATCTCATTATGATCTTAGTTATACATAGAAGAAGGAGCTCAAATTAAGAGCTCTTTACACAGGGTGAGTTAGTAGAGGAATTCTTCTACAACACACTAGATTTAATCACTATAAAAACTAAAACTTCACCAAAACATGAAAAAATACTTGCACAAATCCAAATTTGACTTGTAAAATCTAAAAAAACTTAAAACGGGGCTTTATAACGAATAGTACACAGTGCTTCTCCTCCATAGCCAAATTATTTTCCCATTTTTTTTTCCATATTTTCTCAAAATGATAGATTTTTATGTTTGACGACACCACCAAAATGTTTCTCTTTCCTCTATCTCTCCCTCACCAAATCAATAACTTACACACACTCTAATACCAAATCTTATAAACCGAGAATATAGATGCAAGACTTAAATATAACCGGTGTATTAAATCAAATGAGCTATAATGTTTATCAGCATTGAAAAACTTAGTTACATGTAATTACATTATATGATTAGTTAAGATCAATCTCCGTGATAGAAGGATCAAACTAGTTAACTACATCGATCTACTAAACTAAATTGGACAAATCACATAAGTGAACTAGACATCTCATTGAATTAACACCATAGATAACTAGGAGCAACAAATAACTACATCAATTCTCTAGGAGATGCATTATTATCCACAACCTTATCTAAAAAATATTAATTAAATATTCTAAAATGTTGATTTTATCAACGCTCGTACCAAAACCATGGAATAAGAATCTGACCTATAATTGTTCCCATATAAAGTGAGTTATCTAACCACCCATATTATAGGATATGTTAAACCATAAATCAAAGCCCAAAAATAAATATAGGTTAAACCTCTTATCCAAACCACACAAAACTATGATGGATTGATTTTATGTTTTGTTATATAGCTGTCTGAGGGTAAATAATTACAAATATGTACCAATTCTAACAAGGATAAACCAAAGAGTGAGGTGTAGTTAGATAATAAGGGAGAGTTTAGGAAAGAGGGATTTGACTCATATTGATAAGAGGGAGATCTGAGGGAGTTTTATTGAAAAACTCAACTTTCTCTATCGTTATTATTTCAAACTAACATCTTAGGACATCTAATATACATGTTTACATGAATTGTACAGATTACATTAGAGTGAAGGAAATTAATATGGGGAGTGACCCTTGACATGTTTGTGACTCTCACTGGTATGAATCAAGAGTTTCTTTTAGTAAACCAAGGGTTTTTAGACTGAGTAGGTTGAGTTTTCACGCCTTTTCACCAAATTGGCATGGGGCTTAGGATTTGGCTAAATGAGATACTTATATTTAATAGATATATAGATGGAGGTAACTTCTCGAAAGAGGGATCAAAGATACTATCAATAGATAATCTAGGAGAGGAGATGATAAACTACCTCTAGTAGACCGACATGTCTTAAACACTCACATGACCACACAATCAAACCTTCACACATACACATGATTGGGTGCTCTCGGAGTCCCACATGAAGGATACCCTCATGGAGGCTCATAGGTAGGTAATAGTGCTAAGATTCATTAAAGGTCGAGAACGATCTGTGACATATAGTGTCACGTTTATCTCACGGGATAAAAAGGCTTAGGTCACTAGATTGAGATTTTTTTAGATATATGGAGATCTATTTGATGTAAACTATTATTATTTGCCATAATTTTGAATCAATGATATTTTATTGAAACTTGATGTATCGAAAAATTTATATATTTATGACTCTTTTGACTTTATGTTTCTAGTGTTTTATGTTTTTCAAAATGTTTTTTCTAGCTTATGCGAATTATATGACTACAAAATTTTGAGATATCATGATTCTTTTATGATAAATTTTATGGAAAATATTCTTCTTTGTTGAAGATTCCTAGGGAGAAGGCCCTAACCTCAAAAAAGTTCCTATTGCAGTCCATGATTACTATACAAATCACCTGGACTCAACGGTGAGAGTAAGATGCACATTATTGTGTTACAAAATCCAAAAACCATTACTATACAATAATATATCTATCATCGAACTATACATTCCTAGATTATTATAAAAAAGAGTGATACCCACTCCATACCGAACGAGCACGATTAAGAGAACCCCCAATTCACTCTTCCATGATAGAGTCTGGAGGCTTTTCTGGTAGAATCTCCACCTTTGAGTCGCTTGGAGACGAAGAAGAGCTAGCACAACAGTTTGAAAAATTAACTTTGGCCTTTTCTAAGAGGCGAGACCACGATTTTCTACCACCACTATCAAGCCATGAGAGAGCTCTTTCATGCCATGAGTCGGGAATGAATATGATATTGTAAGTTGACCACCATTGCTTTGGGTCCTTCATTTCCTTTTCAAGGAGAAATTGGATAGCAAAATTGGAAATAATGTTGGGCACGCTCAACCCTGTGCCACATCAAACACATTTCTTTGACCCATAGATTGCCCCAAGTCTAGCATCAACTTCCTCAATTTGTCGCAAACAATCACCTCTTCTTCGTCATCTTCAATGCTCTCGGCCAGAGACCAAACTGCTCCAACCACCCCTGCATTGCCACATTTTTAATTCTCCCATTGAGCCACTCCAAAAAGGACTCTCCCAAAATAGGTCCAGTCTAAGCATGACGACACTTCCTCCCGAGTCTCCACTTTGAACGCCATGAGAGAAGGAGGAGTACCGGATAGACTAACCAAACCCACCCAAAAGGCAAACCAACCAAGCTAGAAAAGAAAGAGCCAAAAAGATAAACCAAAGGCAGCCAAAACACGGTTAAAAGCCAAAACCTTCCCCAAATCCAATGAATGTAAGGTACGTGCCATGCTTCAAATCCAAAACCAAATCCACCCCTTAAATAAACCATCATTGCCGGGAGTGGGGAAAACAAAAGGCACGACTTTAGAGATTACAAGCCCCCTCTGCACGAGCCAAACATGCATCATTAACCAAAAGGCCTTGAATGTCGTTGGGGAAAAGCGTCTCCCATGATTGAGTTGTCACCCAACCCTGATTCCAAAGCATGACACCAATATTAGCTAGACCATCTGCCACCTTATTTCCCTCTCAACAAATATGAGAAAAAATCACCTCCTCAAAATTAGGAAAAATTACTTGAATATTATCACAAATGGATTGTAACTACCAAGCATGAGGAGAATTTCCTTGCACTATCCTAATGATAGCCAAAGAGTCTCCTTCAACCCAGATTCTAGACCATTTCATACACTTAGCTTGAGCCAGACCCCACCACAAGGCCATGCCTTCAGCAAAATTATTGGAAGCTACACCACAATCAAAAGCCAAAGCAAGGATTGGTTGGCACTCAACACTATGAAACACACACTGCAACTGACTGTGGCTCCAGGTTGCCTTTGGAGGCCCCATCAAAATTTAGCTTGATCCAACTTGCTAAAGGAGGCTTCCAATATGTCAACCTCTTATCCTTGCTCCCCTTAACAGAGCCTTTACATCGAAGTTCTAATTGATTGAAGGCCATTTTTCGTAAACCAATATGTCCTCACTATTACTGCAAATTAATTATGAGCAACCCGAATCCATTAATTTTGATAACAAAACTTCAATCTTGTTCTAAACTTACCTCACTTATTTCTTTGTGCCTTGAAAATTTTTGTTATTGCTCTCGAGCCATAGACACCAAATAACCACTTTGCAAGGGTTAAAGACCAAAGCGAGTAAGGCCTTTGTGAGGAATCTTACTGCTGTCACTGACAAACAAAATCCCAAACTGAAGAAGGAGGGACCCAAGCTAAGTTCCACTGAACCGTACTCGTGACCAAACTTGGGAAGGAATGGGACAATGGATGGAGATATGATCACCTAATTCCTCATCCTCTTCACATAAAAAACACAAGCTTGGGCCATTAAATCCTCTTTTAATCAAATTATCAAAGGACAAACACTTACCAAGAGTGGCCAACCACATAAAATGATTAGCTTTTAGGAGACCTTCTTTACGCTAAACAACATACCAAGGGAAGGCTGTTGGGGCATCCACAGCTCCATTCTAAATGCAGATACAAGAGTACAGATCCTTCACATAACCTTCCTCAAGCTTGAACCAACCTAAATAATTGAGTCCTTTGAGAGACCCAATGAACACAACGTATTGATCGGATGAAAGAAAAGCGCCACTCTAGCATTACCCCCAAACTTTAGATCGAGGAGAAATCCACTTCTGCTCCCCCTTTCTCTCTAAAGTAATCTCTTACTTTTGATCCTCAATTACCAATCGCTTCCTCTTTGAATCTAGAAATGCCATCCACCTTTTCCAAGGGACCAATTGACAACCAATTATCACACCACAAATCCACCTGCTTCCATAATGAGGAACCATTTTAAGTCCTAAACAACAAAATCTCTACAAATTTTAATGAAGTTCCAAATCCCGAACTATTCGAAAGATTAGCACGGAAGAAAATCTCTATTAGATCTTGAGAAGCTAAATATTTAGCTATTAAAACTCTTCTCTAAAGACATTCTTTATCTTCATAAATTCTCCATAACAACTTACCACCAAGGGCCTCATTCATGAAGTTGTAATCCTTGAAACCCAAGCCACCCTCCTTCTTAGGGCCACAAACATCTTTCCAAGCCACCAAATTGAATTTCCACTTCTCCTCGGAACCATTCCATAGGAACCTCCTTTGAATACTTACATGCTCTTCAAAAATTTTGCAGGGATCTTGAACAACAACATGAAGTAAATTAGAATCACTTGTAGGGAAGACTTGATAAGAGAGGCTCTTCCATCCAGAGAAATCCAACCGCCTTTCCAAGAATCTAGTTTCCCTTGCATTTCATCAATCATAGGTTTCCATAGATCCACCCCCTCTTTCCCTCCATTAAGAGGCATACCCAAGTATGAGCTAGGTAGGTTTCTATTGAGAAGCCAAAAATATTTTATATTCTCCTTTGAAGCCTAGGGTCTACATTAATGAAGAAAATAACAGATTTCATGGAGCTTACCTTTTGACCTGCCACTTTTTCATACCTTGGGAGAATCTCCTAGAACTTCAGAGCCTCAAACACTGTAGGATCACCAAAGAGTGTAGTGTCATCCATGAATTGCACATTCGAAATAGGCTCCAAAGAAGAAGAAATTGTGAGACCCTTCAATTCCTTCTAGTCGACCGCATTTTGAATGGATCTTGAGGAACATTCTGCCATAATTATAAATAGAAAAGGAGAAATTAGATCACCTTTCCTAAGACCTCTAGAAGTAGAAAAGTGTCTGATAGGGACACTGTTGATTTAAACTGAGAATCTTGGAGAGGAGAAATAGTTCCTAATGAATTGAATCCAATCGCTTGGGAAGCCGAACTTAGCAAGAAAAACTTCTAGGAACTTCCAATTGACCTTGTCATAATGATTTCATCATATCTAGTTTTATGATCATCCTGGGGTTTCTTTTGTGAGAGAGAGAATGGATCACTTCATGGGCAATTACAATGCCATCAAGAATTTGTTTCCCTTCCACAAAACCATTTTGGCTATCGAAATTATCGAATAGAAGAAATCTTTTAGCCTATTTGCCATAACCCTAGTCACAATTTTATAGATACCATTACACAAAGCGATAGGTTGGAAGGCATCAAAATACTTAAGATCATCAGTCTTGGGATAAGGACCAAAAGGTTGAATTCCATTCTTTCGAGAATAGATTTATTTTCCCGCTTTCTTGAACCACCACCCATACATCCTCTCACACAATATGCCAATTTTTTTGAGAAAACCAATCAAACCCATCAAGGCCCAGAGCTTTCTTTGTCCCCAAATGAAAGACCACCTCTCGAACTTCTTCCTTAGAGATGCAATTCATTGATCTTGATGCATCCCTTTCGTTTAGAAATTTGGGGATATTCCTTAGCATTTCATCTTGTTCCAAATTCTTGTTAACTTCCTCTTGGTATAAAAGGTTCTTAAAGTATGAAATCCCTTATTCTCTTATTCTTTCTATATCAAAGATGATCTCCTAACAGGGAGTCATCTATTTGATATTGTTTGACTTCCTTCTAATTGTAGTGGACAAATGGAAAATTTTTGTATTTTTGTCCCCTTCTTTGAGCCATTTGACTCTAGATTTTTACCTCCAAAAGATTTCTTCCATCTTGAGGATATGGTCAAGTTTAGCCAATCCTTCCTTTTCCTTTTCAAGTAAGGGTTCAAACACTCCTTCCTTCATTATCTTTTAGTGGAAAACTTCTAACTTTGCTAAAAACTCTTCTTTTTGTGAAACAGTTACCAAAGGTCTGATTTTTCCATTTTTTTGACTCTTCCTTGATGATCTTCATTTTCTCATTAACTAAAATCTCTTGCTTCCATTCACTTTTGAATTCCACTAGATTTTCAAATTATCTTCAAAAGAAGGGTCTAAGAATAACATGAATTCCATCTTAAAAGGAATCCCTTTAGGCTTATCATCTGAATTCATAGTGGACTAATAGGGGAGTGATCTCGAGCGAGTACATGAGGATATCATAATGGAATAGAAAAATTTCTAACTTTGTAGCTAGAGCATAGCAAGAATCTATCTAATATTTCCAAAATCACTTCTTTCCCTTCCCTTCGTTGTTCCAAGTGAAACCCCCATACTTCGGCTCCACATCAATAAGACCGAGATCCCCAAAAATGATTTAAAATATTTTGCACTTGGAGGGATGAATAATCCCCTTCCTTTTTCTCCTTAAGATTCAAAATTGCATTGAAATATCCTCCTAAAACCAATTTTCTTTCCTCATTTTTTAAAATATTATTCAAGGCATTCCAACATTCCTTTTTTTCCTCAAACAAAGTTAGGCCATATACATTGATAAGAATGAAAATTTGATTGGAAGAAGAATCACAACAATCAAGATCTATGAACCACTTACATTTAATGATCGGGAAGCACTGGAATCTATTTGGAGCCCATGTAATTACCAGACCTCCTGCACTTCCATCAACATCCATAGCTACCGCCTCACATCTATACCAAATATTTTTCATGATTTGAATGCCCTCATCTCTAGACACTTTGGATTCTTGAATCAGAAGGAAATACGGGTTCTCTAAATCTTTAAGACATCGATAAGATGCCCTATGTCGTATGCGTTCAAACCCCGACATTCCAACTCAAAAATTTATTGATTACCCGTGGAAGGAGAAATCCTCCCGCCAGCTACAAAATCCTCTAAGGTGGTTTGACTTGCCAATGTCAATATTTAACTTAGCTTCAGTTGAGTTTTAAGAGTATTGGATTTTCTCCCAATTGATTTGGCTAATCGGGTGTGCAGGATAGGTTTTGAGTTTGCAGAGGCCAATCTTTCCAATTTCTGATTGGAGTAATCAAGATCTTTTTATTGACTTTTAGCTCCTTCATCGGGATCTGAGTGTTGACCCCTCCATCCCGTGGGGACCTCATTTTATTTTTTTACAACTGATTTAGAAGCCTTCCTTGCGTCAGTTCTATTTGTCTCTTGAGGAGAAGCCTTGGGAGAATCTTTATTAGAGCATTTGAAAGCTTCCATAAGAATTTCCAAATCTTCCTTATCTAGAGAGTAATCCGAGAATCAACTCTTTTCTATGGTTGGGGTAGCTCTCTTCTTCTTCAAATAGCCCCAAACATTTTTCAGAGACCAAGTTTGAGACATGCTTTGGGTTTGCCTCAAATTCTTTATGAGGTGAAGAATTATTCTAGGAACCAACTTCAGGTGGTAGTCCCGATGTCCTAAAGGGCACCCCCTTCCTTTTCCTTAGGACCTCTAGACTTAGGCTAGGCCCCATCCCGTTTATTCTCCTTATTTCGATCTTCCACGGGAGGATAACCTGTCTTTGAATTCATCAATTTATTCTTGCCCAGGATTAGGCACGAGCCAATTTTATGACCAATTTCCCTGCAATTAAAACATCTGAAGGGCATACACTCATAGTCTACATGATAAAACCATACCCCCATCGAAGTATTGAGCCTAATAGCCTATATCATAGGCTTAGAAATGTCTATATTAATGCAAATTCTAGCATAGGATGAGAAAGTTACAGTATTTGTTTCTTTGCCCGCACCAATGTGCTCTCTTAGCGCCTACACAATTTCTATAAGCGACTCCTTTCACCAAAACTCAGGGGGGGCTTGTACAATCTAACCCAAAGAGGGATCTTCTTAACAAATTCTTCCTCAGGATTAAAGAGGGGTGACCATGGTCTAAGATACAACCCTACTTTTTAAAAAAACCAAGGACCGCCAAAGAAAATCCTATCCCTTTCTTTAAGTGTTCCAAAGCAAACTGAAAAAAACCTTTAGAGAGGAATCTAATCTCAGGCCTATCTTTACATTTCCAATTCCTATTAACCCGACTCCAAATTTCATCTTTTGAGGGCCAAACACCAATAAATTTGCATACGAGTGCTTTATTGTTTAGGTAATCGCATATTTCCTCAAGAGCAGAGGATCATAGTTCAATATTTCTCATAGAATTAAAGACCTTGACTTCTAATTCCCCCAATGAAAAATAAACCGATGACTTGGACTCCTCCCGTGAAAGCTCGCCTTTAACTTCTCCATTCTTTGTCATTGAGAGGCAACCCAACCCCATTAGCTTCAACGGTTTTGGAAATAACCAACATTCACTATTAGGCTCGGGATTACGAAATCCCAAATCCACTTTGCCATTTCGTGAGACCTTAGGCTTTTAATCACCTAGCGAATCACATTCGCACCCATTCTCGGGGTCCTTTCCCCCACGCATCTCTCCCCAATAGGGCTTGACCTCCATCACCTCCTCTAGATGGAACCCTTGAAACTAGATACAACACCGGATTGGCCTTCGAGTCTGCTAACATCTCTAGAAAATCATTTTTCCGAAGCCCTTCCTTCACACTTTTCCTCCATTTCCCATACTTTTGCTATGCAAACCTCTTTTTTCACAATTGGGGCATCCTCTCACCATCTTCCATTGTTTTAGGAGCATTAATTTTATGGAAAATATGAATATAATGATTTTACCCAATTTATACAATGTATATATGATGATTTTATAGTAACACATATACACTATTAATTTTTTTGTAGGTAACAATTTATTTTTTTGTTCTCCTAGGAAGATTGTTTTTGTAGTAGGAGTGAAAGCAGAATGGGGTTCATGGAAGATATAAAGAATAAATTGTAAAATCCATGATGGGAAGAAGGTCAATTTGAGTCGAATTGGTTGCGTGATCATTTATCTCATTTTATTTGTCTCTTTTAGCATTATTTTTAGAGAAAAGGTTCAAAACATGGATGTTTTAAGGGAATGGTTCTCTCTTCAAAATGAGATTCTAGGAAATGTTTTTACCATTTTCAAATTTGACGCTATTACATTACTTTGTTTTGGTTTCATAGTTCCAACCCCTATGTTTTTCCCCGAGCTATTAGTAAGAAGAAAGGGCTTGTCACCAAAGGATATACATAGGTGAGTAAGAAAATATTCCTCTGTCTAACCCAATGAAATAATAAGATGTTAAGGTTCAACACCAAAGGTTAGAAAATATGAAATATGTTGGTATTTCACTTTTTTACTATTTTTGTCTTGATTGATTTACTTCTCTTTTTATTTTTGGGAGAGATACTTGTTATCAAAATTACCTTGAGGGGTGAATTATGGTGAACTGTCATCACCTCTTCTAGTGTGCACTTTGCCTCTGTATTTCACACATTTGGAGACTACTCTCCCACCCTCCTTTTCTGGTGTATCACCGCTTTAGTGTAGGCTTTCATTTTATGCATTCTCTCTCCCTGGTCCCTTGGAAATTTAGAATAGAACAGTTAGCTTATCCTGCATTAGAGTAGATTGTGGCAGGTAGTTTAGGAGTAAGAACCAGCTTTCTTTGGAGGTCTATCTCAAGTAGCAAGTCCCACAACTTGGAGATAGTACCCATGTTATCCAATCACACTGTGAGTTCAA
Source organism: Taxus wallichiana var. yunnanensis (assembly GCA_018340775.1). Taxonomy (NCBI): domain Eukaryota; kingdom Viridiplantae; phylum Streptophyta; class Pinopsida; order Cupressales; family Taxaceae; genus Taxus; species Taxus wallichiana. Next base: position 926,412,658 of record CM031242.1, read on the forward strand.
GTATATGCACTTGTATAAACACAGGGGTGTTGTGATTCGGTGATAACAATACTTGCCCCAAGACTTGGCCCTATGAAACTAATAAGATGCAAGGGCTCATCATCAGAACAACACATATGAATGGGGAACTTGGGTGAAGCACGTTATAGCTTAGCTTTTGGAGAGAACCATAATGGGTGTCACAAGGAAACTTATGAAATAGGCTATATGCTACTATATATAATTTTTTAGGAATTTATAAGGAGATAAGATTTATATTACTCATATAGAACAAAATCAATCTCCCACTAAGTGATATTTAAAATTAGATTCCAATGGGGAAAAAGGTGATGATGAAAAAGTGAAATGAAGATTTTGTGAGGTTTTGTAAAATGAACAAATAGTTAGGTAGTTACAAAAAAATTAACTAAAATGTCAAGAAGTATAAAATAATAATGTAAGGTTAAATATGCAATGGGGAAATGTGGATTTTTTTGATTCATACACAATAATGTTTGAGATACAATGAGTTGACTAATTTTGCAAACCCCTTGCACTCTTAAGTGCGTGAATGAAAAGGCCATATTATGAAAATATTTGGTAACTAGTATGTGCAATGAAAAGTTTCCAAAATCTTATGAAATGGGGTAAGAACAATCAAGAGGCCCCAAAATATAAACAAGAACTATCTCTTTGCATGCATATATAAACTTGAAATAAACATTCAAACCCTATCATATCTAGATATTTCTCTACTCCATGAAAGCTAATGAAAAATGAACCTATTAAAGACTCTTAGCAATCAATTTATGATTTATGAGAATGGGAGCTCACCATTAATGGCTTCAAGGCCAATGGTTCTTCCCATTTACTCAATGCTTGTGAGTGTAGTGCAATAGTAAAGCAAAAAGTAATATTAGCTCAATATAATAATGAATAAAAATCTCTAATCCTAATAATAATACTATAGTTTAGCCTAGAGAGGGAAATGTTCTTATGAAATGAGAGGGGGTCTAGGCATATTTATAGTTTTGGTTTCCAAATATGGAAAGGTTTGGGTGAATGTGGGACAAAAGGATAGTCCAAAAGTCACTTTTTGGCTTAGAAAAGGTCAAAACATGATTAGGCCTAGTTAAGGTTTAGGCTAGTTAAACTTGATTAACAAGTGATTAGAGACTCATTGAGAGTTGGGAGGGGGTGGTTAATCATTTGTGATTAATAGATAGCTAGGAAGCTTGCGAAGTGGTTCGAGAGAGAACTAAGGAGGTTACGAATGGTCAAAAGGAGTAATGTTTAGCTAATAAGAGAGATATTAGCCCAATTAGCTATTTATAAGATGAGTATAACCGAAAGAGTGTCGTGAATGGGCATCGAGAGAATGGAGTGAAGAATAGGGAATTAACGAAGTGTTGTCGAGTTAGTTGAATTTGGAGGAAATGCTAAGTGTAAGCATATTTTAGGTGTCTACATTTGCCCCTCTTTGGGGTGGCGTAAGTGACGTCACTTCAAAGAAAGTAGACAAACATAAACAAGTAAAACTTTGAAAGGGTATAAGAAAAATGAGTAGAATGAAGGACGCCCCCTCGATTGTCGATGGGGTGATGGAAGAACTTCGATTGACGATCAAAAATGACATAAAGAGAACAAAAGAAAGAATAGTGTGAAGAAGAAGAAAAGGGGAGAGAGGAGAAAATAACAAAGGGGGAGATATTGAGCTATCTCGTAATGGTGCATTGTGTAAGACAATAGTCATCTCATCATATTGCTAAGAATCTTCATCATCGGTCCTTATTAAAAAATGAACAAAAGTGTAGCATAACATGAAAATCCATATATGAACAAATGTCCATTGTTAAAAACACCAACTCCATGCAACATACAAAATGCAATGAAATACGAGAAAGCAAAAGATGCATAACTCCATGCAACATACATAATACAATGCAATACAAGAAAGTAAACAAGCTAACCTAACGGAGAAACATAATGTAATGTTTTTGTTATCGATATTTAGTTCCAACTTATTCGTACAAAAACGAAAAGGGCTAAAAGTGGCACCCTAAGAAAATTGTATATGCAAGGGGAATAACGAATTCCACTTGGGCCCTATGAAAAAAATTTGTGCGCTACGAAACAATACCAGGGAAACTCGTTGTGCTCCAGTCAGTACAAACAAAACATGCAAACTAGCTTTGTTAATGAAGGTAGATCAAAATGATCAAACGAGTCGTTTATGAAAAGAACAAGCAAGAACCAAAGAATAACATTTTGTAGGATGATTTTTAATTTTTAGAAGTTTTCTTAAACATATTTGAATGTTTTTATTTTTCTAAGATATTTGAAATTTTTGTGATTTTTAAAGTTTTATGAAACTATGTACAGGAAGACAAATAAAAGTGAATTCCCCAGTGATAGATGAGATGTATAGAGGCACAATGCCACGCACATTCACAAGAAAGTGAAGATGCGAAAATGCCCTGATTTTAGGTGGGAGTATTCAAAGGAAAACTCTTCATGCACAGAGGTTGGATCAAGGCCAATATGGATAGGTTTAATCATGATGATGAACGTAACCGGTGACATGTTTAGGAAGGAGCAAGGATGCCCCCAGTGTAAGCTAGCCAAGAAACACATGATAGAAAGGAAGTGGAAGGTTATTTTTTTGTGAAAGGGGGCAAAGGTTTCAAAACATGGCAAAAAGACAATACCATACACATGGATGTTCAAATGAAGTAGAAGAACAACAAATGTTATGAATGTAGCCTAGAAGCCTCATGATAAAAAAGTGATTAGCCAAAGGCACAAATCATGAAATGAGATATGGACTAAATCAAGAGTCTAAAAAAGGTAAACAAAAAGACACTTGGTAACATACTAATCTTGTTCGCTCATAGAGATCCAATGTGTGCATGTGGAATTTATTACCTCTTGAAGGGAATATTTAATAGAAACAAATGAGGAAAAACTAGCCAATGTGTAGGAATGATTTATTTTGATAGGTGATAGGTGATTTGTGAATGGAGGGTGGAAGGATAACCATACATTGCTCCGTTTTCATCCAGGACATCTATAGCCCTGATGGATATGTATTTGATTGTAATAATCAACATTGCTCTACTATTAGTCGATGTCTATAGCCTCAATAGAGATTATTGGAAATACCCCAAGAGAGAGTAATGTATCAATTTGCTTTTACTTTTAGCTTTTAGCTTTTGATTTTTGATTAATTTTGATTCTTTTTTCGCTTTTTGAAAACTTATTTCAGCTCTCTTGATTGACAAGGGGTTAATAACCACATATGGCTTGATTGAAGGATGTAGAAGTGATTAATGACGACATTGGCTAATGTCAATAAATATGTCCAAAGTTCTTCGTAACAAGTTTATTAGATGTTGAGTGTGATAGGATCTCTAAGAGGTCAGTCATTCTTTAATTTACCAAGGTGATGAAAGACCAAGGTCAAACATATACCATAGAGATAAATGTCACAAAATGTGTGCAAATGAGCTAACCAAAATATCATCAAAGGGATGAAAATGGTGGATGAATTGTAGAGGAATGGAATGTAGGGGAAGAAGGAACATACATGTGTATACAATACTTGATTACAATGTTTGATCTTTGTACCTTCAATTTTTTTTTATGTTTTCTCATGTTTTTGTATTTTTGAACTTGTTTTTTTATTTTTAGATTTTTGATAGTTTTTGGAAAGTTGGGACTAACAAAGTCACTCAGCATGATAAGATCCAAAAAAATGTTTGTGACTTCCTTGATAAGGGAGATTAAGTGTGTTTGTTTATCAAGATCTTGATAATCGTGGTGATCTTATACTCAATAAATGACTGTGATTTGTCTTGAAACATGGATTTCATATGTGGGGGATTGAGTTCCCTATCCATAGGTTTCTATACTTTCTACCATACTTGATGGTTACGTTGATGTGCGCTCTTGAATCACATTTGATTATGAACCTTGAGATCATTTGAGTTGTAGGGAGCTTTGTAGATCTTCGGCATTTTGATTTTAGCTCGATAAAGAACATATGCAGGTTTCTTATAAGTGATTATGTGACCTGTCTGATCTGAGAAGTGGGAGAAGAAAGTGGACATTTATGATTAATGATAGGAATAGTAGAGATGATGGTGGGCTTGCCCCGGTCATTGGTAGAAGGAGAATGTGATAGGTGAAAAGGATATGGTCCAAGAATTGAAGAGGATGGGCTACCAGGAGGTGAGCCACTGATAGAAGATGACAAAGGGCTGCTAGGATATGGCCCTAAGATGGAAGAAATTGGGCTATGAGGACATGGACCAAGAATAGAAGATGATGGTGTCCCATAGATGGAAGAGGATGAAGGGCTACTAGGATGTGGCCCAAGAATAAAAGGTAATGAGCTACCCCAAGGTGACCCATAAATAGAAAATAATGGAGGGCTACTAGGACGTGGCCCCATAATAAAAGAAGATGGTGAGAGACTACTAGGGTTTAGCCCAAGTAGACAAGGAGGGACTACTTGGAGGTGTCCCATAGATAGAAGAGGATGAAGGGCTACTAGGAATGGCCCAAGAATAAACGATAATGAGCTACTAGAAGGTGACCCACAAGTAGAAAATGGAGGGCTACCTAGGGGTGGCTCCAGGATATAAGAAGATGATGGGATACTAGGGTGTGGCCCAAGGTGATATTTTGATTGAGGAATGATGATAGATAAGGAATGATCATGTAACGAGAAGATAGGCCATGGATCAATCCTAGACCCCAACATCTCATCATGCTCATAGGAAGGTGAAGATGGAATGCCAAAAGAAGAATCAAGTTCCATGATGTTAGGCTCCTCATCTATGTTTTAACAAAAGGGATCAACTTCTTCCTCCCCATATGTGAGCATATTGAGTTGTAGAAAGAATCCTTGTAGAGGGATATCTTTGTGTTGTCGATTGTTCCTTCATTATGAGAGAAATCAATCAATAGAGGTTGTTGTTCTTCGACCATAAGAGGTTGACTAGAAGAAACGGGTTTGATAAGTGGGGAAGATTGATTGAAAAAAGAAGATGAATATGTTCGATGATGTAGATGAGGGGAAGGTTTGACCTTATCACTCCCACAAAGAGTTTTGATAGTGCTTCAAAATATATCTTAACACATGGCTTCTTTCTAATGGTTCGACGTGGTCACAGACATTGATCTTTAGAAGATGGATGAGGAAATGGTATGATATGGTTGAAAGGGCTCAAGGGCTGAAGAGGGATTGAATTTGGACTGATAGTAGAAAAGACGACTCAAGAGAGGAAGTAGGCTTGGTGGCGGGCGTCTCATGAATGGATGATTTAGATCTAGACTTAGATTATTTTTCTAAAAGATGACCTAATGTGGGAGAGAAAATAGGATCGCATAGCCATCCGTTAAGTTGTGACGTAGGAGTTGAATTGGATGATTGACTAGAGGGAATCCGAGTCATGGAACTCTTTGATGGAGGAAGAGGTCATTGAAGCGACTGATAAAGGTGGTCTTGCGAAGGAAGGGAGGACCATGACTCAAGAACCGAATTATATGTTTGATCAATGAAACTGGGAGTCGCACATGAGTATTCAAAGGAGGAATATGTCATTGAGGTGATTGAGAATGAAGGTATTTTGAAGAAAGGGAGGACCGTGATTCAGGATTTGATCTAAGGTATCCGAATAATAGTTGGGATCCAAATCTTCAAAATAAGAGTGGGAATCCAAATGGTATTTTGGATCTGAATTAGAAGAAGAGTGGGGGAACTGAATAATAATTTGGATCAGAAGCATCCAAACATACCACCAACTATGAGCTGAAGGTGGAAACAGGGTACCCAAATGGACCCTCTAGTGCGAAGAACCAAATGAGGTTTAGTCGTAATGGGAATATTTTGATTTGAATTCCTAAACCTAGGTTCCATATTTTTGTAAGTGTGAGGAACTGCGTGATAGTCAGTCATTGTTAGCTTCGTTTAGGTACAAATGCCTAGACCTAGATAGTGTGATGGAAATCCTTCAAAGGGAAGGAAGTGACATGTCGATTTAGGGAAGCATAATGACATCCAACTAGACATTTCATAAAGATGGGGATGTTTGTGTGATTTTCCAAAAGGTATAAAAGGAAAAAATACATCGCGATAACAAATTTTTGATAACCTAATAAGATTTTCCTAGAGTAAGTCTATGAGTTTGTTAACATGCAAGGAATAATCATACAAGTCCACTAGTAAACATGTCTTTCACTCAAACTGTTTTATGAAACACTATACCTTTAAGCTACGGTTTCAATGATAGGCACAAAATTAGATAGTGATAATACCCTATCAATACCTAGGTCAAGTTGAAATATCAAAAGATCTAAGCACTAAAGTTTCACTGACGTGATCTCTCCACAAGATATACTATGACTAGTTCAAATGCTGACAAAATCTAAGTCTTTGATAATGGAAGTTGTAAATGTGAATAACGTAACAACACTACCCTAACATGTTAACCAAGCTTGGAATAAGCAAGGTGTTTAGTATCAAGATGATGTTATCATGATATGAACAATGCAGTATCAACACTCTCAAAAGGCCTTAGACATTGTTGGGACCGAAACTAAGTACAAGTATAACAAGAAGTTGTCAATCGTGTGGGTAGCATAATGATATAATGAGGAAACTTATATCAAGTTCTCAAGAAATGAAAACAAGATGTAAGTTTTGTAATTATATGGCTAAAATGTGGGAAAAGTAACAACTCAAAGGGGAAATGATGATGAAACAAAATCCTAGCTATGAAGATGATCCTGAAATCAAGATCATGTGGCCATCAAAGATATAAGGACGCATCCACACACTTTAGACATTTAACAACTCAGCCACAAACATGGATGAGCGTTAACGAACAAAAAATGGCAAACACTATTTATGAAAACACTCCCGAAAGATGCTTACTTTTGCCCCAAATGGGCAGCAAGAACACAAAGGTATAGATCAAAATATGTAAGTAAACTAAGCATTACTTGGGTAGAGTTTCGCCTTGTCCTTAGGTGAGAAAGAAATCAAGCTAAGTAACATGTTGTAAACTTCGTGATGATTGACACTTAGATCTAACTTAAATGGGGTCTTTTCCTTGTTCAAAAAACAAGGTTTAGACTCAAAGTAAGTCATCACTTCATGAAAGGCTAGACAAGACATGATAATGGACTAACAAAGTGGGCTCCAAGAAGATATGGATTCCATAAGTAGATCACTCAACTAGGTGTCAACATTTTTTCTAATGTGAGCTCAATTTTCCAAGGTTTCCCAAGGATTATATAGTATTTACTTTACTCCCTTCTCGATATAATGAGCAACTAGTGCATTCATTGTATTTTCATTGGGGCCACGATACATACAATTTTGACTCTAAACTCATAATGTATGACTAGTCAAGTGGGTAAGCGGAGTGCTTCCTATTTCATCCACGAGGTTACTCAACGATGGATTACTTTAGGGTTCCTAGAATCACCCCCACTTTATTATAGCTTAAGGCGTTATGCCAAAGGGGTATGTTCTAGTTGAGCTTATAAGGACGTACCCTTTTCCGAAACCTGTAATATAGTGTTATGTTTGTGGTGTGTTTTTTCATCTTGTTTAACTTAATGTGGTTTTGAGTAGCACATTGTTTGGCAACCTACAATTAAACACGTATTAGTGGGTTTGTGTCTCGACACTCCTTTCTTTGAAAAATGAATTAGGTCCTACACCAAGATTAGTAGTTTTCTAAAAGATCACAATATCATGAAAGAGAGTTTAAGTGTTGTTTTGATTCCCAAGATCACCTAAAAGGTGCGAGGAAAGAACATATACAACACGAAAACTCAACTACAATAAGAAATGGAAAACACTTTAAGTGATTTGTGAAAAAGAAACTTGTTTTAGCCAAATTTTAAAAGTTAATTCATTTTAAAGCTTAAATTGAAGTGTTTTGGAAGCAAAATAGAAGGTTTTTGAAATGTTTTTGATTCCCAAGATCACCTAGAAGGTGCAAGGGAAGAGCATACACGTTTCAAAGGACCCCTACAAATGAAAAACGTGAACACTCAACTAAGTTAACATAAAAATATAATAGAAAAAAACTTGAAAATCACGTGTTAGAACCCTACCAAAAGTTAGAAAGCTACGAAAATCAAAAATTCGGAGATCTATTTTTAGTATTTTGCATTTTCAGAGGTCTCACGGGGCCTTTCTAGACTTTAACGATAGAAGTAATGATACCAAAGGTATATTAATTTTGGAACTTCCCTCACAAAGTTCACTTTGTGCTCTTTTCGATGCCTATTCAAGTTCTGAAAATGGGTCAGTGGCGAGGAGATATGACCCAAACAAGGAGCACAAAAAATAATAAGAATAAATTCAAATCAAACAGAGACACTGCTTGCTGCCCGAGAATGACGTATGTGCACCCCAAACAATGGATACATGCACCTAATGATGGATGTGCATGGCTATATAATATGACAATGTGGATTTACACCTGCACGTCCAGACAAGCGTGTGCACGTGGGTTTCGGTGAATACGCGCCCAAATAGGTAGAGTACACAAGCAAGGCAAAAATGCAAAGTCAACAGAGTAACGCAGACACTGCATGTCTAGAAGAAGAGTACACATGTAATTTGATGTATACGCTCATGTTTCAATGGATACATGCCCCTTTGTAAATTGGTTTGACAGTCAAGGTACAAATAAATGGGTGTGCGACCAGTTTGATGGGTGTACGCTGTTTTAACGTATACTCGTTGATCTATGACACCTACGTGTACCACCTAAAAGCTCATAAAATCATAGAAATGAAAAATTTAAAAGAGCAAACAAGTTAGTTTTTATCCATTAAAACCTATTTCTAGCTTGAACCCATTAAATGCTTAAGAAAAAGGGAGATTTAGCCAATCTAAAATGTGAAATTTGTTAAAAAAAAGCATTTTAACCCTAAAAACCATGAAAGTTGTTAAAAATGGACATGAAAAAGCTCAAAGACCTCCATTAATGGAGTATGGACTAAGAGTCCCATCGAGCATGTCAAATGCGTGTAAAATGGCCTCAAAATCTTTAAATAACCATTCAATGGACCATCAAATTAGAGCTAAACAAGAAACTATCTCTTTGCATGCATATATAAACTTGAAATAAACATTCAAACCCTAGCATATCTAGATATTTCTCTACTCCATGAAAGCTAATGAAAAATGAACCTATTAAAGACTCTTAACAATCAGTTTATGATTTATGAGAATGGGAGCTCACCATTAATGGCTTCAGGAAATGGTTCTTCCTATTTACGCAATGCTTATGAGTGTAGTGTAATAGTAAAGCAAAAAAGAAATGTTAGCTCGATATAATAATGAATAAAAGCTCTATTCCTAACAATAATACTATAATTTAGACTAGAGAGGGAAGTGTTCTTATGAAATGAGAGGGGGTCTACTCCTATTTATAGTTTTGGTTTCCAAAGATGGAAAGGTTTGGATGAATGTGGGATAAAATGATAGTCCAAAAGTCACTTTTTGGCTTAGAAAAGGTCAAAATATGATTAGGAGTAGTTAAACTAGGTTTAGGCTAGTGAAAATTGATTAGCAAGTGATTAGAGACTCATTGAGAGTTGGGAGGGTTTGGTTAATCATTTGTTATTGATAGATAGCATAGGAAGGCGGCATAAGTGGTTCGAGAGAGACTAGGGAGGTTCTAAATGGTCAAAGGAGGAATGTTTAGCTAATAAGAGAGATATTAACCCAATTAGCGGATTATAGGATGAATACGACCGAAAGAGTTTCATGAATGGGGATCGAGAATGGAGCAAAGAATAGGGAATTAACGAAGTGTCGTCAATTGGTTGAATTTGGAGGAAATGCTAAGTGTAAGCATATTTTAGGTGTTTACAACTAGATATGGATTGATCCGAGCTTTTCCATTATTTATATTAGTATGAATATCAAGTGTCAACATAAGATCAACTGCTACAATAGTAAATTCAAGGATTTTTTTAATATATTGGTGAAGCATTTTAGATACATAAGCCTCATGTTTTTGGGTATCCTTTAGCCAATTTTCATATAAGCATATAAAATTGAGTCAAACACTAATATTTGTATTATTCTTCATGTATGATGCAAAGGCATCTTAAAAAACATCCAAAATTGACTATTCCTCATTCTAACCATGGTTAGGAGATCACAACAGGTGTGTTGGAGAATGATGAAGGCATAAGAGGGAGTTTTAGATGTTAAAGCATTTGAAATTTCAAATTGGAACTTTTCCCTCCAAAAATGTAATTCAAAATCTCAAACTTGTAAAAGTGAGTTCTAAGTTTGTTAAGTGAGCAGAATGGTATAGGAAAGTGGTGTAGTCATGCTAAAAGGGGTCCTAAGTTATACTAAGTCATAAAAAGTGAGAAATTAATGTAAAATTAGTCCATTTTGTGATATGGGCTTATGAGTCATGTATGAGTCATGAAAGAGAGTTAGTTAGGGTTGAGGAAAACAATAAAAGATGAGATAAAATAAATAATGATTTGAATGATTTGTAGTTAGTTAAGCTCCCGAGGAGAAGGAGGGAAGAGGAGAGCATTCCTCGAGAAAAAGAGGAATTGGAGAATGGAGGAGAGGTAGACAAAACAAGAAAACATGAAATTTTGTAGTAAGTTTGCAGTTTAATATGTTATACCCTATTTTGCTTCATGACCGTGATTCTTCTTGTGTGAATTTCTGATTTTTTTCTTGATGCAAAATTTAAAGTATGTGTGATATTCTTAAGGAGTGATTAAGCTACTTGATTTAAGAGGAATATTGTGAAGATTGATTAGTGTATACCACGTTATTACTATAAAACAATGCATGTGACTAAATAAACAATACATCTATACTTTTGCAAGGGATTCTATGTTTTTTTAGGTGTGACACCATACACGGGTTCTTGAAGGATTAAATTATTAGTAGATGATGGATGAAGTGCTAATGCCTAGATTTTAAATGCCTTTTACATTGTTCTTTGTCTTACATGTTGAAAATTATGTGAAAGAGGATTGTGACCGTAAGAGAGATGATTATTATGTAAAAGTGAATGAGTGTTCTAAAGGTTTCAAGGTAAATGAATTTCAATATAATGGTGTTTAATTTGTGTAGAATTGTATTAGCAAACAAATGTTTGCATAGTTCAAATACAAGGTTTCATTTCAAGTCTTAACTGTGTACCTACATGTAGGGCAAGAGAACATAAGGAGGATTTCATGGTTTAAGGATTCAAGGAGCTCCATTTGTAAAAGATTCACGTGCAAGTAGTTGAAATAGACCTTTGGGTAATATAGAGCCTTGAATAAAATTTGGATGGAAGCTACTGACAATTTTCTCTTACCCGAGTTTATAGAAACCCCTCTTAGAGTTTAGCTAGGGTAAGTGATTTAAAGCTCTTAATCAATGAATGTTAGTCTAATATTTAGAAGAAATGATGTTAACATTGTCCCCTAGAATCTTTAACAAGAAATTTTAAGAAGCAAGGGTGGAATTTCTAGTTATTTATGGCGATCCTCTAGAAGGACGGGGAGTATAGTTAGAGACCTAATTGTAAGGGTAGATTAACAAAGGAAGTAGTCTTTCTAGTTGGAGTTCAACTTTGGAATCGGCACACAAATAAAAACTTGAAATGGGTATCTAAAAAGGATAATTTTGTGTTTTGATACCCCTGAAAAGAAATTTATGTAAGGAAAAGGACTATCCCAAGGCTAGTTGGGCCTTTGAGAGCCAAAGAAGTCAAGAGGTGATAAGGAGATATGTTTAAAGAGTTAGGTCTTGAAAATTGGCATGAACCCTAAGAATGTTGGAAGGAATCTAAAGGAGTTTACTTATTATTCTGGGTAGCTATAGAAGTCATCGACCATGAATGTACTAGGGTCATTGTCTTAAGGGTACTTAGAAGGACAGGTTTTGACAAAGAAGAAGAAGATTGGTGTTTTTGATTGCTTGAGTACATTTTGTGATTGATCTAACAATGGTTTGAAGTTATAGATAGGGAAAAATCATTGAGAGGTGTCAACAAGATAAAAGGAGTCAAATTTGCTCCATTTGGACTAACAATTAGTGAAGAAGGACAAAGGACAATTTGGGTAAAAGGGAAAAGTTGATTATTTCTTTGGTTGTGAATCATCTTGATGGTCAATTTAAAATTGAATGTAGGTGTGAAATAGAGTGGAAGGTCTTGTGAGGCCATGGTAGGTGAAATAGGTAAAATGGGCAAATTTTAGCCAATCTAGGCTTGTAAAAGATCCTCAAATTGAAAAGAGTTGATGTTGTTGTTTGAAACCCTCTTGATTAGTGATTACATGGTTGATTTTGTATTCTCTTTGCATGGATGTAGGATATCTTGGAGAGACACGTGAATAGTTTGGATCTCAACTTCCAAAGGTAGAGAGGCCTTAACATCATAAACTAAATAAAATGGGGTGACCCCATAGGTGTGCATATGGTAGTTATATAGGACCATAAAGAAATAAATAACTACATACGTGAATGCCTCTTATTGTTTTTAATGGTCTTGAATAAGATAAACTTTTAAATTTTTATTTTATCTTGACCTTTATCCCGAGGATAGTACGAGGAGACAATATGATGAGATATTTGGAACTTCTTACATAATTCACTTACCACAAGATTTTTGAAAGTAGATTAATTATCCAAAATAATGACTTGTAGGAATTTGTATCTATAAACTATTTGGTTCGAGATGAATTTGGAAATGAAAAATATAGAACCATTATTAGATGTATATATTATACCCACTTTTTAAATTATTCAATGGCCATAATAATTAAGTGATGACCATCATAAGGATATGCAAAATATTTCCAATCAAGTCTAAACCCCAAGTAGATAAATTTTAAGGGGTAATGATTAGATGTAAGGCTTGCTCACATACATGAATACAATGGGATAATTGTTGACATTTAGGAAACTTTATAACATACTTCGTGACATCGTTCTCATGCATGGGTAAAAATGATCTCATTTGATATATTTTCTTAGCAATTGCATGATCATTGAAATGACTGCCATATATACCAATGTGATGCTTGAAAATTAAATTCTCAACTTAACATTAATCTACACATCTAAGTAGCATGCAATTAAAATATCTTAGATATATGGTCTCTTTAAGAATATTATATTTTTCTAAGATTATGTGAAACCACCACTTATGTTGGGAGGTGGCACCTTCAGGATAAGATCAATAAACCAAAATGTTAATTATGAACGTGAACTAGTGAGATGACATGATTGTGTGTTTATCAATGTAAAAAATTCATTTATTTGAGAAATTAGTGTTAATGAGATCACCACTTTTCAAATATGTGTCAACCAACTAATAAATAATGATTTGGCCTTTATTGAATTTTTTTGTAGACATAATTCAACTCAAACTTAGTCATCAATGTAATGAAACAACTCATTTTCATGCATAGTCTTGGTTGAGTCAAAAACATGTGCAAGGATTAAAAATTTATAATGAATATAATTTCTTGATTAAACATGTAATTCCTTAAGCATTTATTGTAAAATACTATGATGTGGCATTTGTTCTCTTCTTGGATATACTTTGTCTCGTACTTGAGACGGCAATTAAAGATACAAATAACTCTCTTTTCCATTATCATCTTCCTAAGATAACATGTAGACAAGGGATACTTAGGTCGCTCTCAAATAAAGGATGGGAGGACCATAAAATAGGTGGAATGAGAGTGAGAGGAGACAAGAAAATACTTCACCAAAATGAAGGCATTATGAAAATCCCATATTTGTGTGACCCACTCACATTTTTAGGAGGTTATTAATAAGATGAACTATATAAGTGTGAGCAAGAATGAATATTTGAATAAATCTTAGCTTCTCAAGAAATATATTTTAGAATATTTCTACATGTGAATTTGAAAATGCACTTTTATGAATTAAGGATGATATAATTTTTGATGAGGCGGTGAGAATGATACACTAGAATTTAGGGTAATAAACCCTTTAATAAATTTTATTAGGTAATAATTCATATATGATCTACTATCTTATGGATGAGATAATCAAATGTGTGAGTCACAACATTTTTATAAGTGGTATTGAAATTCTTAAGACTAAAAGGTATGAAATCATAATAGAGGGTTCCCTAAGGAATGGTGAAGTAAGTCTTTCTTTGATCTTATTTATAAATGTGGAGTTAATCATACCCAAAGAAAAAATCCATGAGAGCTAATAATTCATATATGGAAGTGGCATCAATGATGATGTCTATGGGTGGAAGGGGAAATTATTCATTAGAGTAACTTTTTGATGTCTTTGAAGTGTATCTATTACTTGATTTTACTTTTATTTTTAGAATAGGGACAATACTAAATAATCACATGGAATAGTAAGCATGGCTAATGAAACAAAATTGGAGGAGATTGATAATATCATTATTAATCATGAAAGATACATTTGGTTTCATGGGTCATATATTTTTCTTGACGTGTTTAGATTCATGTTTGTAGACTAGGTTATTGATTGTTATCTTGGGATCAACCCTAGACATGTTCAAGTAAGATAAGGGAAAGGCGAGTAAAATATTGGAGAGGATGTTATTGTGTTCTTCCACATCCTTAGAAGAAAGAGTGGATCCAAGATTCATAATTCTAGGCTTTTCTTCCTTACCAATATCAATGTCTATAGTGTCTTTTGATGAGGATGCATGTCCTTATTAAAATTATTGAGGATTAGGAAGAAGATAACGTGCATCATCATATACCTCATATACTTAATATTCTTATGTGCAAGGATAAAAATCGTCTTCAATCCCAAAGTAATATGAATAGCGATGAATAATGGAAAAAACTCTATTGTGATTTACTATGGGGGTGGTGGAGTCAACTTAAGATCGTAAGAAATCGAAGATTACTTCATCATTTTTAGCGAAATCCTTGATAAGAAGCTAACCTTATTTCTCTAAATGAGTAAGGATTGTAGTACATGGAATTTCTTGAAGAAGATATTTAGTATAATAGATATGAAAAATGTAGATTTTGGTATCTCCTCGTGAGGAAAAAATCATGAGGAAGAGACATGAATGGAACAAAAAAATTGGTTTCTCTCTATTGAAATGGCCTTTATGGATTTAAAGTTGAAATATTTAGAAATTCCATACAAGAAAAATTTGTACAATTGAATATGTTTGGATCTATCTTGATAAACCTCAAAAACTTGATTAACAACTAGTTGTGATCCCCTTAAAACTACGATGTTTTGAACATTTGATATTCTAGAAATTAGGAGACTTGAGAAAAAGGCCTCATACTCATCTCTATTATTGTAACACTCATATTCTATCTTGAAGCTAATGGGTATGATTCTTCCATCACAAGAGTTTAAAATAACCCCTACACTAGTGTCTAGGTGACACTTTACTACATCATAATTGAGCATCCATAAATTATCTAAAAGAGAGGATTTCCTAGTTTCTTGGGGGCCTTTCTTCAACCTCTAAAAGTACTACCATAAAAATTTTAATGACCCCTTATAGAGGAAGAGAGGTTAGAGGTATGGGATTGTAGGTTTCAACTTCTTATTGTTCAAAATAGGGAATAAGGGGTATGTCACTTTCTATTATTTTGATAGTCTTAGTCGTACACTTTATATAAAAAAATTCTACTATAACGACCTTTTCTTTGAAATTTTCGGTGGTCTTTTAAAAAAATAATTCTTTTGTTTCCTTAATAGTGAAGGTTTAGGATATGTTGGGTTCACATTTTGGATCCACTTGGAAACTATTATTGGATACTTCAAGAGAGGCAAAGGTTTCTTCATTTGGTTAGCTAGGAATTGGTAATCTTTGTGACTTTATGGTCTTTCCCTACGGTTTTCATAAAGCACATCAAAAGGTTTGGGATCACCTTGGGTGACATACACTCTTCCTTGGTGTAAAAAAATAACCTCTTGAAACCAATTAGAAGGAATGGCATTCATCATTTTAATCTAAGGTCTTCCTAAATTCATATATGAGCTTTTATCATTGTCATAATGTAGTATTCCATTAGCAAAAATTTAGGTCCTAAAGTGACATGCAAGGCATTAATTTTTATGGAAGAATCCTTGAGGATATTCATTAACCTTGAAGAGTTTTATTAGTAGATGAATAATTTATCTCACCACAACCCATACATTGAAGAAAAAAGAAGCTGAAGTATGCTTACTATAGCTCCGTAAGCAATCATGGATCTTTTGACATAGTTGTTGTAAATCCACACTTCTAAGTAGGAGTTGATATATCCTCTCCAATATATTTAAGCTTAAGAATGTAGTTGATTGGCATAAAAAAATATCCTAAATCCCTAAGTACTTTAAGTGTCTCATGCCACTTAGGATAACCTAAGAAGAATGTGTCACTACTTGTATTCTAATGTAGATGACTCAATTAATCATAAAAAAGAAATCAAAACACACATCTATTTTATAACATGAGTATAGGATGAAAAAATTATTGACTTCATCAATAATAAAAATTAAAATATTATGCAACCAAACATCTTTTTCGGTATGTGCATTTCTTGTCTTCACTATTCAAATGCATCTATCTTGATATTCCTTCTTCTCCTTAGTGATGTCATCCCTCTAGGTTTTCTACTCTCGGTGAGGGGTTCTATCCTCCATCTATCTCAGGCCACAAAAATATAGTTAGTGAAAGATAGAAAAATATCTATATAATCAAGTAATAATAATAAATGTATATAATCCAAATGAAAGTAATATCCATGTCACTTACACTACTATCAATAAATAAAATCATCTCACTTAACATTTTAGAAGCATAATCATTATCCACTACATTTACTATATTTATTGAGCCAATTATTAAATCATCAATTTTTTTCCGTCACGTATATTGATTTGGGATATGAAAATGGCTTAGTTATTTAACTTTCAATTACTCTTCAAAAGGTTTGGTCAAGGATTTTATATCCCTCACTCGATCACCATCTCATTAATAATTATTTTACTGATGAATTCTTTCTCACTCTTATATGAGGGGATTTTTTGGTTAACTACGCTATATAATTCCTTGATATTAATTTTCCTAGATTTAAGTTCCTCCATTGCCTAGAGAAATACTCAATGCTAAAAATAATTTCTCTCCCCAATACCCCCTTGATGAAGGGATATCAATGGTAGCATATTCAAATGGTGAGTAATTAAAAAATTTAGGCACCCCATTTTATTTTTAGGCCTCTCTTTTTGAGATATGATCATATGTGATTTAGAGAGCTGAGAAAAGATAGGGTTTTGGCTCACCAACCCTCTCTACTTGGATAAGAATTTCTAGGTATGTTATAAAGTTAATGTTGTCACTCATTTTATTAATATTCTTGTTGGATGCCCTTGAAATTTTTACACCAAGTTAGATAAAATTTTGAGGGTTGTAAACCCAATAAATCTAAAGGACTAACCTTCCTTAACATCAAACTTCAAGTTCATGCCCTAAGTGTCACATGGATCATTAGAGGTTTGGATGGATATGAAGCATATAAATCATTTTGAGAAATTTCATCTCAAAATGATCACATTTTGTTTAGGATATTTTGAATGACCTTTGGATTTACTCTCTCGTCATCACCCTTGTGCGAGTTATAATTGGTAAAACGTTTTCAGCTAGAATCATCTAGGAGGATTGAGAACTTCCTAAACTTATTGAACCATGGATAGGGTCTAAAACTAGATTGAACCAAGGATTATCTCACACAAATTGATTGAACAACACTTTTGAATTTTTAAATAAATTCCCTAAATAGAGATCTTTCATAAACCTCATAATTCTCACATTATGAGGTCCTATGAATCTCCCATATATGAAATGAGATAGGGGAGGTATTTTATTTATAACACTTGGAATGCCTCATTAATACATATGGTTAAGTGAATTCATTAAATAACATGGTTTTCCATTATACTCATGGTCAAATGGAACATGAGCACTAGGTGTGCAACTTGGACTTTCAAGTTTCAAATTCCAAATGTGCTTTACTTTCTACAATAGAAAATAAAAATTTAAGAAAATTGGTTACCTAAGTAAACTTAAGTGCTAATGTGTAATTAGAATATTACACTAGTACCCCCTTAACTACAACTCAGGAGGACATAAATAGCTCGAGGCTCAACCTATGATACAAGTTTTGACAACTAGTCCTAATGAGGTACCAATGTACAATAAATGATTGAAGAGGATCAGATGATCCATCATTGAATATGTGCATTGGATGGGATGAAACCATCATTGAAGGTACACTAAATAGGATGAAACCGTATACACATAATTTTTATTTTATTGTACTCATGCAAGATGGGCAAGTAGTTACCTATGAATCTTGGAAACTTGAACCACATGAGCGTAACTATTCTCTGCATGATTTGGAATTAGTCGTCATAGTCCATGCTTTGTAAGTATGGAGGTATTTTATCTTAGGTAAACCATTTGAACTAATGATTGATCATTTTAGGTTGAAATATATTTTCACTCAAGCAAACCTAAATGTTAGGCAATGAAGATGGCTGGAATTCCTTGTTGAATATGATTTTGATATTGGCTATATCAAAGGGAAAGAGAATAGGGTGGTTGATGCCCTTAGCTGCCATAGGTATCTTGACACTCTGATCACTCTTAGAAAAAAATTAGGAAGAAATTCTAAAGTAGTTTCTAATGGATAAGATTCATCTACAAGTCAAGAAGGCACTAGAAGAAAATCCTCTAGATCATAGGTATGATGGTTACACTTTTGAGGAGGATGGATTGTTTTGTTATTTAGGAAAAATGTATGTGCTAAAGGAAGAGAATTTGAGAGAGACAATTCTTGAGGAGTTTCATAATGCTCCATATTTTGGACATCCAAGAGTGACTAAGATGCATGTTGATTTGAAAACTCATTACTTCTGGAATGGTCAAAAAGGAATATAATAGATTTTATATTAAAATGTTTGGAATAATAATGAGTCAAAAGGCCAAACATGTGCACAAGATTGTTATATCCACATGATATACCACTATAGAAGTGGAAAGTGATTAGTATGGACTTTGTGCAAGGATTTCCTATGTCTAGGAATAAGCATGATATGATTCTGGTCGTGGTGGATAAGTTGACCAAGGTAGCCCACTTTATACCTAGGAATTTGAAGGATGAATCACCTACTCTCACAAAGATATTTGTGCATGAAATATTTATATTACATGGGATACTAGAGTGGATAATCTTAGATAGAGATCCCTACATGACATCTAGATTTTGGTAGAGGCTTTATGCATCTTGGAATAAAGTTGAACTTCAGTTCCACCTACCACCTAGAGACCGACGGATATACCGAGAGGGTCAATCAAGTCCTTGAGGACATGCTTAGGATGTATTGCATGGATCAGCAATACAAGTGGGAAGATTATATTCCTTTGGTAGAATTTTTGTATAATAATATATATCACTCTATTTTGAAAATGACACCATTTGAGGCCCTATGTGACAGAATTTGTAGGAAACCAATCAACTAGATAATGTGGAAGATAGAGAAGTGGTAGGACCTGATATGTTAGTGGAAATGGAAGAGCGATTAAGCTAATAAGGTAAAGGCTCAAGAAGCCATTGATAGACATAAGAGTTATGTTGATAAGAAGTGAACAAAAGGAAATTATCCATTGGGGACAAGGTTTTTCTTGAGTTAAACCAAAGAAGAGTTCCATTAAATTTGGGAAATCAACTAAGTTAACACCCAGATATGTGAGACCTTTTGAAGTCCTGGAAGAAATAAATCTAGTGGTTTATAGGTTGGCCTTACCTCCAACATTGTCTCGATTACATAATGTATTCCATATATCATTGCTTAAGAAATATGTAGGAGATTTAAATCATGTACTAGATTGGAAATCTTTGTAGGTTCAGGACCCAAGAGTGGTGATCATAGAGCTAATCAGAATATTGGACACACGAATGCTTAGGTTACGTAAGCGTGAAGTAACACAATGTAAGGTCCAATGGGACCAATACAATGAAGAAAGTGCCACTTGGGAAAACTTCAAGGAAATTAGCACTTTTTCTACACTTATTTGAGTGAAAAACTGATGGAAGCTAGAATTTTATGACTGTTTTCCTTATTTATGATGATTGCAATAATGGCCATTTAAAATTTGTATAATACTTGTTGATTTTTTATGGAAATAATGATTATGGGTTGTTGTTTGCTTTCGTTAAAACAATTGGTTTAGAATTAAAATAGTTAAATTTTGTTAATATTAATTTGAAACTGAACTTTCATTGATATTTGTTATAGATATGAAAGTAATTGAGTTGTTATTCCACTAAATATTGTTGAAAAACAAGTTTATAAATGTTATTATTTGGGAAATTTCATGAAATTGGTAGATGTTATAAAAATTTATTATGTATTATGAATAGTAAAAAAATCTGAAAATGGAAAAAAAAAAGAATGAAAGTTTTTGCATTTGGTTTATAGTTTTATTATGTTGTCGTATTCATCGGGACGATGAATTTTTTGGGAAGGGAAGATGTCACATCCCTCCTATTTTGATTTAGAAATTCAATATTTTAATCATGATGATTAAAATGACATGCTTTAATTGGATAATTACATGTTATGATTATTTTTAGATGTGGAAATTAGCATGCTTATTATCATTATGTTGAATTTAATGATTTGGACTAACTACCTTTTTGGGTGACATGAGGTGGATGCAGGAGCGAGATACGGCCTCGTTGAAACATGAGGAGGGCATCATCGGGGAGAGGTTGATAGATCCAGGTATCAAACTTGAAACAACGAAGGTAAAACAAGAACCAGCACACACCATGTGATTGGGTAGTATTTAGTTTACGTTTTGATGCATGAATTCTTAATGTTGATCTTTTTTTCGTCTACATTGTTGATCCTGATAGACGATGAGTGGATTATTCGATGTGGCTAAACACCACAAGAATAACCTAACCATCGTACATCATTATTATACGATGTTGTGAGAGATGGTTATTTCATTTATTATCAGTTCATTAGACTTATGGAAAGATAAAAGGACCATGTTGGTATATTAAATCACTTGGTTGATAATGGCTAGAGTTACAGTTATTAAGTTCGTTGGCATTATTGTATAACAGAAAAAGGTTTATATGGCATGTTGGTTTGAAGTAATATTATAATTCCTAAATAAATCTAAAGCTGGATTATCATTTATTTGGCATGATGCTTGGTCACTTTGCATTAAAAATAAATTAGCTTTATTGCTAAGAGGTTTGGGAGTTAAGTGTTGTTTGGAATTTTAATTGTTTTTAAAAACATAAAACATGCACTAAGTGCATACGTAGCAAAGTGGG
This sequence comes from Taxus wallichiana var. yunnanensis, assembly GCA_018340775.1. Taxonomy (NCBI): domain Eukaryota; kingdom Viridiplantae; phylum Streptophyta; class Pinopsida; order Cupressales; family Taxaceae; genus Taxus; species Taxus wallichiana. The sequence continues at coordinate 926,434,030 of CM031242.1, forward strand.
AGATAAATGGAAAGTTATTTAGTTTTAATATGGAGTAAAGTGGGAATAAATGGAAAGTGGTTGTTTTGATTTTTAATTAAATTCAATGCAAGGAAATAGAAGGAGGATATGTGGGAAAAATGAGAGTTAAGAGAATTGTTTGGATTTTTATTATGGTTAAGTGGAGTTTGAACTGGGAGAAAATGGAGGTGGACGGTTTGATAGCAGGCTATTTCACTTTGTTTTTGGGGAAAATTATCATTACGGTTAGCTGGAATTTGGAAGCGGGGAGCATTAGAAAATTGGAAGGAAGATTCAAGTTGGTTGCATTTTTATCAGGCATGGTGTTTCTTCATATTTTGGTTTTCATTTTAAAGGATACATTTTTGTTTTAAATCTGGAAATGATGATTGAAAATACACCCATTTGTCTTCGTTTTTTAAAAAATAAATTGTTGTTGTAAATCTATAGATGATGGTTGAAAATACACCCATTTGGGTATGAGTTTTGAAAGATAAATTGTTGTTTTAAATGGAAATGATGGTTAAAAGTACACCCATTTGGGTTTATATTTTTGAAAGATAAATTATTGTTTTAAATCTAGAAATGATGGTTGAAAACACACCCATTCGGAGTCTTATTTTTGAAAGATAAATTATTGTTTTAAATATGGAAATGATGGTTAAAAATACACCCATTTGGGTCTATGTTTTTGAAATATAAATTGTTGTTTTAAATCTAGAAATGATGGTTGAAAATACACCCATTTGGGTCTTCATTTTTGAAAGATAAATTGTTGTTTAAAATTTGGAAATGATGGTTGAAAATACACCCACCTTGGTCTGTGTTTTTGAAGAAAAACTTGTGGTTAAAAATAAAAAAACTTTGTTCGATTTTGTGGTTAAAAATTAAAAACCTTTGTTCGATTTTCACCCATTTCTAGGTTTGCGTCTTTTACATATATTGATTGTGGAAAAAGTATTTTTTGGGTTGATTTTACCCAAATACGGGCTGCACGTTGTATGAATTTTTTGTATCACAATTTTTTTATTTTGGGTCTATTTCATACCCAAATCTGGGTTGCACCTTTGGTGTAATTTATATGTGAAAAACATTTTATTATGGGGTCAATTTTGAACACCCAAAATTGGGTTAGTATTATTGTGTATAAAACAATAAGCATGATTTTTATTGAGTCAATTTGGTACACCCATATTGGGTTTGTGCATTTGAAAATATATATGAATAATTAAACGTATTGTTACCCAAAATTTGGGCCTAAATATTTAAATAAATGAAGGTGAAACGTTATTGATTTGAAACCCAATTGGATATGCATGTTGTGTAAAAACTTATAACCATAATACGGTTATTGGGAGTAGTTTGTATGAAACCCAAATATGGGTCAACCTAGTTGAATATTTAATTGTGATAAAATATTTCTTATGGATTTGATTTCATACCTTTCTTGGGGTTGTTCAAAACTTGTCAATTTGTTGGAAATCCAAACCCAATATTGTCTTTCAAAATTATAATAAAATAGTGACTGAAACTTTTAGTTGTGGAGAAACTAACCCATTATGGGTTGAGCAATATTATGTTGTTTCAAAACAGTGAAATATGAATGGTTGTAAATAGGCGGTTTGCCAATGATTTGTTAGTGAATACAACATCTTGATTTATGACGAAACATTGCATTGGGATATTGCTTTGCTTTACTATGATAGTATAAGTTCTTGTTGATGTGTTATTCAGGCATGTGGATATTATATTTTATTATGATAATTTCCTTGGGAGAATGTGACTTACGTTATCATGCATGTGGCATAGCCACAAGCATGATAACATAAGTCCCCTCCTTTCTTAAACCACCCTTTAAAGACATTTTAATTGTAATGAAACAACAAGCTGAAAATGGGGAATTTTGTGAAAAATAATAGTTAAATGATTGTTGTTATGTACGTTGATAAATGTGTTGATAATACATTATTTTTGTAAGTCTATGTATGCATGTATGTATGACACATTGGAAACTGTACAAGCATACATACATATATGTTCGAAGGCTATTTTATTATGTTTATATAATCTAGAAACTTGTATTAAATTTGGATAGATGATTTTTTCCCTTTGGATATTAAAACGAACCATTGTTTAAAAATGTTAACTGGTTTGCCTCTTGATGAGAATTGTTGATGGATGAAGTGGTGTACGAGATAGTTGTGTTGTGAAGGATGACAGATATTTTTTTTTTTTTTTTTGCAAACTATAAGATTAGCTTGCATTAGCATAGCTGGAAAACTTTGGCCAAAGTAATGTATCTAGTTGTATGCATTATCAATTCACTTATCCTTATTATATACTAGTCAGAATCATATGATGGTATTAGTTGTCATGTAATATTATGATGGTCTATATTTTTAGAATTTGGGTATATTACACATGGTTCTCGTGTCACTATTATTTGTTGATAGTTAGATATCTATATTTTACTTCCTCATGAAGGGTCGGGTCCACTCTTACTTGCGAGAGGTGTATGGGGGAATTGAAAGGTTCCATGGTTGGAGGAGTAACACTCCGATGATGCTCTCCCTTTGATACAATTGCACATTTGAGATAGACATGTACACATGAACTTCTGAAAGGAATGAATTATTGTTATTATTAATACATGTACCTAACATATGAATACAATGTTGTACTTGGCTAGGGACAGGCTTGTTGTCTCATGTATTTGGTTTAGAATATGAAGTAAATCTTATATTAACCATTGTATTAGGAAATGATTATTGATCATACTTTGTATGAATTTTTTTGAAACAATGTATAAAGTTTAAATGATAGTTAATTGATCAAACTACTATTGAACTCTTAGAAATATGGTAACAAAAGGATGATGTTTGATCTTTGGGTTATTTAGTAGTATCACTGTAATATTTAATTATATGCGTGGAAATTTATTTCTAAGTTAATTAATAGAATGTTTAAACAAAAAAATATTTCCACTTTTTATGATTTTAATAACATATGGGAATGATACATTTTGGTTTGAAAGCGACCTTTAAATAGGCTCTCTACACTCGGACCCAGTAAGCACTACGTTAATAGCTTTCCGACTGCCAATAGGTGTGATGGATCGCATAAGAATAAATTTTTATTTGGGATATAGTAACGCTTTTGGAGACCAACAAGACAAATTAGATCAAATATTGGCTACCCTCCACGAGACACATAATTGCATCACCATTGTAGAGAAAAAGGTTAGGGAAGAACTTGAGGAGGAAAATCAAGATGGTGAGGGCCAAGAGCATTATGAGAATGAAAAAAAGAGGAAGAAGAAAGGTTGGAAATGAAGAAGGATGAGAAAAATAGGTGCATTGTTTTATGCCTTAAATGTTTCAAAGATGGTAAAGGAAAAAGAGCCCATGATGGATGAATATCCTTTTTGTGGGATTATCGAGATGTATTTCCTGAAGAGTTACCTAGGCTACCACCTAAAAGAAAATTTATTTTCTTTATTGACATAGTACTTAGCTTAGAATCTGTTTCAAAGGATTTATATTGAATGACTACTACTAAGCTAAGCTAATGGAGCTCAAGGATCAATTGCATGAATTGATGGAAAAAGGTTTAATACGTCCTAGTGTTTCTCCTTGGGGAGCACCTATAATATTTGTGAATAAGAAGAATGGTACTCTAATATTGTGTGTGGATTATAGGTTGATAAATACAATTACAATTAAGAACAGTACCTATTTCCTGTATAGATGAGCTTTTGACTGAATAAGAGGGGCCACAATATTCTCAAAAATAGATCTCCAGTTAAGTTATTATCAACTTAGAATCATGGAATAATATATTCATAAAATGGCTTTCAAAGTATCCGGTATGGACACTATGAGTTCACAGTTTTACCTTTTGTGTTGACCAATGCACCTATCGCTTTTATGAATTTAATGAACAATGTGTTTCATGATTATCTTGACAAGTTTGTTCTTGTTTTCCTCGACAAAATATTTTCAAAATGAGGAGGAACATATTTAGCACTTGAAATTAGTTTTGAAAAGGCTACAACAACACAAAATTTATGAAAAGTTGTCAAAATGCACTTTCTTTGTAAAGGAAGTAATATACCAGGTCATATCATCTCAACTGATAGAATAGTAGTCGACCAAGAAAAATTAAGGTCATTATGGAATGGTCGGCACCAAAGAATGTCCATGAAGTGAGGAGCTTCATGGGATTAATAGGGTACTACAAAAAATATGTACTTGGATTCTCCAAGATTGTCAACCCTATCAATTCTCTATAAAAGAAGAGTAAGAGAATTAAGTGGATTGAAAAATGTGAGCATGATTTCCAAGTGCTAAAGGATAGGTTAACATTGACACCAATTCTTAGGATTCATGGCCCCAATGACAATTTCACAGTAGTGACAGATGCATCTGGGGATGGTTATGGTGGAGTACTCATGCAAGATGGGCAAGTTGTTGCCTATGAATCCCATAAACTCAAGACACATGAGAATAAATATGCCCCACATGATTTATAATTAGTTGCCATAGTCCATGTTTTGTAAGTATGGAGGCATTTTCTCTTAGGTAAACCCTTTGAACTAAAGACTAATCATTTGGGGTTGAAATATATTTTCACTCAAGTGAACCTAAATGCTAGGTAACGAAGATGGATGGAATTCCTTGTTGAATACGATTTTGATATTGGCTATATCAAAGGGAAAAATAATAGGGTGGTTAATGCCCTTAACCATCGTAGGTATCTTGCCACTTTAATCACTCTTAGATCAAATTTAAGGCTCGATGAATCAATTTTATATACAATCTAAGAAGGCACTAGAATTGAATCATCTAGATCATAGGTATGATGGGATTTTGAGGAGGATGGATTTTGGAAGGAAATGTTGATTCTGGGTTGTTTTTTTTTTATTATTGGCAAATAGTTTTTTGAAAGGGACTATACCCTTGTGAACAAAAGAGGGCCTAGGAGCCAGAATAGGAATTAAAACTAGAATAAAAAGGATCAGAATCCAAGTGTGACAATGAAGCCCAAAGTAGCCAAAAAATAGCTACCCCATCAAGACAAAAACAATAAAAACACTGCAAAAAAGCAGCAAAGAGACCGTAAAAAAAAAGTAAAAATTACATACAAGAGTAGCTAAAGCACCTACAATTACTTCTTGGCAGCTTTGTCAATGCTGGATTTGATGTTCTTCCAGGATTTGAACATTCCCAAAGTTGTCATGTGGGCAACGTCAGTCTTATCCAGCTGATCAATGGTCCTTTTTCTTTCCTTATCGGTGCCCCAAAGTGTTTCCGGAACTCCACTAAGATTGGAGACACTTTGGACATGCTGCTCAATGAACTCTTCAATCGCACTAAAAATGGCCATATTATAATCATGATGAGTCTTGGCCTTCCCTAAACGGGAGTCTAAGGAGTTCAGCTTCTTGTAGATATCTTCAATCTGGTTGTTATCAATAGCCACCTCCTCCTCCTTCTTCCTCTTACCTTTCTGTTTTGCCAAGTTCTTAACCTCATCCTTCAACAGCTTCATATCAGCTTCTAAGGCTTCCAACCTTTTTGTAGAGCTCTCCATATGCACATCCTGGGGACTAGCACTGCTAATATTCAGGAGGTCATGTGCAATTTCAATTTCATGAGGACCCTTCCCCACAAAGAAGGGTATCGAGGTTAAGCCTTCTAGAGGACCTGGTGACCGGTCTGGCCGAGGTGGAAGCGAAGGGGGTGAGAGCAAAGAAAAAGGGAATGGAAGATGAAGCCTGACAGGGCAGTGGGGGTGACAACAACGGTGGCGGGGTAGAATGTGGAGAGACAGGGCTAGCGGCAGGATTGAACTGACGAGAGGAGGGGGAACTGAGCTAGGGGAGGAAGGGAGACCAGGATACCGAAGAAGACATAATTTATGCAAAGAACAAAATAATCCACACAATGCTGAAAATGAGAGCCATTGCTCTTCCCACGAACATCCGCGTGCCTGCTGATCTGAGCCTGTGGAAGTTCGCATGTGGGAATTACGGCCTTTTTGCTAGCCCACTCCCTATCATCAATTACATTATTACTATGTCTTCGGGATCCGTGGAGCCTTGTATCCATATTTTAGATAGCACAGTGCTGCCCGCATGCGCGATTTTCATATCTATGTAACTCCACTTGAACTTCCCCATATACTTCACACTATCTTGATTATTCGACAAGATTTGCATAATCATAGTTTTTAAGTCAACACGTGTGGGAGTTTTATTGATACTGATCCACGCCCAATAATCATAACTCAAATCAAGAAATTGCGTGCGTATAGAGATCCGCTTGAATGCTGTTTTGAAGCTACTTAGGGATGCTATTGTTATCCCAAACAATGTGATTAACATTAATGCCATAATTAGCCAGTGCATCTGCCAATTTATTACCCTCCCGGTAAGTATGCATGATCCGAATGTTATTGAATGTTTGACAAATACTTATGGACTCTGAGATAAAATCCTTGATGCTCCAACTTGGAGATGAGCATTGTTTAAGGAGATTAATGATATTCAGGGAGTCCCCTTCAATAATGAGGTTCTGGATATTTTGAGTCTGGGCAATTCTCAAGCCCCATAAAGCAGATAATGCTTCGGCAAAATGATTGGTTTGAATTCCCATTTTCCTAGCATACACAGAAATCAAACTACCTTTATGATCCCGTATCACTCCTCCCCCTGCCGCAATCCCAGGGTTCCCGTTAGAGGCCCCATCAAAGTTCAACTACCTTTTTGATTAAGGGTTGTTGTTTGCATTCATTACAACAATTTGTTTAGAATAATTTGAAACTAAACTTTCCTTGATATTTGTTCTAGATATGAAAGTAATTAAGTTGTTATTCTTTAAATATTGTTGAAAAAAGTTTATAGCTGTTTGATATCGTAGATGTTGTAAAAATTTATTATGTATTGTGAATAGTAAAAATATGAAAATGGGAAAAAAATAATGTAAGTTTTTATGTTTGGTTTATAGTTGTATTATGTTGTATGTATTCATTGGGATGATGGTTTTTTTGGGAAGGGAAGGATGTCACATCCCTCCTATTTTGATTTAGAAATTCAATATTTCAATCATGATGATTAAAATGACATGCTTTAATTGGATAATTACCTATTATGATTATTTTCATATGTGGAAATTAGCATGCTTATTATCATTATGTTGAATTTAATGATTTGGACTAATGACCTTTTTGGGTGACGTGAGGTGGATACATCAACAAGTACACCCTCATTAAAGCATGAGGGAGGGCATCATAGGGGAGAGGTTGACAAATCCAAGTATCGAACTAGAAACAATGAAGGTAAAATGAGAACTCACACACACCACAAGATTGGGTAGCATTTAGTTTATGTTTGTGATGTGTGACTTCTTAATGTTTATCTTGTTTTCCTTTACATCATTGAAAGTGATAAATACTTGAGTGGATTACACCGATGTAGCTAAACACCACTGACATAACTTGACCATTGTGCATCATTATTCTACGATGTTATGAGATATGATTATTTCATTTATTAACAGTTCATTAGGCTTATGAAAAGTTAAAAGGACCATGTTGGTATATTAAATCATTTAGTTGATAATAGCTAGAGTTACAATTAAGTTTGTTGACATTGTCATATAGCAGAAAAAGATTTATATGGCATGTTGGTTTGACGTAATATTATAATTCCTAAATAAATTTAAAGTTGGAGTATCATTTATTTGGCATGATGGTTGGTTACTTTGCATTGAAAACAACTTAGCTTTATTTCTAAGAGGTTTACGAGTTAATCATTGTTTAGAATTTTATTTGTTTTTAAAAACTTAAAACATGCACTAAGTGCATACGTAGCAAAGTGGGAGATAAATGAAAAATTATTTATTTTTTAATATGGAGTAAAGTGGGAATAAATGGAAAGTGGCTATTTTGATTTGTAATAGAATTCAATGCAAGGAAATAAAAGGAGGATAGATGGGAAAAGTAAGAGTTAAGAGATTTATTTGGATTTTTATTATGGTTAAGTGGAGTTCGAACGGGAGAAAAAGAGGTGGATGGTTTGATAGCGGCTATTTCACTTTATTTTTGGGGAAAATTATCATTACAATTAGTGTAATTGAAGCGGGGATCATTAATAAATTGGAAGGAAGATTCAAGCTGATCACATTTTTATCAGGCATGGTTTTTCTTCTTATTATGGTTTTCATTTTTAAAGGATAAATTATTATTTTAAATATGGACATGATGGTTGAAAATACATCCATTTGGGTCTGCGTTTTTAAAGATAATTTTTTTTTAAAATCTGGAAATGATGGTTGAAAATACACCTATTTGGGTTTGCGTTTTTAAAAATAAATTATTGTTTTAAAGCTAGAAATGATGGTTGAAAATACACCCATTTGGGTTTGCGTTTTTGAAAGATAAATCATTGTTTTAAATCTGGAAATGATGGTTGAAAATACACCCATTTGGGTCTTCGTATTTTAAAGATAAATTGTTGTTTTAAGTATGGAAATGATGGTTTAAAATACACCCACTTGGGTCTGCGTTTTTGAAGAAAAACTTGTGGTTAAAAATGAAAATACTTTGTTGGATTTTCACCCATTTTTTTGTGATTTTTAAATTATTTTTGTCGATTTCATACCAAAATTTGGGCTACAAGTTTGGTGTAATTTATGTGTGAAAAATGTTTTATTATTGGGTCAATTTTGAATACCCAAAATTGGGTTAGTATTATTGTGTATAAAATAATAAGCATGATTTTTATTGAGTCGATTTGGTACACCCATTTTGGGTTTGTGCATTTGGAAATATGTATGAACAATTAAACACAATGTTACCGAAATTTAGGGCCTGAATATTTAAATAAATGAAGGTGAAATGTTATTGATTTTAAACCCAGCTTAGATCTGCATGTTGTGTAAAAATTTATTAAAACCATAATACGTTCGGGAGTAGTTTGTATGTGTAACACCCACTATAAACTTCCACTTGAGAACCAAGAACAACCTAGGCTTAGTTACAAAAATTATGGAATAGTTTTTTTAAGGTGTTAACAACCAAAGTCTCAAGGACAATTAAATTCAACTAATAACTTTTCCCATTATAACAATTACTAATTCCACATTATAAATCAATAAGTGTAATAAATCCACACCTAGCTCAAATCTCCTTAGGGATTAATTTAATCACTGATTACATTGACATTTTAGCTAGATATCCCCTGATTTAAAATTTTAGGGTTAAGGGACCAAAACAATTAAATACCCAAGGTATTTAATTCCACAAGATCCATGACAAGAGCAAGGTTTAATTACGGGGGAAAGAATACATATTTAAAATCATCAGAGTAAATTCTTACTTACCCCTCCAGAACTCACTAAAAGATTCAACTAGATTTTTCTCATAATTAATGCAATTAAAACTTCCTGAAAACATTCTCATTAGATAGGAAATTTCCTCACCTTTCCAGTGATATAAAGAAGTCCTCCTAACTCCTCATATTTCTCAAGTTATGGGCCGAGTGGAACTTGGGGTGAAAATTTTTCCCAAGAGCGGGCTTGCGGGCTTGGGGAGGAAAATTTTCCCAACTCGGGCTTGCGGACTTCGGAGAGAAATTTCTCTTGGAGGAGGAATGCGGACCGGAGTGGGGAAACAAAAATTTTTTTTGCATACTAGGGCCGGCGGAGCGGGAGGAACTTAGCACTTTTGACTTTTTGGGATAAATGCGCAAACTACCTCCGCGCTCCCGCGAGTCTGTAAGGGGACACATGTCAGCATTTCCAAGCTCCAGTGGGAGTCAGGGTCATCGGAGAAATTTAAGACATTTAGCTTTCCTACGTTGAAAAACGTTAAGGGATCAAAATGACCCACGCCTCCACCGACGCCGGATGATGCCACGTGTCAGGATCTCATTGGCTCAGGTGGCGGTGGAAGAAAACTTTTAAATTTTCACCAAAAGAATTTTAAAACGTTAAGGTTGAAAAATCAACCACTCCTCCACCGTCATCTCATGAAGCCATGTGTCATCCAATCATTGGCTGTGGGGAGGTGGGCCGGCGGAGAAACTTCTAGAAATTTTCCCAAAATTTTAAAAGTTAAGTGTTAGAATGCGGGCTCCGCACGCAATGGAAGTGCTTTTCCAAGGCAAGGGTGGGGATGCGGGGCCGCGAGAGAAAAGTAGGAATTTTTGCCAAAATTTTGAAAGGTTAAGTTAAGGGTTGCGGGCCCACGCGCCCACGGAAATGTTTCCAAAAGTGAAGGGCGGGCCGGTGGGGCAGGGGAAAATTTTTTCAAATTTTCCTTTTTCGAACTTAGATTATTATTATTTTTAGGCAAAATGAAGGCTTGCGGGTTAGCGAGTGGAGGAGGGAAACTTCATGACTTGGCACCTTTTGGGAAAAAAAAAAAAAAAAAGTTTTAGCCCGCGGGTCCACCCAAGAATATTTTATTCATTAAAATTTGACAGTTAGATTATTTTTGAAGCCAAATGAAGTAAAAACTTCAGAAGGCCATAAATTTTGATAGGGAACTCGATTTTTGGCAAACGAGGACTTTATGGAATGCTCTCGACGTCCTCTTTGCACAAAAACCTTAAGAATTTGATTTTGACAAATTTTAAGGGTCAATTTTGAGAAACATTCTGTAGGCTTCTAAAATGTGAACTGGTATTTTTAACTTATAAATTTTGTTCAAATTTGTCCATTAACTCTTTCTCAACATGCCCAACAGGCATGGAGGATTTTACTTGGAAGATTTTAGGATGGATTGCAAGGTTCAAAAGGTTTGATTGATTAGCAATTCCAAAATTACCAATTTTTTTATCCAACAAAAAGTCTGAGTTTTTGTCTGAACCCGATTTGAAAGGTTCTATAAAATTTTCATAAGTATTTTAGTTTGTTTGGGCTCATTTTGATCTTTCTTAGATTGTATTAGTGTTTCAATTGTTTTCCATAGTTTTACAGGGTTGTTATGTATCTTTTGATAAAAATTTGCAAGTTTACCATGAAATAAAAATGAAGTTTATACAATTCACAACCAGAGATTAATCTATTTATTTTGCCATGCCATACAAACGTTGATTACATTTCATGCTAGTTTTAACTAGTTATCTTTCCTTCAATCAAAATGTAAAAACAAGAATGCAACTTCTAATTTTCAAATCATGCATTTCAACAAAAACAGAGTAATATATCTTCTTCATACGTGTTTCTCTCTTTCAAACATAATTTCCTCAACATATTTCAACACATTTTTTTACACAAAGCAGTAACTCCATTTGTGGAAAAGAATACAACTTCTATTTATATTTATCACATACAACTTTACAATTTACCACTCTTTCTCTTTTCCTTTCATTCAAATGCACTTTCACGTCTCTTTACACAGTACAGATTTTGGTGCATATCTCTTTCTTATTTAAACATAGGATTTCATTTCCAAAACAAAATAACTATCCAATACAAATAATATTACAAGTCATCCACTTGAAGTGGGAAAAAGGCCTACAAAAAGAAGTCTCACAAAGGACTTCCAAAATCTTCTTTCTCAGCTCCAGAACAACAACATGAATATCCTCCATTTTCTTTATTTCAATTTGATCACAATAGAAGGGGGAAAGGCAACGCTCTCCACCCAACCAAGACATCCAATGAAAGGAGAATCCATCCTTCTTCATTGGCCCCCGAGCCCCAACCACAATGCAATAAGAGATGTTTTCCAACACATGGCAACAACAGCTTCCACAACACAAAGACAAATTTCTCATTCAAAACACAATCCAAAACAAAACTACAGTTTGCAACCAAAAATAAAGACAACAAACAACACTCAGGCTTCATCATGCAAGCCAAAGGAGCAAGAAACTATGGGGATGCTTGCTTATGCCTCCCAAAGGGGAAATGGGTATCACCACTAAGAACAAAAAAATATATATATATATATATATATATATATATATATATATATATATATATATATCATTTCAGATCCCTGACATGCCCTTATGCCTCCCCCAAGTACCCCTTATTCCTCACATTTCCTTATGCCTCCCCAACCTCTTATGGTACCCCATAATAAGTAAAGAAATGTAAGATATTTCTTTTTTAAAGGTGGAACCAAATCCCAACTCCCTCCACACTTATACCTCCCCAAAATACTTATGCCTCCCACAGAAATACCCCATAGTCTTCTCCTACACCATCCCTAGGCCATCTACCCAAACAACCCACACACATGCCAAAACATTCACAACAATAACATTTACACAAATAAAAGAAGAGCATTTCAAGAGCCAAGCTCTTACCTCTCCATACTGGAGTTTGTTCCAAGTTCCCAATGGCAAGCTTTCCAATGCAAAACAACTCAAGATCAACAAAACACAGGCCTATAAAAAGTCTACAAACTTTCTCCAAAAGCAAGAGCTCAAAACAACAAAAGAATTTTTCCCCAAAAAAGAAGTATGCAAAAGTGAAGCAACCAAAAGAGTGTAACCCCAAAACAATAAAATGAATTTGAATATATAGAAGGGGGAAGAGAGGAGGATGAGGTGGATCTTTGTAGGATGCCACAACACACATCCTCAACTCCAACTCACAAGTCAACTTCAATCTCCAAGACACAATAAATAAGTAGGTGAATAATATGACAATTTACTTACACACTCAAATCAAGCCCATACCCCAAAGGACTGAAATTAATTTCAAGCAAGAAGTGCAATTAAAACATTCAACTAGACTTACAAAAATGCATAATGAAGGCTAGATTTAAACTCTCCAACCGTAGGTAAGGTTGGTATGCAAATTTAAGAGGTATGGGACAAGTTTAACTTGTCCCACAAACCTCCAAAAATAGTCTCCAAGGACAATTTCAAATTCTAAAGAAGATGAAGTGTTTCATACTCCAAATTTTACTTACATATCTCTTACACATCACTTACACATTGCTTACACATATCTTACAACATTTAATACAAGAGTCAACCACTCCAATAATTACTTTCTTATGACCCAAGATGGTTAATTTATTTTAACAATATGATTACTCACATTATATACCACAATTTATTTAAATAAAAAGGGTAAACACATCACTTAATAAACACATACAAACATCAATAAAAAGGAACCAAATAAATAAATACACATAACCCTTGGTCACATTTAAAGGTGATCCCCCATGGGAATCCCTAACACAATCAACACACAAACAAATACAAGTTGCCATGGTGACCTTGTTGAATTCATCTAGAATTCCAATGTGGTTGGTCTCCAATCCCCGATGTTTGTTGTGATATTTTAAACCTACAAAATACAAATACCTCCTTCAGCCTCGTGGCCATATTAGAACATCCAAATGAATATAAGTATAATTTCAAGATCATTGGCATATACGTGAATCACAACAAACATCAAGACAATCAACAATATCACTTACAATTTCATCCACAACTATATCATCACCAATTTTAATTCAATTCTCATTTTCTAGGTCTACTCAAAATATCCAAATATCACAAGTTTGAACAACATCTATAATGTAACCATGTCAAACAATATATCAACATCAATATCTAAAATGTCTCTAATAATCATCATGCACCATATATGAATCAAATTCCACAATAAACCATGATCTAACATCTAACATCATGCTAAATTAAACTATAACAATGTCCATAATATAGTTAGCAGTATCAGGATCAATATCACAAGGTGTCGAAGGAAAGCGGGCACTACATCCCCCTCCCCTTAGGCTCGACTTCCTCCGGAAGTCACTGGAACAGATGTGGGAACTGAACTCGTAACAAAGTAGCATCCTCCCATGTAGCTGCAGTCTCATCATATCTGTCCCACTGCACCCGGACCTGATCAATCTCTCTTCCTCGAAGGCCTAGGGTCCTGCGATCTATAATGCAAACGGCTCCACCATCACCTGCCCCTGATCCTACACCTGCAATGATGTCCAATCTAACACATGAGAAGGATTTGTAACATATCTCTTAAGAACTAAAATGTGAAGCACATCATGTACGTGAGACAAGCTAGGTGGCAATGCTAGTCAGTAGGCCAAAGGGCTGATACGCTCCAAGATCTCAAAAGGACCCAAGAATCTAGGAGCTAACTTAGAAACTTTTCCATAATGGATAGGGCTCTTATGTGGCACTCGAGACGAAGGAACACCTTCATGTCCACATAAAAATACGATCGGTCCTATGTTGGTCGGCATACTTCTTCTACCTATCCCGTGCCTCCTGCGCAGCCTTTGCCTCGATCATAACCACCGCTGCTCCATGTCCCGATAAAAGCTGGTCCAAGAGAAACCCTGTCCTCTAACTTGTCCTAGCTAAGAGGTGTCCTGCACTCTCTGCCATACAAGGCCTGGAAAGGAGCCATGCCTATAGAACTCTGAAAACTATTATTGTAGGCATACTCCACTAAGTACAAGTACTCCTCCCATCTCATCTGATGATCCATCACATACATCCTAAGCATGTCCTCTAAAATCGATTCACTCGCTTAGTTTGTCCATTTGTCTTAGGGTGATATGATGTCTTTGAAGTTGATCCTCATCCCAAGGGCATACTACATTGTGGTCCAAAATGGGAAGTATATAAAGGGTCGCGGTCACAAATGATCTTTTGCAGAATCCTGTGTAACCTGACAATCTCGTCAAGATATACCCGTGCCACTGCATTGGCTGTATAAGAGGTCTTTACTGGAGAAAAATGAGCCACTTTTGTCAATTTATCCACCGTGACCATGATGGCATCATGGTGGTATCTTGAGATATGTAGCCCAACAATGAATTCTATGGAAATGGTATCCCACTTCCATTTCGGTATAACATGAGGATAGAGAAGGCCAGTTGGATGTTGATGCTTGGCCTTTACTTTCTGGCACTCTAAACAACATGACAAGAACTGATCCACGTCTCTATGAATTCCTCTCCAATGATACAACTGTCTCAAGGTGGCGTGTATCTTCTTCACCCCGAGATGGGCTAAATAGGGTGCACAATGTGCCTCTACCAAGATGTCCTGCCTCAAGCCTCCATCTCTGGGAACATAAATCTAACCTCTGTGCCTAAGAAGACCATCTACATCTAAAGAAAAACCATCAAACTTCACCTTGAGGGGTATCTGAGACTCGATCTCCATTTTGGCTGCAATGTAGAAGCTATCGTGAGGAAGCTGTAGTAGAATCCTGCTCCACAAATCTGTGCTCATTGAGGTGGCCATAGCCACATGCCTCTGTCTGCTAAGAGCATCTATAACCACATTATCCTTCCCTTTCACATGCTCTATCTCTATATCATACTCACAAAGTAACTCCATCCAACGTCGTTGACGAGTGTTGAGATTGGGTTGCGCGAAGAGGTGTGCAAAGACTCAAATGATCGAGTCCCGTGTGAATCTCCTACCAAGAAGAAAGTGTCTCCATAGAACCAAGGCATGCATAACTACTGCAAGATCAATATCATGAGTTGGATAATTAAGCTCATAATCCTTGAGTTTGCGAGACTCAAAAGCCACCACTCGGCCCTCCTACATCAATACACCTCTAAGTTCTCGCCAAAGAAGCATCTGTGCATACGAAAAACTCACCCTGTGGATCCGGAACTGTAAGAATAGGTGCTATGGTGAGACATTCCTTTAGTGTCCTGAAGG
Organism: Taxus wallichiana var. yunnanensis; assembly: GCA_018340775.1. Lineage (NCBI taxonomy): Eukaryota > Viridiplantae > Streptophyta > Pinopsida > Cupressales > Taxaceae > Taxus > Taxus wallichiana. The sequence goes on from CM031242.1 coordinate 926,449,715, forward strand.
CCTACTTGCACCTGTCTTACCAAACAAACTTCTTCCCTTTTCGTTGAAGGGAATTGATGGGGTGCACAATCGAGAGAAGTCTTGAACAAATCTCTTGTAGTACCCTGTTAATCCCATGAATTTGTGCACCTCGATCACCGTAGTGGGTGCTGGCCAATCCATGATAACTCTAATCTTGGAAGGATCGACTGTGATACCTCCCCTTGAAATGATATGACCCAAATACTGTAACTCTTTCTGAAAGAATGCACACTTCTCCAAGTTCCTGTAAAGCTGATGCTTACGAAGACACTGAAGAGCCTAGTGAAGGTGCCCCTTGTGTTCCTCACGCGTACGCAATTAAATCAAAATGTCATCAAGGAAGATGAACATGAAGTGATATAAGAAGGTTTTAAATACCCCATTCATCAAACTCATAAACACTACAAGGGGGCATTCGTCAAACCAAAAGGTACCACTGTGAACTCATAGTGGCCATATCTCGTATGAAAGGTGGTCTTATGAATGTCCACCTCCGAAATCCTCAGTTGATGGTAGCCTTGACTTAAGGTCTATCTTAGAGAAAGCTATGGCTCCCTTCATCTGATTAAACAAATCATCAATGCGCGGAAGGGGATAACAATTCTTGATCGTTACTTTGTTCATTGATGGTAATCAATACACAACTACAAGGATCCATCCTTCTTCTTTACAAAGATCACCGGTGCACCCCAAGGGGATACACTAGGACGAATTAGGCCTTTCTCCAGAAGGCCCTCAAGCTGTAACTTGAGCTCGTAGAGCTTAGGGGTAGTCATCTAATAAGATGTTCGTGAGATAGGCTCTTCTCCCGAACTAGATCTATATGAAAATCTATCTCACGTGGGGATGGTAACCTGGTAGATCCCCCTGAAAGACATTTGAGATAGACATGTACACGAAACTTCCGAAAGGAATGAATTATCATTATTATTAATATATGTACCTAACATATGAATACAATGTTGTACTTGGCTAGTGATGAGCTTGTTGTCTCATGTATTTGGTTTAGAATATGAAGTAAATATTATATTAACTATTGTATTAGGAAATTATTATTGATCATAATTTGTATGGAAAATTGTGGAAACAATTTATAAAGTTTATATGATAGTCAATTAATCATACTACTATTGAACTCTTGGAAATATGGTAATCTGTTGATGCGTAATCACAACACCCCTAAATGTCTGCAACTCGATGGGTTGAAACTCTCAGTGTGATTGCATAACATGGAGCTTTTCCCAAAGTGTGGGACTTTGCAAAACCGAAAGCTCTTCAGATGAAGGCCGGTTCTTATTCCTCTATTTTGATGCACACATACAAATTGTAGAGGATCTATTATTAAAACCTACTCTATCTTGCCAAGGAGACATGGTTAAGAAGATTGCAAGAAAATAAACCTAAACTAACAGAGGTGATGTACCAAAGGAATGTTGAACACCTGATTTGCCATTAAACACAAACCATAAAAATGTAATATAATCACCATGCATAAATAACTAGGATTGCAATGAGAGATCAAAGAGGTGCAATGAACACAAGAGAGGGTTGAAAATCATCCACAGACATGTATTATTGCTCCACAAATTTGATACAATACACTACAATGGCCAAGAGGCAAGATTTGCATTACAATTTTGATGAGAGGTTTTAACTCCACAAATCCACTTACATACAAGAGAAGAAGGGAGGGTGCAAAGCCAAATTGTCCAACCTTTTGAAAAATGCCCCTCCTTACAATATATAGGAAGAATGAGAGAGAAAAGAGAGAAGAATTCAAATTCTTGCTCTAACCACCCTAAAATGCATTGAATTCACCTGTAATAATGATGGGTTCTACTTTACAAAACCCATGCCTCCATGTACTCTTCCTTGTTGGGAAAGAAAGGAAGCCCATACCTTCATTATTTTGGTAGGTGAGAAGAAGCTGACACCCTAAAAAATGACAAATGTATTTCTTCATTTTGAAAAACTTAGTCTCACTTAAATTAAGATAACCATTGTAGTTGTGTAGAGAAGACTATAAGATTTCCAAAAAGTCCTTTCTTTTACAAATCCAAGATCCCAGTCAAAATTTATGGCCATTTGAAGGTCGGGGTGTCATTTTGCAAAAATGGTGGGCTGGTGATCTTCCCTTTTTGGAGTCTAAAATGCATGTAACCTTCAAATCTGAAATTTAGAACTTTGGAAATTTCCATTTCGGAAGTTGAGTCACTGTTTCATTTGCTTGGGCATGCAAAAACTCTGAAATTTTAGACTTTTGGACATTTTGACTTCGGAGTTTTTGTTACTGTTCATCATCGAAAATAAGCCTTGAGAGTTATGAAACTCTGAAAATTCTACTACTTTGACCCCGAACTAAGTTGAATTTTCAAAATTTGAAACCTTTTGAGTTTCAGACTTTCAAGATTTTGGATTTTTTTGTCACTTTTCCTATTTTTTCGTCGAAGACTCCAAAACTGTGAATTCCGCATCTCCGAAACTTCAAAATCTAAAATTCTAAAATTTCAGACTTTCAAAATTTCAGACATTTTGGTTTCAGAATTTTTCACTGTTCATCCCTTTGCACCCACCAAAATCTCTGAAATCTGAAAGTCCAAAATTTTAGATTTTCAATTTCAAATTTTGGGATTTTTGTTCACCTTTTTCCGATCGCCCATTTTCTTTCTCCAAAACCCTGAAAGTCTGAAATTTTGGACTTTCAAAATTTCAGATTTTGGGATTTTTCCTCTTTTGAACCGTTTTTCAAAATTTTCTCACCTTGTCCCCGAAATGTTGAAAATGTGAATTCCAAAATTTCATACTTTCTCCATTCTTCCACTTGAGCTCTGATCTCCTTCGATGTTCCCTTGGCCATTCATTTATCGACCTTGCATTTCCATTGTTGAGCTTGCTTGCAACTTGATTTTCGGAATTGAAATGTGAGCTCACATGACTGAACCAACCTCTCCATTTCCTCCTATGCAAGGTCGTGTTTGATCAAATTTTTCCCGAGGGGAAAAATTGGATAATAATAATGAAAGGATGATGTTTGATCTTTGGGTTATTTAGTAGTATCGTTGTAATATTTAATTATATGCGTGGAAATTTATTTCTAAGTTAATTAATAGAATGTTTAAACAAAAAAAATATTTCCACTTTTTAAGCTTGTGATAACATATGGGAATGTTAAAAATACAAAGTTAGGTCCCTTTCTCCTACTACGTAGGAGGAAGCCATTGAATAGGCCAAGAGTCAAGAATATTTCATTTGCATATTTGATCTACCTCGACCAAAATAATATCAAAATCAACCTCAATCTCAAGCACAAAAAAATTCACATCTTAATGAAACCTTGAACTATAATACTATAGATAATGGACTCTTAGACATTCCTAATCATAAAAATTCCTCTAAAGAACTATTCACATTTACGATTGGATTTCACCTCGATCTAATGGAGATAATTTTCCTACTTCCTAGAAAAACAATCATCAACCCTTGTTAGCACAAGAGTTGTAACAACATCTCCTAGGCCATATGATTTTCCTCTGGAGAATTCTCACCCTTCCCCTTCATGGATTAATGTTAAGCTCTTTTTTTTGGTGGCATGCCAATTGGTTCCATTCACATGAATAATATAAATCTCTTTATTTTTTAACCATATCTTCTTGTTGGGTGATAACTTCAACCATGAAGCCGCAATTTCTAATATATTAGAGGAATTCATGGTATATTATGATCGTGTTGAAAATCACGACCATCACAATGTCATGAATCTAGATAATGAACATATTAAATTATATAACAATCCCCTTCCCAATCATTCTAAGGTTAAGGAAACTCCTAAATCAAATATTGAGAAATGGTAGGATGATTCTTCTTCCAACACTAAATAAACCATCATGAAATTCAACCTCCCAAAATTGTGGTAAACATGATTGACATGAAGAAAATGATTTCCACTATCAAAATATCATTCTTCGCTAATCTCTTCCAATTTGATCAAATTGGTTAAGACTACCCTATAGGCTAGAATTTTTGAGAACCACTTCATCCTCAATCAAATCCTCAAAATTCTCTTCAACATATGTCATCAACCATCCCCAATAAGTGGGAAAAATGTTGTATTCTCCTTTTTACTCTTTTTGTTATTATTAGTAGGTTTGATATCATCTATTGTTATTTATACTTCTAAGTCATTGAACCTCCTCAACTAGTAGGTCCAATACCATATAATACTTATTCTATATATCTTTATTGCATCATCCCCTGTGAACCTCACAAGAATGATGTCATATCATTTAGGGAAAAATAATTCCTGATCCGACATGAGGTTTTAACCCCTTATGATCAAATTCTAACTAAAACCCTAAAGTCCCAACTAGCATTTCACCAAGTAATTTGGAATATTAGGACACAAGAAAATACCTCTTCAATATCCCAAGTTCAATCCCATTATTCAAACTAATAAAAAATTATCATAAGAATCACGATCATTTCATGAAAATTCTCTTTGAAATGAATATACCCTCACCACTAGCTTGCACAAGATTTTCATTACATGGATTAGATGAGAGCATACTTAAGCAATGCGAAGATCTCACAGTCTAGAAATATTAAACCATTTATCAATGTTTATCTCTTAACTTTCCTATCAACTCTATGATTCCAAATGATCTTCTCTCATAAGTAGATAATCCTCCTCTTTTATTCTCAATCAAGATTGACAACATGTAACTTAATAAATCCTTCATCGATAAGGACTTTGGAACACTTGCCACTTCTTTAAATTTCATCAAATATCTCGGTTACCCTATCGGTAGTATAAAATCTACTAGTAGCACATGTCAAGGATATGATCAAAGGAAATCTCCCAAAATGGACTACATCCTGTTACCCATAATTGAACCTCCTCAAATTGTTAGGATAAAGGTTATGATCTTAATTTTTCCTCTTTCATACAACATTCTTCTTGGTCAACCATCAAGACATTGAATGCGTGCAAATTCCTCATCCTCTTGTCAATGCATCAAATTCCCATACTTGGGATTTGTGTTCAAAATTCAAGATAACACAAATCCATGAAACTATGAGAAATTCCAACAACACGACATCTATAAAATCCTAATCTCAAGGAACATCCTTGCTTACCATTATAAGTATATCAAAGCTTTAAGTACCCCATCAATTATCTTTAAGGATATAGTGGACATTCTGAACTCACTTGGGGAATATACCACCTAACCTCCTTAAATTAGATGATGAAAATGCCTTTAAGATCAAATTTTTAAATAAAATCTATTGATATTCCTAATTATATCATTGATTAGTTATCATATTCTTTACGACCATGTTCTCGTAAGAAGATAACTGATGTAATTCTAATTACTATATCATTTTATTTTCCTCCTCTTGAGGAGTTTCTTGATTCACCACCTAATGAAATGGTTTTGAATCTATTCATATTGACATGACCACCACTAAATATGATGATGGATAATCACTTGATGACCCATTCTTGTTTGGTTACGCCCAAGCCATTAATGTGGAAATCCTTCAATATAAGAAAATTCATTATATTCTTCTCTATCTTCTTTCTAATCTCTACAATCATCCATTAATTTTAGAATCAACAATATCCATATCTCAAAATCATTTTTAGAGGCTAATGAATTTGATCATGAAAGGGTCAATTTAATGGATGAAGAATCTACTTGACCATTATATATTCCAATTGATTCTCCTTCTGCCGACTTAGATCCTAAGTCAAAACACACCATAACTCCTCTAGATAACTCTATTATTATTAATATTCTCTCACTCTCTTCTACACCACACCCACACCCCTCTAATTATAGGTATAGACTCATCGATAAGATTGAATCATACTACACATGACATGAGGTGTCACAAAATAATGTAAAGGATTTCCAAGCTTATCAATGACACGTGATGAAGATTAAAGTAAAGATTCGGGAGGAATAGTAGTAAAAACTATCTCATCATGTTCCCTCTGCTTATTATTTATAATTTCAACATGGTGTTGGTTCTCGAACCTCTATTGATTTTTAGGTACTTTGGAAAATACTTTGTAGACACTAAATCATGCACTTTGAGTCATTATTTAGTCATGGTATCATACTACTATTCATATGGTTCTTAAGTGAAAAGAGTAATAACCAACCCATGTCTTTGGCCATTTTACATTATTTTCTGTTGTCATTTTCTATCTTACACTCGGACTTCTTAGTCTATACTATCATATTGTGTTTTTCCTATTTCTCGATTTGGGGCACCTAGCTAGGATTGAGGCACCCAGGCCCCTAGTCCCCTCTAGGCGCACTGATCCTCTTTATACTTTAATCTCACCTTTTTGGAACTTTCTAGCCATTTGAGCTTTCTATCTTTTTAGTGGTTGGCTTTTTTGGGGTTAATTACAAAATTAGAAAAAGAGAACCATATAAATATAAAGTTATGTAACCATAATGAGGGACCAAGCACTAAGAACTTACTATGGCCACATAAGGTTACATCCATCAAAGACATATAAAGATATGTTTGCATCCATCTAGCTCCATCCCAAGGCACACAAGGTTGGTTCATTTCATCTCACTTCATAGAAGGAGAGTCTATTGTTTCCATGAACACATTTATTACATTCCACATCTAGTTATTTGCTTACTAATTCACAAAATGTTGCTGACACAAGAAAAACCTAGGGCACATTTGCACACACACACCTACAAATACATTGGGTGAGAGATGTAGTACAATGCTTACTTAGTAAGTCCACCATTGTGGCTGCTTTGAGAATAGTCTGACCCCTTCATATGCATCTTTCTTTTTTGGGGTTTTGATGCTTTATCTGGGGTTTTGATGCTTTATCTAGGGTTTTGTAGGTGATTATTCCATTACATGTTTACCAGTGCTTCAATGATCACATAGTGACATTCATGTGATAGAAAGAAAACACAAGCAAACATTCACTGATACTCTAGAGGAGGTTTCCAGGCCATTTCACGTAGACCAAGGTGCCTAGATCTCGGACAGAGCACCCATAGGCGCCCCTATCCCTTTCTAGGCACCCCAGTCTGGTTAGACATCTTAGACTTGCATTTTCTTGGGATTTTGTGCAACGTTTCCTCCTCCTATTCTCCCGGTCTTCACTGCGACACATTCTGTGACATCATCAAATCAGCTAAGGCTTTCTTACCCCTTAGATTACATATTTTCTACTTAATATTTCTATTTTAGTTAATCATTTTGGTGAACCTAACTTAATCGATTTCACACTTAGGATCCACATCATTCCTCTATCATGGCTCCTAAAATTCCTCAAACTTATTTTTTTGATTTACTTAAGATGCATCCCAATTGCCATATTGTTTTGCAAAGAGACCTAGACACCATGTATCTTCCTAAAGATATGCTACCACATGAAATAGTCCTATATTCGATCGTCTATTTGATGGACCTAGTATTTATGATTCTCCATCTAATCAACCTATGTTGGAATCAATTCAACCTTTGCATTGTTTATTTTAATACAAATTTAAGACTATGGAATCCATGATCACATTCTCAAATTTAAAATTCAACATCTTAAGGACACTTCTCGGTCTCATGTTTGTTCACCTTTTACATCCCATCTCCAGTCTTCATCTTCTACATGTGCTTATATTAATGAGCCTCAAGTCATACCATTACCAGAGCCTCTCACCTTTGATCACAATACTAAGCAATATGACATTCTTACTAAGCTCTTTAGTCATCAATTGATCACTTTACCACCTACTCATTACTATCCTCCTTATCGGCTAACAAAATATCAAGGTCGTCCATATTGCAATTACCATTGAATCAATGGACATAATGACAACGATTGCTATGCTTTACAACAAATAATTAAACATCTTGAGCACTAGGATTTATCTCATTCACTACACAACATTTTGTTGCATGCCCATCTACAAATGTTACATCTCAATGGGTTCCTAAATCTGATTCGTCTATATCTAATGAGCATCATGCTATCACTTCTATAGTGCCTTCTTTGGCCACTCAAGTGTTGCCTATTCAGTCCACTCCACCTCCTCTTATGGATAGTCCTACTCCTCCACTTAAGTTATCTGCGACATTACCAAGTCAATATAAGCAACCTCCTCTAAATATCAGTTCAACTTGGCCTCCACTCAAGTCATCTGCGGTCAAAAAACAACCACTCATTACACAAGGCAAGCACACTCTAGCCGACATTTTTTGACTCTCACAATTTAAGGACCCTATCCAATCCTTGCCTCAACATCTAATCAATTTTGTGAAAGAAACTACTCCTTACATTGATCCACTTAGCATCTTTTGAATAAATATTCATCACTTAGATACTTAGGGGGCATGCTTCTTATCATCCCTCTCCCTCTTCTAAAAACAAACATGCGTATCACATCTTCATCACCCAAAATCCAACATCCACTCATTCCACTCATACTTTGACATACACTCGCATCGTCATTACCCGATGACACACTCTTATGCTTTGGTTCACACTTGACTATTGAGGGAATCCTACACACATGAACCCCACACACTACATCATAGGCTATAGACATTGCACATATTTATACATTCTACACTTTACATCCTACATCTTGTCCCACATAGATCATACATATTCTACACATGCCTTACCCACTACACCATAGCTATCACATATTGCTCATTTTTCACACATCATACATGTAATTTCACATTAAATTTTACATCTCACATCTTACATATACTATGATACACATCTTAGGTCATCTACACATACTACATTACATATTGTTCATCCTACCACACATAGTACGCATTTTACATATTCACTTCTATGCACTACACTCACTACCCGATGATGCACTCTAGTCTCATGGTCCATACTAGAATGTTGAGGGTATACATCACAAATGGACCTCATCACCCTTACACGTTCATTATTCAATCTTCTTTTTCTCATGTGACATTCCTAGGATTAGTGATATACGCTTTAGGCTATAGGGTCACTTCTTCTAGCATCATCTCGTGATAGGTTATATCATCACTTTCACTTACATTGTTTAGTGGTGTATGTTGTAGGGTAAATCACCACTTATTTCTATTTTTCGTGATATACGCTTAAGCTACGAAGCAAGCATAGTTCATCTCTATGTTGCATTTCATCACTACACACTCATCACAACACGCTACACACAACACATAGTTTTACCATTTCCCAATGACACACTCTCATTTATGGTTCATTCTTGATCTTGAGAGGGCATACTAAATGAACCTCACTGGATACACTTCCATTCACTTGGGGGGCACGTGGCTCTTGTCATTCACTTTGCATTCCATTCCATCCATCCACAACATATTACATTTTATGGTTATATTTACTATTATTTGCACTTTTTTTACATGTTTACTTTATTACACATGCTAGATATATATCTTGTATGTCATTATCATTATCATACACACATGCACATTCAATTTCTTCTAGTTGTGATCATAGGCTATACCGAATACTATATGCAACATGAATGTTTGACTACCAGATTCCATAGTGGCTCTTGGGGGGTGTCCACATTTGTACGCTACAAGTGCTAGTGTTTCATTTTTGTTCATAACACATTACTTTGGTTTATCCATGATTTAACATACGCTTTACCTTTCTAGCATTGTTAATAGGTGCTTCATGTGCAACATTTATTTTATAGGGATATTTAATTCCATATTTTTTTGTTACATTTTCTGCCATTACTTGTTCTAGTTTGTGGGCTTTACCATTGTCTTATGTGTGCACTTGTTTGTTTACGTCCATTGTGGCCTTGAGTGTCTTGCGACACCATGAGTGGTGTCCCATGTTTGTAACCCACTTTTGAGACCTACATTGTCTTCTTGGGTGTTTACATTGTCTTCTTATGTTCTAGCTTACACATTGTTTATTTGGCTTACACTTGTTTTTTACATGCATGCTTGTTCATACTAACACTTGTTTCTTAGCCACTTGTTTACATGTGCCTTGGTCTTTACCAATCACATTCCCTTCCCCTTGTAAGGAATAATTTCAGTTTACATGGTTGGTCCTCTTTTGGGGCCATATTATCCTATCCATGACATCGCATGTGCCCCTAAAGAGGGGGGAATCATTTGGGTTTACACACTACACAACATAGTACCAATAAAAATTTTCAGTTATTTTCCATGACACAGTGGGTTATACAACAAGTGGGTTCAGACCAGTCTACGAACTCCATACACAATCGGATTTTACAGGATAGATTGTCCTTAGCATTTTGGGGAGAAGTTACGAGGTTAGAGGAACATCAAACTTTCCTCCTTACACTTATTGAGTTAGTGGTGTCGGATCACCCAAAAAACTAGACAATACAAATATCTCTTCACTCTCGGGAAGTAGTTACAGATTGGAGGAACATCAAACTTTCCTCCTTACACTTCTTCAGCCAATGGTGTGAGATCATCCAAAAATCTCACATGACATCGACAAGATCCTTTATTCCTTTTTCTCATCACAGATCAGGTGCACATGTTCCTTTTTAATTTTCATATTTTCTTTACATGCTTTTTACATATATACATGTGTTTTTACACATTACACATATACATGTGTATTTGACTACTTGATCGTCTTCTCTTTTGCAGTCTATTTGTATGGGAAGAAAGCAATCAACAAAAACACATGTGGTAGGTACATCACACACACGATACTAACCATGTAGGTACACTACACACATTGGCATCTACACATGCACTTTCACCCTAGGTTCACTCTCATCACTTTTATATACTTTTGCATCTTTAGTCTCCACGCTCCATATTTTTGTCATTCCATGCTTTGTCTATTCCTTGGCACATTTTCTACATCATTCTACATGGATTATCAGATACACATCTCTATCTAATTTATGTTATCGAGCTTTCCACTCACCAACATAAAGTGGGGCCAAATATAGACACTAAATCATGCACTTTGAGTCAATATTTAGTCTCGGTCTCATACTACTATTCATATGGTTCTTAAGTGAAAAGAGTAATAATCAACCCATGTATTTGGCCATTTTACATTTCTTTCTATCGTCATTTTCGATCTTACACCTACACTTTCCCAGTTTGTACTATCATACTGTGTTTTTCCTATTTCTGATGGGGGTGCCCAACCAGGGGCTAGGCACTTAGGCACCTTGGTCCCCTATGGGGCGCCCTAATCCTCTTTGTACTTTACTCTCAAATTTTGGGCACTTTCTATCCATTTGAGATTTCCATCTTTTTGGTGGTCGACCTTTTCAGGTTTAATTATGAAATTAGAACAAGAGAACCATATAAATATAAAGTTATGTGATCATAATGAGGGACCAAACACTAAACACTTACTATCACCACCTAAGGTTACATCCATTAAAGGCATATAAAGCTACATTTGCATCCATCTAGCTCCATCAAAAGGCACACAAGGCTAGTTCATCTGCATCACACTTCATAGGAGGGGAGTCTATTGTTTCCATGCACACATTTACTACATTCTACATCTAGTTATTTGCTCACTACTTCACAAAGTGTGACTGACACAAGAGCAACCTAGGGCACGATTGCACACACACACCTAAAACTACATTGGGTCTGAGATGTAGTGCAATACTTAGTTAGTAAGTCCACCATTGTGGCCATTGAGGACAGTCTGACCCCTTCATATGCATCTTTATTTTTTAGGGTTTTGATGCTTTGTTTGGGTTTTGTAGGTGATTCTTCCATTACAAGTTTATCAGTTCTTCAACATCACACAATGACATTCACGCGACAAGAATCAAACACAAGTGAACATCTAAAGAACACTCCAAAGGAGTTTTCTGGCCATTTCTGTAGACTAGGTGCCTAGATCTCATACCAGGGTGCCCCCATGGGTGCCCCTATCCCTTTTCAGTGCCCCAGGTCTAGTCGACAACTCGGATCTTCATTTTCTTGGTAATTTGTGTGATGGTCCCCTCCTCCTATTCACCTAGTATTCATTGCATCACGAGTCATGTGACATCATCAAATCAACTAAGGCTTTCTTACCCCTTCTTGCACATTAGGGTTTTATATTTTCTAGCTTAGTTTGCTTGGGTATCATTTTAATATTTTATTACTTCATTTATTTAGTTATTTTACTACTCCTATAACATTATATTACATTATAATATTTCTATTTTATTTAATCAAATACAGTAGTATCATTCTTAATTGTTACCCTCTCCCCCTTCAAGTTAATATTTTGGTTTCCTCTTTCCTTCTATATTACCTAATTTGCAATTAGATACTATGGACTGCTTCATATTCACATGTATATTACTAACCATATGAGGGTATGCGTCCTTAAATATATCATTTTCAAGTGGACATACCTCATCCTTTCACTCTACACTTCTACCCAACCTCATGGGCATGCGGTGGAAGTTCCTATATGATAGTTATTTATATGAGGAATAGTCTATGGTGGGTGTGTGTCATGGGATCTATTGAAATATATCACATTCCATTAAAGACATTAAAAACACCATGATTTACTTACATTATGACATTCAAAAATAAGTTCATGAGATTATAGAGGATGTCAGCAACTATCTTACATGTCATTTTTACCTTATCCACTTGCCCCATACCTATCTCACTATCTTTTACTTTCCTACATTTTAATTTTTTATACTACTCTATTACACCTTTAGATTAGAAAGTTTAGAAGTTAGAAAATTTTGGCTACCCCTTACATCATTATATTAGATAGGCCAATAGTTCAACAACTTAGGATATCCCTTACATTATTAGACTAGACAGACGACGACTAGCTCGACAACTATAGCTAACCCTTACATCTTTAGATTAGACAGTCAATAGTTCAACAAATTCAACTACCCCTTACATATGTGGATTAGATAGGTTGGTAGTTTGAAAACTTTGGCTACCCATTATATCCATAATATAGATAGCTTTGTTAGTAAGAAAACTTCAGCTACCCCTTACAATCCTACATTATTTTTCATGTCGGTTAGTTAATGTGTTGATTTCTCATTTACAATATATTTTTAGTACTTATATAATCCTTGTAATATCCTTCGAATTTATTTTTACTATTTATTCCTTGCTTGATCTTTTAGTATGTTTCATCCTCTTATGATCTTTTATATTCACATTTTCCACACTACTTAATTTACATCTTCTTATATTTATTTCTACCGTTTACTTTTTATTTGATCTTTTGGCATGTTGTTTATCCACTCATGGCCTTTACATTATCATGAATTACCTTATCACTTATCATGTTTGTGATATACCTATCATAGGTTTGAATTTATTTCTCTTGATATTTCTACCAATATTTCAACTCCTATACTACTTCATTCATCCATTTTTAGCTTTCATCCCCGATACGAAGCCCCTTTATATCTCTTTACAATTCCATTATGACAAACTATCGGTTTATCCATCATTCTATCCCACTCTTATGTCCTTGTAAATTTCATTTATCCTAATCCTTCTCTCACTTAAGGCACACTTAGGTTAGAGATGAGATCGTACTATTTATTTAGGGTAAGTATAGAGGTACCTAAGTGTCTTGGTTTCTAGGTTCTACTTTGTACGATTAGTTGTAAGATCCCTTGTATAAATCATCTTTCATACCCATTAGATCATCCTTATGAATCCATGTATAGGAGGAAAATAAAATCAAAGCAAACTCAATATCTATATTATCAAAAGAAAAATCAATAAAAGGAAATAGAAAAGGGAAACAATAACAAGCAATAAAATTCAATTAGTGATGTACAAGATGTGATATTATCATATTTGGCACATATCATATATTTTTGAAAGATCAAACTCCATAGTTGGTCTCATTACAAGGATTGAGGTCCTTTGGGGTGGGGTAGGTTTTTCAACTAAGGTAGTGTTAGCAAGGAAATTTGTCGGGTGGACAAACTTGTGGATTCCTTGCCAATGCTTTGGGAATATAAGTCCCTCTACTTAACTAGTGCAACTGCCGTATATACATGTGTGAGAAAATGTGGATTTTTGTGGTGGCCTTTCACCGAGGATCCAACAGGGGCACTCCACTGACCCTGCGGCAAAGCTTGTAGATACTTGCAAGAGAGAACTTTGTCTAAAAGTGGGAAAGGGAGTGAGAAAATAGGTAGGAGAACTAATGTTGCAGGTAGGAAATCATATTCCTGCACACACTAGTTAGAAAATTCATCACATGCATTCATGGGAAGAAATAACCCTGCAAATGACAACAAGACGAGATAAGATTATGAACTCAAAGTTTTTAAAATATCCTCATAAAAGAGGCTACAAAATCCTTCTTGTATTGATGCTTAATCAAAAGTTGTACATAGTGGAGAAATGGAGGAAATTGAGAAAAGGGGGGAATGGAAGAAAATGGCTATCTCCTTTGTTCTCTCAAAGTACAATATACTCTTGAGTTTACAAGATCAATTACCAACTGTGTAATGGCATGAAGAAGCCATTAAATCTCCTCCAAGAAATGGTTACAACTTCTTCTTTGTTAGCAAGAAATGGTTTACAATTTCTTTTCAATCATTCACGTCCATTTAGATTCTTGATTCACAAAGAAACACCAATGGCGGAAAAAACAAATTTTCATAATGTAGTTGTTACACTTGTTTTGTAACTTTGAATTTGAACTGTTCATCTTGCCTTTGAAACTTTAAATCAAAGTCGTACACGTGGGAGAAATTTACTGGAGTGGGCGTGGAGGATTCCTTTTACATTTTGTGACTTTATAGAGATTTGGCATTTTGGAACATTTTGGCCCGCTTACCCACTTTTGATATGGTCTTGACACGTGGCCTCACTTGATTGGCGAAGGAGTCATGGGTCACTTTTATAATTTTACCTTTTTTCAATGCGGGCTCAAAAACATAAATTGCTCCGCCCCGCCCGCCCCGCTTTGACTCTTTTGATGCGGGCTTAATATTTGACTTTTTCCTTTGTGTTTGGTGGGGCTGTGGATCACTTTTTAACTTTTCTCCTTTTTTACAAAGAGGCTCAAAATATCAAATCTCCCCAGTCCACCTCCTTGCTTTGACTTTCCAATGGTGGGCCCAAGATTTGACTTTTTCCTTTAAGCCTGATCGGGGCTACGGGTCACTTTTTAAATTTTCACCTTTTTTAAAAAGAGGATAAAAACCTCAAATTCTCCACCGACCCACTTCCAATTAGATATGTCCATGTACCCATGGATGACGGAGCCAAAATTTGACGGGGAAGAAAACACCCATCATTCCTAACTGTGGAAAAAATGTAGAGAAGAAGAAAACTCCACCATTTCGCGCCCGATTTTCAAATTTCTTTTGCGAGCCAAGGAATTGAAAACAATACAAGGTTCAACGATCCATGGCCATAGAAAGATTGAAAATTTCATTCAAATGAGGACAACAATAAATTTTTCATGCGTCCAGAGAGGAAAACGGAAAATTGATCAAAACGTGCAGGCTGGAAAGTTTAAACAACTTCAAAACATGAATTTCTCGATCTTTTCAGACTTCCAACTTTACTTGAACACTTCTTGAGGGTGTGAGCTCAATTTTTTTTAATTTGACTTAGAAAATGAGGGGGAGATTTTGAGGGCAACAACAGGTAGGAAGTCTCACATCTATCATTCAATGCCCCTAATTTTTCATGCCATTACCTAATCCTCATAGTAGTATTATAGCCCCTTAAGTGAGGTCTTGGGGAATGTTGAAAATGTCATGTGGAAGTAGGATTCATAGCTATTATCTTGCTATATATCATATATTATCATAGTTGATTTTGAGATTGACCTTTATACTGCACTAGTTGGCCTAATCTAAACTCACTCTTTTGGACTCATTTCCTTGATGTCAAATAATATTTATTCATATCCTATTGATTAAAGTTTTTTTCTCCACTAAGGATATTTTATCACCCTTATAATACCTTTCTTCCCCATCTCTTCATATTCAATCCCTTTATTACCCTTTATGTATATTGTTGGTAGTTGATGATGAGTTTATATCCTCTCTATCCTTTCTTTCCTTCTTGTATTCACATCATTTCCTATTTGTGAGTATGATTGTAGGACCATTAGGTATTACTCAATAATATTTACACATTTATCCACTCCATCTCTACTCCTAGTAATGAAATTAGATGATAGTGCTTCATCTTTTCATACAACCGTCTGATTTTGATTCTATTAATTTCTTTCGATACTTAGTTTTTAACATATCTTATGCTTTGTTTTGCTATGCCTTATATTTCATTTAATACTTATTACCATTTATGTGTACACATATTTTGATTTCTTTTAGTACCCTCTTAGAGTTTTTTTAGACAATTAAACGCTTTTGATGGAGCTATAAACTAGAGGGTTTGCGAATCCCTACCCATTACAATAGATGTATGCTCTAAATATCCCACACGAGAACAAACCCAAGATGACAACACTTCTACAATAGAGATCTAGATGCCCCGTTCCCACAACAACTCCAAACAGGGATCTCCAAACCTCACACTTTACCACCTCGAACAAGGGTCGTGCTTGAGGGAAAAAAAAACAAAATTTCCCACAAGCCACCTACAAACCAAACAAGACAAAGAAATAATTTTGTCTTTGAACACAACCAAACACACCAAGACCACATAAAAAAACATATCCAGGACAAACAACCTAGCCCACATCACCAATCACCAATGAACATCCCACCATTAACAATTATCCCACCACCACTACGAGACTACTCTCGTCTTTGGCGAGGAAAGCAACCAACTCACTTCCTAGGGGATCATACCACTGTATAACCACAAACACATACAAGATCTAAAACCCATCAAACCAACAATCTCCCCATCACGAATTGTTGAAACATAAAGCCAAAAGGAAAACCACTAAGGACCAATATTTCTTCCTGATTCTTTGGTTAGGGAACTAGGACAAACGGTCCCTAAACTGGAAGAAAAAAACTAAAACAAACCCCCTTCAAAATAGAGAAACCAAATCCATCTTGAAACCCTGCAACCCAACCACCTCCAGTCCTCTCCGTAAAAACATACCAACTAATATCGAACCGATAGACTAGAAGGTTAACCCCACAACATCCGCGCTTGTGTGGGATGAATTCCCCAACCATAATCGACCCATTACCCAAAACAAAGTGCCGAACTACTATGTGGGACCCCACAAGATCAAGATTTGAAAGAACTGGTACATGAGGAATATCTAGGTCTGATGCTTTTCCACCTCCGTAAGATGAACCTCCACCCCCATTAAAACTATATAAACATGTGATTCCCCTTCGATTGGGCTCCACCTCCAAAGACGTCCGAAGAATGATGAAAGAAAGAATAAAAATTAACGAAAGTAGATACTAAATCCTTAATCGGAAAGGAGCAATTGAGATCAAGCTAGAATCACTCTTAAGAGCTTCCAAGAAGGCTTTCACATCTCGACTAAGAAGAAACCCAATAGTCAAACGAGCTTCCTCAAAATGCCAACGACTGCTCTCCTCAAGTGGGTTGGAACGAATCACCAACCCTTCCATGCAACGCTCTACCGGGAAATAGCCAAGATGATCCAAATTCTCCACCTCTTTAAATTCCTTCACCCACTCCCACCTCTCTCGTACCATTTCCACTTGTAAGCCCTCAAGGCTTGCTCGATCCAAAACCTTAGCCCCTCCATCCTCGCATCCATACTCTCAATAGTTCACCTGTTAAATTTTATTAGATGACTTACAATATTCATTTTACACATCCTCTAATTCCTTTAATCCTTTTAAATGTGTTATTATGTGTTTTATAGTCTATTTAGTGTGTATGTTTGATCTCTTTGATTTCTTGCTCAAATTTGATGAGATGCCATCTTAAATATTCATCATATTTCTTACACATATTTCATGTTTTATATTTTCTTGTCTTTTTCATTAGGTGTTTATTCTTACCATTTATCTTATTTTTTCCTTTTAACTTTTATAATTCACAAATGTCGTCACATTTGTGAAAACATAAAAAATGTAAAAATAGGTAAAACATGGATACCCCCAAACACAAAATATCCTACAAAACATGTACACATAGGAAAAAATAATTTCACAGAGAGAGAGAGAATATAATCGGTGTTTCAAAATGGGTACATATTTGAATCATCACATATAAAATCCCCTATCTCTCATATATCTCCTTTTCTCCTTAAAGGAGATGGTGTTATGTTATGTGTAGATGGGATCTAAATAGTTACTTAGGAAAAGTAGGCCATAGAGGTTACCCTTGATATGGAACATGAAGCTTCACCCTCTACCCTAGCCACCGTAACCTCTAACGATCCTATCCAATATAATACATGCATCAACTAATTAACATGTGTGGTTTGTTGATAGTGTAGACATTAATTTTGGTACACTTGTCCCCCAACCCACATTCACCCCCTTCATCATCATCTAACACATACATACGTCTCTTCCTATTGGATTTTATCTTTCCCTCTTAAAATATTATTTTTGTTATCTAACTTCCCACCTTCCCATCTTTATCTCATATTTTATTTTATTTTCTCTAATATACCCTTAAACACACTTAATTAACCCTAAACCCTTCCATTATCCTTTTTCTTTCCTAAAATACTCCATTTATCATTCCTAGGCACTCATCTACACTCATTTAATTCATCCATATCCTCAAACCACCTTTTATCCTCCCTATGCAACCCTAACCCACCTAAAGAGCCTGAGCAACCCTAATTATACCCCTTTAGGGCCCTTTGCATTGAGCTAATCACCATCTCCACCACCCAAACACCATAGTCAATGACGAACCATGTAGGTTGCCATGGAACCTATAAGTATGCCCATACCCCCCTCTCCTCATGATGTAATTTTGGAGAATTTAGGTCTTCTTACGAGTTTTTTTGTGTTTTTTTCTCTTCTTTGGAGTTGTATCCATAAACTTGGAGCTAATTTGGAGACCTTACATGCCATATTGGGATAGTTTAAGTACTATTCTTTATTAGTGTCCCACCTTTGCTTGCTTGGATCACCCACCATAATTTTCATCATCCCTCTTGCATCGCCTCTACAGTATGCCATTACCTTTGAGCTTTGTCATTCATTTTCCATCACCGATCCTTACCCACAATTATTTTCCATCCATCCATCCCCTCAAAACACTAAATCTACTCCCGGTCTTCGTTGACTCTATCCAAATCACCGTTGACCTCGATCTTTATCTACCCTAGTTTCGTCTTCCATCCTTTCTATCATGTAATTTCTAGTCTCTCGTAACATCACAAACACCCTCATATTTCTATTATGCATACCTAATGTCCCATTTCATCTTCAACATCACCGGATAGTGTCTATCCATCTTAGTAACCGTTGACCTAATCTAAGCTTATAAAAAACGTCTTAGTATCGGATAAAATTTCTATCATTAGATCTAGATAATCTTTTCTACTTATCTTTTGGCTCACTCAACCAGTCATCGCCGAGTGTACCTTTCGGTCTTTGGTCACCGTTGACTTTGATCATGTTTAGTTTAGTATCATTTATTATTATCGAAATGCATCTTATCTTATCTAGTATATTTCATATCTTTGTTTGATTTTAGTTATCTGTCACATCCTATCACTTATCCATTATTGTTTTAGCAAAATGGGTTAAAATCCAACCCTAATAAGTTATTACTTCTAGGGATGATCCAAAACTCAAGGGGGTTTCAGAATTAAAAGGATAGAGTTATTACCACCATATATATAGATCTTCATAGGCTCTAACAGGGTAGTTTCCTCCTTTATGGCATTTAAAAAATCATCCCATGTGGGTTCCTTTATAATGCCCATTTTTTCCCCATTGAACTTGTTCTTATACACTCCCCACCAATTTTTTATAGGAGTGACGATTTCAGAGGGAAAATGCTATATTTTATTTATCGATTGTATTTATTGACGAGAAAAATAGGAGTTCAATTGATCTAACCAATTTTCTAATGCATCAAAATTTATTTTACCCTCAAAAATAGGAATTTCAAAATTCACTTGCACACTTGAAGGGTGTTAAGGAACCGAAGGGTTGGATTGCGAGAGGATGATGCCAAAGATTCCATTCATAGTTGTAACATCTACTCCTTTTGCTCCATGAGAGCTTCATCCACCATCTTCTTGAGAGGATCTTTTTCCTAGTGTTATCCGCCATTAGAGGTCACCTACAATAAACAATCATGTATTATGAGGGATCTTGTGTGTACCTCCCAAGCTTCCTATATCCCAACCTCGTTCTTGTTGGTGTGTGTATTTTCCACATCATCAGGTGATTCATCTCACTTAGGTGAGATCGTAGGTCCATGTGTCATTTAGGGGTCATTATGAGATTCCCTTACACGCCAAATCGGGCGTCAAGCGCACAGGTGCATCATATGCGTCATTGGGAGTTACACTTCTATTATGGGAATGTAACTCCCCCTCTCTACTCGAGTTGTCATGATTGCAACACTAGGGGTTACTCAACACCTCCTATATGTACATGTCTTTTGATCTATGAGATAGAGGAGAGTTTTATGGCTTAACCAGGTTTTGCCTGTTTGTCGAATCTTTGCATGCACATTCGGTTGATGCTCACTCCTCCCGAGATCTCTTCACGCTATCGTTCGCACGTCCGTTGATGTGCACGTCATCCCTCGT
This sequence comes from Taxus wallichiana var. yunnanensis, assembly GCA_018340775.1. Taxonomy (NCBI): domain Eukaryota; kingdom Viridiplantae; phylum Streptophyta; class Pinopsida; order Cupressales; family Taxaceae; genus Taxus; species Taxus wallichiana. The sequence goes on from CM031242.1 coordinate 926,470,443, forward strand.
GATCCTCGCTTGTGGGTTTTCAAACCCTCTTTCATGGTATCAGAGCGGATCTTGTGGATCCGTGCACTCATCGCATTTATGTGCGTGTTTTTGGATTCCGGCGTGATATACAGATTTCATGCATGTGTCGTAATGGTTATTCCGACCGTGCTCTACTTGCACTGATTTCGGGCGTTTATACCTCTCCTTGGGTTGTTCATGTGTTTGAGGTGGTCGTGTTCGAGTTTCTGGTGTTTTTCGAGTTTAGTGTCTTTGACTGCTAGATTCTCCAGCTTTGCATGCGTGTTCAAGGCATTTTTGTAGGATTGGGCTTTTTCAACTCAGCTCGAGTTTACTTCTACGGTGCTTTTAGCATGAACATGTTTGCTTGAACTCGACGGATCTGGTTTTGCAGTTAGTGCATTGTTTGTCTTGGTCTTCGAATCACGGGGTTCTTTATGGATCCTTGACCTGTGAGTTTGAAATGTGTTCTTTACACGTCTCACAAGGCTCTTGAATCCACCATTTGGCTCGGCCTTCTGGTTTGGTGCTCGGATATATTTAATTAGATTCCCATGCTCTTACCTCAACCTGCATTGTTGCACCATCTCATGCACTTGGCTACTGCATGTTTCATACTCCACAGCTTGGGTTTGGCTCGCTCTTGCCTTGGGTCACCGACACAAGGATTGCTTCGTGGATGTTTAGACATCTACATTGGTGACTTGTACACTAATTTTTGGTGGAGTGTTCATGTTTTCCTATATGCTGCATTGAACTCCATCCTTGGCTCTACCTTGTTCACATTTGGTTTGGAATCTATGTGCTCCCACCCACGCTGCCACGTATCATGTGTTGATCCTGCATGTTTTGGCCTCATTTTTGGCCTCATCTCAGGTTTCAACCTCCACTGCCACGCGTAGATTTCCCTCGGTGGCTCATAGTTCCTTGCTTGGGACTCGCCTCGATCAAGCTTTGATTTGCAGCAACTCCACCTCCCAGCTAGCTCTCTCTGCACCTCCAACAATTACTCATCCACTGTGGTAACTGCTCCAACAAACTGTGTTTTTTTATTGGAAAACATTTTTGTTTTTTTTGGCATTTTTGGGCTCTTTTGGTAGTGAGGATCTCCTTGGACAAAGCAAAGAACCTCCCACGTGGATCTCCATCCCTCTTCTCGAGCTCGCACGCCTTTCGCCTTGGCCTTAACGTTTTCCCTTCCAATGCTTTCTGCAAAATAAAAAAATGTTCTTGCTGCAAATGCTTTGGAAAAATTTTGAACCCTGGCATTTTTGACTCCAACAGCTCCAAACAGCAGCTCCTGGCACGTGGCAAGCACCTCCTACCTGCATTCTGGTCAACACAGCTGCAAAACAACGGTTACACCAAGTAGAAGTGGGTCGTGGCATCTTCTTGTTGTCCAGCTCCTCCATGTGGCATTGGCCACTTCCAACATGGGCCCCTCCTCTCCTCCACCTACTTTTTTAATGTTTTAGGGTGGTTAAAAAAACAAAACATTTCATTTGGCATGTAATAATTTTATTGTAAGGCTATTTTGACTTGTATTACTTACCCTTCCTATGCTTGTCAAAGACGGAGGGCGAGGTCTCGAGGTTGGCAGGAGGCTAACCCCCCCTCGTAGTCAAAACAAACCCTTACTAAAATTTTGTGCCATTTCCAACGAGTAGTCACACGACACCCTTTGCACCCATTTCGTGCACTTTTTAATGTGTTTGTAGTGTCTAGTGTATTTTTCCATCAGTTGTGGGAATCGTTTTAATGCTATAACTTTTGACTCGCTGCTCATTTTTGAGCGCTTCCTTGGTCAAAGTTGCATGATTTTTCACACTTTACATGATGGAATTTCCAATTTTGTAAATGCACTACTTTTATAAAGTGCCGCATTCTGGGGTTGATTGTACTCTTGGGCCTACACACGCAGACGCATTATCGGCCGAGTCCGACGTCTTGCTTTTGTGCATCTTTCATTTTGCATCATGGAGAGTGCTCTTTCCAGACATGAGCATTATAGGATCACCTTACAGCCTCCGCCACTTCTCACCGGAGAGAGACCTATTCAGCTTGGTGTGCTTCCATGGAACGTTACTTCACCCACGAGGGTCTTTTACCCTTCTTGCTTGGGCCAGTTCCTGCACCCACTAATCATCATCATCTAGAGGACTTCCTCGACACTTGTGATCATGTCTTTGGTCACATGATGATGCATGTCTCTCGTTCTCTTTGGTTTCACGTGGCGGACTCAGATCCACCTCACCGTGTTTGGAGCATTCTTCAGTCCTTCTATGGAGACCCTTCACATACTACCGCCATTGTTGCTGCTATTGATTCAGTTGTCTCCTCCATTTCTTCGTGTGATGATAGTTCCATTGACACAAGCTCACTTGGTTCTACTTCTGATGTCGAGAGTACTACAGAGGACTCTTCTCCTCTTTCTCTCACTATTCCAGATAGTGTTGTTGTCACCCCCCACATCTCATCGATATCAATCGGCTCATACTCAGTCTCATATAGTCATTACACCAGCCTCCTTTCCACTTCCAGTGTGTGAGGCCCATTCCACTCCTCTACCTTCATTGGATGACTCATACCTATCTGACATCGCTCTTCTATTTGTTGAGCCCCCTCATTGGGATGAGTATCTGCCTGACCTTAGTCGTCTTTTCACAGAGTCCACTTGTGATGCACTATAGGTCCCTCATCCATCTACATGTGTTTCAGAGGAGTTCATCATCTCTGTTGTTGGGAGTGCCCCTTCTGGGACTCTTACCACTTCCACTTTTCTGGAGACCTTCATTGATCCACCCTCGATTGTGGATCCCTTTTATTGTTGAGGATGTTATGTTCCCTTCACATCACTTGGAAATCCTTTTGGGGTGTTCCTCTTCACTCAGACAGTTCTACGCACATGGCATTACCTTCGGTTCCTAAATCCTTGGCACTCACTTGCTAGACCTATGTCACACTTCCATGCACCAGACTCAGAGTTCTTCATGTTGCTGCCTTCAGTTTCCTTTGTGGAGTGAGTGGACTTCCAAAGACATCATTTCTGTCCTTCCTAAGGGCAAGCACACAGCTTTGTTATTGCGGGTGGCTCTTCTTCAGTCCAAAGGTAGAGGATCTTATCATTGGCATTCTTCTGGGAGACCTCCTAGAGCTGTAGAGTTTAGATCCGTTCATGGCATCTTCTGCATTCCTCTCGTCTCCCTCTTCTTCTCTCTTCTTCTTCTTTCCGAGAGATTGCCTCTTTATACATGGGTACCTTTTCAGGATTGTCTAGAGCTGGGACCCATATTTGGCATCTTTCTTAGATTAGAGAGTGTTTTGTTCTCTTGTGGTGGATGTTTTTCCCACTAGGTTTTCCTTCACTGCTTGGGACCTCTTTCTTGTGCATGGGTACCTCATCAGGATTTGTGCCGGGACCCATTTCTCATTTCTGACTTGCCGCCTCATCCTAAGTTACGATGAAGGGGGTGTTGGTGTGTGCATTTTCCACATCATCAGGCGAGTCATCTCACTTAGGTGAGATTGTAGGTCCATGTGTCATTTAGGGGTCATTATGAGATTCCCTTACACGTCGCTGCATTAGCACGTAAGTGCGTCAGTACGTCATATGCATCATTGGGAGTTACACTTCTATTCTGGGAATGTAACTCGCCCTCTCTACTCGAGTTGTCATGATTACAGAGACTCAGGGGTTACTCAACACCTCCTATATGTACACGTCTTTTGATCTATGAGATAGAGGAGAGTTTTATGGCTTAACCAAGTTCTGCCCATTTGTCGAATCTTTGCATGCACATTTGGTTGATGCTCGCTCCTCCCGAGATCTCTTCACGCTGCCGTTCACACATCCGTTGATGTGCACGTTGTCCCTCGTGATCCTCGCTTGTGGGTTTTCAAACCCTCTTTCATGGTATCAGAGCGGATCTTGTGGATCCGTGCACTCATCGGCATTTCTGTGCGTGTTTTCCAGCTTCCGACGTGATATACAGATTTCATGCGTGTGTCGTAATGGTTATTCCGACCGTGCTCTACTTGCACTGATTTCAGGGTGTTTATACCTCTCCTTGGGTTAGTCGAGTGTTTGAGGTGGTCGTGTTCAAGTTTCACCACCGACACTATATCGATGGGGATGTGGATTTATAGGAAGGTTCAAACTTTTCATAATATCAACAAAAATTAATTTATTTTGACTTCTATTGTCAAGGATAAAATGTAGAGGCTTATTCTTTACCTAGAGATGAGAGTGAAATAACATTTTCTTCTCATCCATCTTCTTGTCTTGTGTGGTGGTAATGATCACATCTGGTTCAACATCTATAATTTCATTTTCTTTATTTTTTAACTCTAGGTGTGTCTCCGTTGAGTAATTGTGTTAGAGATGATGACTCAACGAGCAAATAATTGATGGATCGACATTCCTCCTTGGAATTATGATTAGTCTTGTGGAAGTCACACCACTTCCTGGTATTCTCTTTATACCTCCTATCTTGACCTCATGTCCGGACTTCCTCACAACTTTTTCCCTTCGTAGACTAGTTCTTTGTATTTTTTTCTTTCCATGCTTTTGTTAAATCTTGACTACAAAATTATATGCCTTGCACGAGGGTATGGAATTGAAAGAGGCCAATGTCCTCTAGTATGTACCATTGCATGCCACTACGATATTTGAAGATCTTGTGTTATAATGTGTCCTAAATGCCTAATCTTGCGAAAGAGAACCAAAAGTATCGGTATACTCTTGAACCGACCGGTCCTTACCTTGGCGGAGTTGCTACAACCATATATATAGATCTTCATAGGATTCAACATGGTATTATTCCTCCTTTATGACGTTCACAAAATCTTCTCATGTGGGTTCCTCTATAATGCCCAGGTTGTCCTGTTGAAATTTTTCTTGTACACTCCCACCCAATTATTAACAAGGAGTGACGATTTCAGGAGGGAAAATGTTATATTTTCTTTATCGGTGAATTTATTGACAGAAAAATAGGAGGTTAATTAGTGTAGTCAATTTTCTACTACATCAAAATTTATTTTATCCTAAAAAAGGAGTATCAAGATTCACTTGCACTTGAAGGGTGTCGGCACTCAAGGACTAGATTGCAGAGGAGGATCCCGATTTTCCCATTTGTAGTTGATGAGGGTCGTCAATCATCGCCATTAAAAATGTCAATCTGGGTTGGTGTCTGAAGGCTATATGCATTAAGAGAAGAAGATCTTGGAAAGCAACTCCTTTAAACACAAACCAAACTTGCATAAAATAAATCACACTTGCGGAAATTAAAAGGCACACTTGTAGAAATAAAGTTTGCATGAAAGAAACACACTTGCATGAATTGAAATGCACACTTGTAGAAATAAAGGCACACTTGCATAAATTGAAATTGCTAAATTGAAAATAAAGGAAAGAGGAAAGGACACCTGCAGGTTCACAAAATAAATTACATAACATAAAAAATAGAAATTTACAACAAAAGGAAAACTGCAGAAATAAAGAAATTACATAACATAAAAAATAGAAATTTAAAACAAAAGGAAAAATGTAGAAATAAAGAAATAAACATTAACACATTGATCCATCTTCCTTGGAATGAGTGGCCAGCTCATTCCTTGGAAGAGGATTTAATTCATACTTTTAATTCAGAACTTGTAGAAAAACTTTACTTCCAAAGATTGGAAAGAAAGAACAGATCTTGATTACTTGGGGAAAAGAAATTACATATCTAAGTGTGGAAGGTTGCATTTATAATTTATGCATCCAACCAACTCCTTATTTTAGGAAATACAATCTGATCTTATCTTTATTCCAATCCTAACAACTAAGATCTCCATCTCCACAAAATATGGAGAGATATATTATTGAAGTCAAATCTTATCTCACTTATTTTAGGAAGATTTGCTCCCAAATCTTCTCCTTGCTTTTCGGTAACAAGAATCATAATGATTTTATTCCTATACATTATTGGAAGGAGGATTTCCCTCAAAATATTATTTTGACCAAATACCTTTCTCGTATTTTCCATTTGACTTTGTTGTTTTTGATTGTGGAACTTTTGATGCTTGTCAAATACACTTTTTCCTCGATCAAGTTCACTAAAAGTTAGATTTATCTTGATTGGTAAAACCTATAAAAATAGGAATGAGGTTTTTGTTAAACATATTTCTATGAACAAAAACCTCTCTCAGATTTTCCATTTGAATTTTTGTTTCTATTTATGGAACTTTTAGTGCTCATCTGATACACGTTTCCTTGAACTGCAGCTCACTAAAAGTTAGATCTCTCTTCATTGGTAAAACTTGTAACAAATATGAATGAGGTTTTTGTTAAAAAAATTTCTATGAATAAAAACCTCTCTCATATTTTCCATTTTACTTTTCTATTTCTGTTTATGGAACTTTTAGTGCTTGTCTGATACACGTTTCCTCGAACTGCAACTCATTAAAAGTCAGATCTCTCTTGATTGGTAAAACCTGTAACAAATATGAATGAGGTTTTTGTTAAACACATTGTTATGAACAAAAACCTCTCTTATATTTCCCATTGGAATCTCTAAGTTTTCACAATCCCTCAAAAACTGTCATTCCATTGATGCAAGTTCGGAACTAAAGTCATGTCATTCGTTTATGCAAGTATTCTCGAGGGATCTTGTTTGGACTACCCAAGATTTTTATATCTTGACCTTGTCCTGGGAATCATACACTCTTAGGACAACTTCACTCTGATACCACTGATCCAAAACTCAAGGGGGTTTTGGAATTAAAGGACAAATAACAATTGTTCTAGATGAAACAAAACAATATCTCTGAGAAGAGATGTATTATAAAAAATATATCTGAAAAGAGATGTAAGTATTACTCAAAAACTGTAATTACAATAGCTACCTCCGTGAGGAGAAGTTTTCTCTTCCCTTTCGGGTTACATATATTTATATACCAATTTTAGAAATGCAAAAATACACCTAGAAGAATGTGGAAGGTCACCAATCTCGAGGGAGACGAGGTGGTTCATCTTCCGTGAGTTACATAGGCACCAATTTCACAAATTTACTATTTTTAGTAATTTATTATTTTTAGAAACATTACAAAAATTACAATTTTAGGCCTTTAGATGCATATTTCAGGGGTCAAAATTTTCCAAAAAAAGTTCACACCTTTTCATCATGTTCTACACGTTCTAATATTTCTGTTTCATTTTAAATAAAGTAAATTAGAGCTAAAGTGTAGGAGTTATGGTTTGTTGAAGCTTGCACCACTATAATGGCCACCTGGGTCTTTGTCTGGATCATTCCTCCCTCCTTCAGAAGCAATGGTCCCCATTACACCAAGTGGTCCCCTAAAGTGCAATTTTTTTTCTGTATCCATAACCTGTGTTTGATCATGGCATTGTTTGTGATTTTCACTGACTTTCTGTAGAGTATCATGGACATGTTGCTGAGTGTTCTGAGGTGAATAATCATACTCAGTTATGATTAGGTATGTCTCTTACTTTTTTTTTTGCAATCGAACATGTGTCTGAGGTGGATGTAACAAATTCTTAGGTAGTTTTTGGCTTGATCATCAAAAGAAGGGACTACTTTTTTTTCTTCTTTATCTCCTTACATTTCTTGACACCGAGGAGGGAAATAGAGTTAGGGAATGACCTCGGGTATCCGATACTACCGATTCCCAATGGTAACAGTGACCCTTCAAGGTCGTGACTCATATATGTCGTGTCTATCCCACATGAATGGTTGGCCAAGGAGCACATCGCAAACATCCAATGGAACAACATCACATAATACTTTATCCTAGAAGGGTTTGATTACATATGGGAGGAGGCACTATTATATGATAGGAGATCTCTTCCTGGGTTCAACCACCCGACACTATATGGATGGGGATGTGGCTTTACAGGAAGGTTCAAACTTTTCACAATATCAACAAAAATTAAATTCTTTTGACTTCCACTGTCAAGGATAAAATGTAGAGGCTTACCCTTTACCCAGAGCTGAGAGTGAAATAACATTTCCTTCTCATCCATCTTCTTGACTTGTGTGGTGGCAACGATCACATCTGGTTCAACATCTATAATTTCATCTTCTTCATTTTTGACCTCAAGGTGTGTCTCCGGTGGAGTAGTGGGTGTTAGAGATGATGACTCAATGAGAAAATACTTGATGGCTCGACATTCCTCCTTGGAATGTCGATTAGTCTTGTGGAGGTCACACAACTTCCTAGTTTTCTCTTTTTACTCCTATCTTGACTTCGTGTCTTGCCTTCTTCACCAGTTTTTTCCTTTAGAGGATGGTTCTTTGTATTTTTATTTCGATGATTTTGTTCAATCTTGATTGCAAACTTGTATGCCTCACCAAGGGTATGGAATTGAAATAGGTCCATG